>BLSH010071284.1:2499055-2512923 GCA_018402905.1 Glandirana rugosa | reverse complement strand
TTCTCTCACTGATACCAATGATGGGGCACTATTCCTCCCACTGATATCAATGATGGGGCACTATTCCTCCCTCTGACACCAATGATGGGGCACTATTCCTCCCTCTGACACCAATGATGGGGCACTATTCCTCCCACTGATACAAATGATGGGGCACTATTCCTCCCATTGATGCCAATGATGGGGCACTATTCCTCTCACTGATGCCAATGATGGGGCACTATTCCTCTCACTGATGCCAATGATGGGCACTATTCCTCCCACTGATACCAATGATGGGGCACTATTCCTCCCACTGACACAGATTGGGCATTATTCTTCTCACTGACACTAACATCCACCCCCCCCCCCCTAAAGTCTAAAGGACAATAAACTGGCCCTTAGTTTAGAGAGTTTGGAGACCCCTAATCTATTAGATAAATTACAGACAATTTTTTTGGGCATGCGCGAATATGTGTGACATGTGTCCAATGAATATTTTATAAATAGACCCCATAGTATTATGACAGCTAATTGTACTTGGGACCCCTCTCGCAAGCATGGTTGCCTGTGACTAGGGATGAGCTTGGATGTGCTTGGATCCTAGTCTGAACCCTCCTGAGCGAGTGCACCAGGAAGCCATCACTTGTACTGGGCCAATCATCTGTGACCGGCCACCCCCTGCCCTACAGCCACACATATACAAGGAGCATGAGCAAGGGAATGCCTTGGCTGCTTATGACTGGCTCAGTACAGTACGGCTTCCTGGTGGGCCCGTTCAGGTGCGTTCAGACTAGGATCCGAGCACCTGAGCCCATCCCTAGTCACAGGCAAGACTCCTGTGAGAGGGGTCCAAAGTACAATTAACAGTGGCTCCTCCAGGGAGCCCCACTGTCATAGTACTATGGGGTCATTTATAAAATAGTCATTGGATGAATGTTAAACACATTTATGCATGCCCAGCAAATTTGGCTGTAATTTATCTAATAGATTATTTCCTATGTCATCTGCTCCATCTAGTGGCAAAAATGCAGAATAGTTTTCTGAAATACCTAAAGAAAATATATCTCATTTTGGCCACTAGATGGAGCTGATGATCATTAGAGCAGGGGTGTCAAACTCAATGATATTGTGGGCCTCATCAGCATTATGATTGCCCTCAAAGGGCCAGTTGCATCTGTAAGACTAAATGTCCAGAGCACCAGATGTCCTCCTTACACCTAAAGTCAAGAGTCCCCCACCCTCTCTTATATCACAGTGCACCCCCTTTACCTTGTGCTGCTGCCAGGAAGAAGCTGGGAAGCGGAAAGTGCAGGACCTGCAGGAGAATCAGAGGAGGGTGGGAGTCAGCTGCCGCAGTCTATTGAATGCTGAGACAAGGGAACGCGAAGACAACAGGGTGCTGCGGCTTCACAGAGAGGATCTCTAGGAGGAGTTCTGTCATTCTCCTCTGTTGCGGATTGCTGAAACAGAGGGGGTGGGGGGGAAGCAGAGATGAGCCTCTCTGGCTGCGCAGAGGAGTGCAGGATCTGTAGGAGGAGTTATGTCCTCCTCTGTGCTAAGACTGGGGGGAGGGGGGGGTGAGGCAGAGGCAGAAATGAGCCTTTCCATGGCTGTACAGAGGATTTCAGGATCTGTAGGAGGAGTTATGTCGTCCTCTCTGATGCGGACTGCTGAGAGGCGGAGGAGGAGGGGCAGAGATGAGCCTCTCTGTGACTGCACAGAGAAGTGCAGGATCTGGTAGAGGAGTTCTGTCGTCCTCTTTATTGCCAACTGCTGAGACAAGGCGGGGGTATAAAGGAGGGGGTGCTGCAGCTGCAGGAAAAGTGTGAGGGCGTCATGAAATGGCCAGGGAGGCTGAATTTGGCGGGCCTTGTGCTTGACATGGGTATTCGAGAAATTCCGGCCAAAATATGTTGAGCATGCACAAATCTGTGTGACAATCATCCAACAAATGTTTTATAAGTAGATGCTTATGTGTGTTTACTGAAGCCAGATAAGCAATTTTCCTCCACTCTGTTCTGCGCAGCCTTAGAAGAAGGACAGGAATGAGCTCCAGAGTGCTCACCATGGCACGTAATGAGCTGCTGCTTAGTCCCATCCACAAACCCAAGTCCTTGGTGGTGTTTAGTTACTGTAGATCCTCTTTGGCTGTCACAGTCTGTTCTTTTTTTTTAGGTGTACCAGGTGTATGCAAAGAGAGCCCCGGAAGATGTACACGGCATACTGAGGTCGTTCGGCACAGACTACGTCATATTAGAGGACAGTATTTGTTATGAGAGGAGACACGGGAGAGGATGTCGTCTACGAGATCTGCTGGATATCAACAATGACCATGTGAGAATACAGGCATTTTATGTTACTTGAATAAGCATTGTTAATGGAGAGCTGTGGGCCCAGGAGGCATTGGGCTTTGCTTTACTTGGGCACTAACTGCCTTGACAACTTGTGTAGGTAAAGCAGGGCTGGGACAAGGGGTGGGCAGGAGGGCAGCCGCCCAGGACCCAGCGATAAGAGACAGCAGCATTTCACTGCGCCAAGCTCCAGATCAGTTGCTGGCAACCAGTGGATCACAGTTTCATGTCTGCAGGGGGTCATTAGGGAGGCTGTTTAGGCAAATAAGACTGCAGTCTAGAAGAGCTGATATCACACAAGTAAAGCCGGAGTTTACTGAAGTTTGTATTGGAGTGGATAGTATTACTGCTACAGAAATCTACTGAGGTCAGGGTAGTTTGCTGGTAAATTAAAGTTAATTCCCTGCGCTGATGCTCTTCCATAGCAATTCATTGGTGACCATATTGTCTTGGTTCACACTGCCAGGTGCCACGGGAAGGGGGGAGGGGTAATGAATTCATAAATATATTGCTATGGAGCCCTAGAGATGTAAAATATCCAGGGTGCTAGGTGTAACCCTGGACTCTGACCTGTCCTTTTTAGCCCCTAATCCAATCACTGTCCAAATCTTGCAGACTTCATCTCCGTAACATCTCCAGAATACGCCCCTTTCTAACCATTGAAACCACTAAGCAACTTATTCACTTCCTTGTTATCTCTCGCCTTGGCTATTGTAACTCCCTCCTCATTGGCCTACCTCTCCATAGGCTATCATGAATGCCGCTGCCAGACACATCCACCTTACCAACCATTCGGTGTCTGCCACTCCTCCCTGCCAATCCCTCCACTGGCTTTCAATTGCCCAACAAATAAAATTCAAAACATTAACAATAAAATACAAAGCCATTTCCAATTCGCAAAATTAGGAAACCATGAACCACATAGATGGGACTTTGAGTGAGGTCTAGATCCCGTAAGGCTGTGTTCCCCAACCCAGTCCTCAAGGCCCACCAACAGGTCATGTTTTCAGGATTTCCATTATTTTGCACAGGTGATTTGATCAGTTTCACTGCCTCACTAATTACCACAGCTGATTCATCTGAGGGAAATCCTGAAAACATGACCTGTTGGTGGGCCTTGAGGACTGGGTTGGGGAACACTGCCGTAAGGAACAGTACCTCCATCCCTGTCATACAAAATGGAAGAGGAGAGGTTGGGACTTTGAGTGAGGCTAGATGGCTTTAAATTGAATAAAAAAATCACTTTTATTAATATCATAGTACAGCAATAAGGCAATACATATTATACAATATTGCACATAGTGTAGTTATACAAATATAGGTATTGGTAATATATCCCCGACATGGTTTAACCAGTAGAGTGCGGTAAATGATAAATGCAACCAAACGCTCCAGATACCGTGGGTGTCAGGGTAGGTGCTTTTATTGTTGTGTCCATTTTAGTTTTTGTCTTTGCTTGATCATAAACCTGCTTAGTTATACAATTTCAGCTTCTATAGATATTTTGATGCATGTCTCATCAACTCCTGACGAGTGACACAGGTGACGAAACGCGTAGAGCCCTCCTTTGATGACCCCACTGCATCTATCATTTACTGCACTCTACTGGTTAAACCATGTCGGGGATATATTACCAATACCTATATTTGTATAACTACACTATGTGCAATATTATATAAAATGTATTGCCTTATTGCTGTACTATGATATTAACCACTTGCCGACCACAGTCTGACGGCGACAGAGTGGCTCGTTATCGCAAACCGCCGTCATACGGCGGCGGCTGCGATAACTAGTGCTGTGAGAGCGCACGCGCTGCCGGAGGCGCGCTCGCACGCTCACTGTGTCCGGGGGGGGCAGGGAGCGGGTGCGGCGGACTCGATCGCCGCCGGCTACCCGCGATGGCCCCCCCACGGTGAAAGAACGGAGGTCCGTGCATGTAAACACGGATCTCCGTTCTGTTGAAGGGGGAAGGGCGCTGATCACAGGCTTCCTGTATATGGAAGCTGTGATCATCCCCTTTCCCCAGCCAGGGCAGCCCCCATACAGTTAGAACACGCCCAGGGAACACAGTTAACCCTTAGAGCGCCCAGGTTAACCCCTTCACTGCCAATGGCATTTACACAGTAATCAATTCATTTTTATAGCACTGATCGCTGTATAAATGCCAATGGTCCCAAAAAAGTGTCAAAATGGTCCGACATGACCGCTGCAATATCACAGTATCTCTAAAAATCGCAGATCGCCGCCATTACTAATAAAAAAAAATAAAAACCCCAGAAACGAATTCTTATCATCCGTAAGCGTGGCAACTTTTGCGCAAACCAATCAATAAACGTTGAATGCGTTTTTTTTAACCAAAAATATGAGGAAGAATATAAATCGGCCAAAAACGATGGAAAAAAAATTTTTATATTTTTTTTTTTGGATTTGTATTTTTAGCAAAAAGTAAGAAATGTGTTTTTTTTTTTTTTTTGCAAAATTGTCGCTCTTCTTTTGTTTATAGCGGCGATCAGAAATGACGCAGAGGGGATCAAATACCACCAAAACAAAGCTCTATTTGTGGGAAAAAAAGTACGCAAATTTTGTTTGGGTACAACGTCGCACGCCCACGCAATTGTCAGTTAACACAGTGCCGAATCGCAAAAAGTGCTCTGGTCCTAAAGTGTGAAATCCTTCCAGGGCTGAAGTGGTTAATAAAAGTGATTTTTTTATTCAACTTAAAGCCATCTAGCCTCACTCAAAGTCCCAATTCTTCCAGCCATTTCCAATTCTGCCCCGAGCTACATCACCAATCTTATCTCCAAATATCACCCAAGCCATGCTCTCCGCTTCTCCCAAGACCTTCTGCTTTCTAGCTCCCTTCTCTTCCTCCCATGCTTGTCTCCAGGACTTCTCCAGAGTCTCTCCCATCCTCTGGAACTCACTACCCCAATCTGTCCGGATATCTCCTACTCTGTCCACTTTTAGTCGATCCCTGAAAACTCATCTCTTGAGGCTGGACTCACACCAGTCCTTTGCGAATTGCAGCTCCGTTTTGCCTCTGCAGAGAAAAGGCAGCTGTTCAGAGGTTCTTCTCTGTTTTAAGCTGCAGATCAGCTGACCTAGGAAAGGGGGAGGGTGTAGGAGAAGGGGGGAGAGAATGCCTGTTCACAACGGAACACATTCGGCACAGCACTGCCTAGAAAACGCACACGTTTTCTGTGCAAAGCGGAGTGCGGATGCCTGCACATATGTGAACCAGACACATAGAAAAGAACATGTTTTGAAATGTTCTGCGAATTGGATGCAGTGTAAGTCGCATCCAATTCGCATATGTGTGAATCCGGCCTCAGGGAGGCCTATCCTGCCTTCAGCTATCCGAATCTTCTACTTCCCTCATCAGTGCATCCCTCACAGTCACTACCTTTTGTTTCACCAGCCCCTCCCTCTTAGATTGTAGGCTTGTAGAAGCAGGGCCCTTCTAACCCTCTTGTTTTGAATTGTATTGTTGCTGTATTGTCTCCCTTTATATTGTAAAGCTCTGCGCAAACTGTTGCTGCTATATAAATCCTGTATAATAATAATACTGTACCCAACAATCGCCCAACTGTAGGAGGTACAACATGCAAACTAAACTGGAGCCTTTCCCCTGCGGTGCCTCCTAGTGGCAGAAATTCATATTTCTCTTGTTTGAGAACTGCATTGAGAAGTACAGTGTTACTTGAATTGTATTCCAGGATTTGCTTGTCAGCTGTAAGAACTTGCAATAATTTAAGACTTTACATAAAGTGTTAGAAATCTTTCATTAAGGTCTTCATGTTATATAGTTTGAATATCATGTTATAGATATCCTATGTATCATTGTAAAATAACACATTCTACTCGTCTTTTTTTTTTTTTTTCCACTTTTTCCGGAAAAACAAAACAAAAAAAGGCTTTGACAAAAACAGGGAAAAAACTCTATCTAACTTCCTATCTCTATGGAGCCCCATGATCCATGTGTTATGCCCCTTGATACATTGAACACACTACCGCATCTAATGCATGTCTGCCTATCCTAACCGAGACAGGCCGCTTATTAAACGTTTAGCTCATAAGTATTAGCAAGAGGATATTTCTTTGCCAATCACCAAATCCTTTTTCTTTTTTTTTCTGTTTAACCAGACAATGGATGGTCCTGGGGAAAACGACCCTGATTTGAGGCCTTCTCCCTTCCCCCGTTTCTGCGATGAAATAAAGACAGATTCTCCTGCCTACACAAAGTATTTCACCAGGGTCTTCAAGAACAGAACTTTCAATGTTTACAGATTGACACGTAAAGCCACCGTGAAGTAACGGAATCTGGCAGACGGGACAGTATTTTCTTGTTCTAGTATATCTTCTTATTGGTCAGCGCCGACTCCCCCACGGAGTGGAAGCGGGACTCTTCTTGCCTCCAGAAGCGTTCATTTCAACTTGGCCGCAACGGTTGTTTTTTCAGTTGTGACTTTCTAGTAGTGTTTTAATAGAAGGTAAGGTGATTTTTAGGTGAGTGGAGGACTAAAGCCTCGTACACACGGGACGACGATCGTATACAACAGGTGGTACGAACGACCGTTTTATGCGAAATCGATCGTTCGTATGCGCGATTAGAACAGCCGACATACGACGGTCGTACAACGGGAGTTGTATGAGCAAACTAGAAAACGTGGTCGTACCAACAAGCGGTCATACGACCGGTGTATCGTGTGTACAGAGAAGTTGGTACAACAAGTTGTATTGTGCAAAACACGCATGCTCAAAAGTCAGGAACGGCCGGATGCTAATTACATGCACTTGAACGTTCTTTCTTTGGTCGTACGATCATGTAATGCAGTCAGTATGCTAGATACATAGATACAACAGCCAACATACGATTTGAGACGATCGTACGTACGATCGTCGCCCCGTGTGTACGAGGCTTAGGTTTGACAAGTGAACCCGTCCAGTCACTTTTTTTTTTTTTAGTTACAATTATCCTTGTTTTACAAAGACTTAGGTCAGGTGGCAGCAGAACAGCATTTCCCATAATGCTTTACTAGCTTCAGAGATCGCGTTCTTCAGTCATAATAACAGCAAGGTGCAGTAACCCTGGTCTGTTAGCTTTCAGCTTCTGAATATTGGCTTGCCTGATTTTGGCGTGGAAGTTTTGGCTGTAGAAATTTTGGCCTAGGTAATTTTTACTGTGTTTCTTATATTCTTATCACATTATTTTTTATGCAAAAAAAGCCTAAAAATACGTTTATCAATTCCCAAAAGAGGAGTTCTAGTCACTTGCTGTCCCTTAACCTAGATAAAACCACATAAACCTAACCTTGAACATGACCCCATAACCATAAAGAGGTGCTGTTGAAGGATTAGTCACCAGTATTTTCTGTGGTCTCCCAGCTGCTATCTTTTCCCTATTACTGACTTAAAGCGGAACTAAACCCTCCTGTTGTTTTCAGCCAGGGAAACTGCCATCTTGGTCTTTGTCTGATCTTCAACTGCCATGGTGCTGCATGTGTGATCAGTTAAGACACCAGCCATTTGATGGTTGACAGTTTGATTGAGAGTACAACCAATGTGTCAGTTACATTCCCAGCATGTGCTGGAAATGTAACTGTTTTTTGAAACTGTTAAAGTGTAACTTTACCCATAATCATTTGATAAAAATAATGTTCTTTAGCAAGGAACATATATTCCACATTAATAATTAGGCTACCAAAATTAATGTGTGCTGTAAATGGCCTCCAGCATTGCTCCTGTTTCTTCTTGCTGGAGGCTGCCATTTTTCTGAAGTCCCAGAGCCCCTGAACAGCAGTAAATAATAAAGTGGAACTAAACCCATCGATGTTACACTCCTGGAATGCCGGGATTGCTAACTGTTACATTTGCTTGTGTCCTTAACCAAAATGTCAAACCCTCCAATGACTGGAGTCATAACCGATCACATGTGCAGCATCATGGCAGTTGAAGATCAACAGAGGCCAAGATGGCAGCTTCCTTGCCTGAAAACGATAGGAGGGTTTACTTCCACTTTAAGGGCTTTTGAGTGAAATTAGTTGACTCAGTGATGGCAAGATCAAATGCTCTGAAGAACAGTTTTCCGAATTTCCGTGAGAAAATTTGAGCAAAATTCTCCTGGTGTATGGCCAGCTTTACCATACATTGTTCTGCACTGTGGGTCTGTGTGGTAGTGACCATCTTGGCAAAGGCAGTGCTTTGCTCCCTGATGACGAGTGAGGTAATGATGAAAAGGGAAGCAGGAGAGGTGCAGAAAGGACAGATCCACAGAATTTGTGAAGCAGGGAGATCCTTGCACTGCAGCTCCTCAGGTACAGCTTCCTCTCCAGCAAGGAGAACACTGAGCAGTACAGTGGTGACATCACCAAATCTCACTCCAAACCTGGGGAGACTAGCAGTCAGAGGCAGCAGTGATGATCTCACAATGCAGAGGCTGTAGGCATAGGAACTGCATTGCTATTTTTTTAGGAGGAATTTAGAACAAAAGATGCATCTTTCAGAGTATCGCTTTAAGCACAATTCACATTTCTATATGTTCCCTATTACATAGCAAACCTTCACTTTTTGAGTTTAGGTCCGTTTTAACCCAACATGAAATGTATTCTGTCACATGGATCTTTTCAAGCTGGAAATGCCTGTTTTGCTAATTACAATGTGCTGACTCCAAACAATCTGTGCCAAAATCAGGCAACCTTCAGAAATCCATAGAAACTGGAACTCATGTCTCTGTCCTGACTCCAGACTGATGGAAGTTGAGGAGATTTCAGGGGCTATAGGTTTCTGCACTTTGATGCTCTGCACACTGCCTTTTGCAACCTCCTTATTTGTGTTTAAGCACTTGAAGTTTAGAATAAGAATTCCGTGCCAAATATTTTTAGATTCCGTGTCACTGTGTACCGTGAATGGTGAGGTATTATGCTAAATTCTATTTCATTTAGATGACTATTTGTTTATCATAGAACTGACAATGTCTTCACCTTTGTCACTGTAGAAGGTGCATTTTCTCTTAGAAGAGGTATACATGCGCTTCAAGAGGGGGCGCTACCAAGCGAATCGCAACTAAACAGCTTACACATGCTCCTTGAAGCATACACTTCATTGTGCCATACTCTAATAATAAAATGGTTTGCAGCGATCAGGCTTGGCAGGCCGGGTGACTAAACAGTGCTCCCCTGGTGCTTCCCCTACCAGGATTGCACTGGCAAAGCTGGCAGCACAGAGCACCTTGTATACCAAGCCTTAAAGCGTATATATATATATATATATATATATATATATATGAAAAACATTTTTTTTAATAACAAACATGTTATACTTACCTGCTCGATGCAATTGTTTTGCACAGATCAGCCTCGATCATCCTCTTCTTGGGACCTAAGAGTGCTCTACGCTCCTCCTCTTCTCCGTGTACCACCACAGGAAGCCGATGCCTATGGTGGCATACGTGCAAGCTCAATCCTGAGCCAGGCCGTGCGTGTCTATTGTGGCTCTCTCCTTTAACTGGATTTGACTGACAGCAGCGGGAGCCTGTGGCTTCCACTGCTCTTACTGAGTCCAGTGAAAAGGGAGAAAGAGAGCAGCACCGCTGCTCTTGTGTATAGCTCTGGATCGAGAGGGGGCTCAGGTAAATATTTAGGGAAGCTGGTGGATGGGGGGCACTGCACATGAAAGGTGTTTTTTAACCTCAAGGTTGGAGGACACATGGGGATTATCTTTGTTGGAGGGTTATGCAGCTACCATCAAGAGATTGGAAACTGGCACACAAAGCTGTTAGGATAGCCCAGCATAGCCCTTCCTGCTCCCATCATGCTTCATGTTTTTTTGCCAGTGTTCCAATGAGTAAGGACATCTCACTTCTGAGACAAGCAAACCTATTCCTTTTTTTTGTCTTGCATTGTAGCGAGGGTCAGGTTTTGGCCTTGGCCAGGTAATTGGCCCCAGAGGAAGTGGTGTTTCCCTGCTGGCTGTTCAGTGTGGCATGGGTTGTGTACAGGCATACCCCACTTTTAAGTACACAATGGGACCAGAGCACGTATATAAAAGGAAAATGTACATAAAGGGAAGCAATACCTTTTTTCATATATAAATACACGAGCTCTATGGGAAATCTTGATTAGCTTGACAAGGCACAGCTCCCGGTTTTTAACATTTAACATTGGTGTCTATGGGAAATATTGGTCAGCTTGACAAGGCAATGCTCCCAAACCATAAGTGACAGGGACACCAAATATGGAGCGCACGTTAAGGGGACCCATGACTACAACATGGCGGATTATCTAGGCAAGCTGGTTGACCCCAAAATCTGATATGTTGTAATCCTAGGTCCCCTCCCGGTGCTTCCCAAGTTTGGTGTCCCTGTCACTTATGGTTCAGGAGCAATACCATGTCAAGCTGACCAAGATTTCCCATAGACGCCAATGTGTCCATACTCGCGAGTGTACATAAAGTGAGGGTACGTAAAGCGGGGTATGCCTGTAAATCACAAACGTGGTTTAACACAATCACAAATTTCTTCTGCGGTAAAACAGTTCACATATCTATATATTGTGCTGTTTGGATGGAGTTTAGCTTTAAAGAAACTTGTCAAGATGGCTATGTACCTGTCACATAAAGCTGGTGTTTGCCATTGCTGACTCCTGGGAAAGTTGCCAGTTGCAGAGCAGAACACATCTCTGCAGTATCATGTAAAATGACACCCTATCCTTAGAACTGGCACTTCTTCTGGGAGTCAAGCAGTGGCAGCCACCACTCTGGATGACAGTCTTGGTTGTGCCAGGCAACAGCCATTCTGACAGGTTCACTTTGATATAAAACCATGCATTCGCTCCCCATGCAAAGTTTAGAAAATATATCACAACGAGCCATTTAGAACAATTGTCTACAGGGGAAAAAAAATGGTATGCAATCTGATGTCTTGATTTCTATCTCAACAAGAATAGCCCATAGTGGCACATAAAGGCCTAACCAGCTGCACATACTCACCTTCGCTTCAATTCTGTAATGCTGTGTTCAGCCGCTGGATGCAAAGAAAAATACATAGTGTTTTGATTACAAAGGAACACGAGTTACTTCCCTTCCCTGTTACGTGACTGGTGATTGGCTGCTCAGGCATCCAGCACTCTCACATGGGGCTGGAAGACTCACTATGTAAGCTCTAGGTCACAACTAAGGTCCCATGCACACAATGTTTTTTTACCTTCCCTGGAAGCCTGTGCTCCAGGGGAGGGAGGAGCAGCATGAAAAACGTGCCTAAAGTCACGTTTTGCAAATGTGTCTAGGCATGTTTAGATGCGTCAAGCACTTGGGTGTTCATTCATTCCATTGGCCAGAATATTCATTTACTCTGGCCATTGCAATGAATGAATGCCCAAGCGCTTGACGTGCCTAGCACTAAAGTGCATTTAGGTGATTGGCTGCATAGGTACCCAGCAATGTCACATGGGGCAGGAAGACTCAATGTGTAAGCTCCAGGCCATGACTAAGGCCCCAAGCACTCAGGACTTTTTTTTTCCCTCCCATGTTCCTCCAGGGGAGGAAAAAGCAGAGTGAAAAGCGCGCCTAAAGCCGCACTTTGGAAATCATTTAGGCGTATTTAGACGCGTTAAGTGCTTAGGCGTTCATTCTATTGGCCAAAATGGATTAAATAGCCATTGGAATGAATGAGCGGCCAAACGCTTGAAACACTTAGCACTAAGGCAGTGCATGATGGGATATGATCTAGAGCAGGGGTGTCAAACTCAATTTCATCATGGGCTGCATCAGCAGTATGGTTGCCCTTAAAGGGCCGGTTGTATTTGGGGTGCGTTAACTAAACAGTGCAAGGTTCAGGAGTGTGTTACGTACAGAGTGCAGAGCTCAGGATTATGCTACATACAGAATACAGGGCTCAGGAGTGCATTATGTACAGAATGCAGAGCTCAGGATTATGCTATGTACAGAGTGCAGGGTTCAGGAGTGCATTATGTACAGACTGCAGAGCTCAGGATTATGTGATGTACAGGGTTTAGGAGTGCATTATGTACAATATGCAGAGCTCAGGATTATGCTACGTATGGAGTGCAGGGTTCAGGAGTGCATCATGTACAGACTGCAGAGCTCAGTATTATGCTGAGTGCAGGGTTCAGGAGTGCATTATGTACAGAATGCAGAGCTTAGGATTATGCTGAGTGCAGGGTTCAGGAGTGCATTATGTACAGAATGCAGAGCTCAGGATTATGCTACGTACAGAATACAGGGTTCTGGAGTACATTGCTTACAGAGTTCAAGGGTGTGCGGTGTACAGAGTGCAGGGTTTAGGGGTGTGCAATGCACAGTATGCAGTCCCAACCCTCCTCCCTGAAGCTTCCTTGAATCTCTCCCTCTAGTCTCTCCCTGTGTAGGCGGCTCTGCCTCACCTTGCAGGGAGGGAGGGTGAGAGCTGGAGGTGATAGAATGGGGTTCCGCCATGTTGCAGCTACAAAACTGGATGCGAGGGCCACAATAGAAGGCCTGGAGGGTTGGATTCGGCCCACGGGCTTTGCATTTGACATATGTAATCTAGAGCAGCCTTTTTCATATAGGGTGTCTTCAGAGTTGCCTTGGCAAAATGCCTATTAACTGCCCAAAAATTGTATACAAGCCAGCAGGTAAATCAAGCCTGCCTATTGGTTGCATAAACCACAGGTTTTCATTGTGAACCAATATATAACCTTCTAGCCACCAGTGTCCTAACAAGCAATGACATCATTGGTTGATAAGTAGGACGTATGGCACCTGCTTAGCACCCTTGTTTGCCCCTCCCCATCAGTACTGGGGTCAGATTAGCTGAGCGAGGGAGAAGAAAAACAATGGAATACTAGTCAGTACTAGTGTGCAAAGGTGTCTGCTTTGGAAGAATAAATCAACTCTAATGTTGAGTTTTCCTATGCATTCAAGTGTTGAAAAAAGGTTGAGAAACACTGCTCTAGAGCAAGTGGTGGTATCAGAAAGCATTTTTTTTTTATTTCAAAGAAAAAAGTAAAAATTCAAAGCTTCTGTGGATGAGGTAAGTGAAAGATAAGCACATTGGGATGGCTGGGGCAGAAAGAACATTAGAAAAGGCTTCCATTAAATTCTACCAGAAAAGGTGAACTTGGCCTTAAAGTGATTGTTAAGTCTCATTTTTTTTCCCTATAAAAATAAAAAACATGTTATACTTACCTCCCCTGTGTAGTGGATTTGCACAGAGCAGCCCAGAACTTCCTCTTCTCGGGTGCCTCTTTGGTGCTCCTGGCCCCTCCTTCCTGTTGAGTGCCCCCTCAGCAACAGCTTTCTATGGGGGCACCCAACCCGAATCACAGCTCCCTGTGTCCATTCAGACATGGAGCCCCGCCCCCTATATCTCCTGATTGGCTAGCTAATGGCGCCACTGCTGTGTTTGAGCTAATCAAGAGGGAGAATCTATGATGGCTGAGACACTTGTGGACATCGCTGGACATAGAGGGGGACCTCAGATAAGTATGGGGGTGCTGCTACATACAGTGTCCTTCCTCCCCGGTCCTCGTGGTTTCT
>BLSH010071284.1:2468369-2499045 GCA_018402905.1 Glandirana rugosa | reverse complement strand
CTTCCATTAAATTCTACCAGAAAAGGTGAACTTGGCCTTAAAGTGATTGTTAAGTCTCATTTTTTTTCCCTATAAAAATAAAAAACATGTTATACTTACCTCCCCTGTGTAGTGGATTTGCACAGAGCAGCCCAGAACTTCCTCTTCTCGGGTGCCTCTTTGGTGCTCCTGGCCCCTCCTTCCTGTTGAGTGCCCCCTCAGCAACAGCTTTCTATGGGGGCACCCAACCCGAATCACAGCTCCCTGTGTCCATTCAGACATGGAGCCCCGCCCCCTATATCTCCTGATTGGCTAGCTAATGGCGCCACTGCTGTGTTTGAGCTAATCAAGAGGGAGAATCTATGATGGCTGAGACACTTGTGGACATCGCTGGACATAGAGGGGGACCTCAGATAAGTATGGGGGGGGGGGGGGTGCTGCTACATACAGAAGGCTTTATATCTTAATGCATTAAGATAGAAAACCTTCTGCCTTTATAATCACTATGAGAGCATCTAAACGGATTGGAGGGAAGATGAAGTATGCAGATGGTTGGGCCGCCTTTAAAGTATGCCTGTTACATTACCATGCAAAGCACAGGAAACATTCCGCAAACTTTTCTTTATCAGATCAGTGTTACTTAGTCCATACAGTATACATTTAAAATCGAAAAATTAATGAAATGATTTTATGTATATAATATTTGTATTTTTATGTACATCAGCGTCTCTGCATTTATAAAGTGGTTTTAGTTGTGTATTTATTTGGCTTTGTTTTTAGAACTTTACCACTTTTTGCACACATTTCTAAGTGTTTTATAGAAAGCCATAAACTATTGTCCAATGTCATCTATATGACCACGGTGGAGGCTCTTTGTATCTGAACAATTATCCTTCCCGTTCTCTAGGTACTTGTCAAATAATTGTGCCTTATGGCTGGATGACGTCACAGGTTCTTGGATAGGCTACTTTCCGATAAATATGGCAACTTTTACAATAACACTTTCACAGCTTCCTGTGAATAACATTGTACTGTGTTACTAATAACTGGACCTTTTATTTGCTTTGGGCCTCATGCACACGGACGGTGAAAGCCTGAAAATATGGGGCCTAGTAAAATTCTGCCCGGGAGCCTGTAGATGCCATGTACAGCTTTTCATACACGTGCATTGCTGGATGCAGTTGTCGTCATGTAATGCTGATGCTTCTGTGTATCAGTGTTTACCCATGCATGCGCTTATGACGTATTTCCTAAAATCAATGCTTCCTTGTTGGGGAAAACATTGTACACGCATGTCTGGATAAATCACAGAAGTATCAGCATTTGCATGTGTATGATAAACGGTGCACACCAATAGCTCTAAATGCTTAAGAGATGGATAGCAGCCTCAGCTATGGCTCCTCCTGATAGGCCACACCTCCAATGCATTTCACCCAGCCCCTGGAGTTTAGTCATTGAGGTATCTGAAGGTGGCGTGAACCGCTCAGTGATGTGGCCTATTAGGAGGAGCCAGAGCCGAGGCTTCTTTCCATCTCTTGACTTTGGACCCAGTATATTTTCAGTCTCTAAACTTTGGTGTGCATGAGGCCTTAAGGGGTCTCCATTAAGATGCTACCAAGACTAGGCTCTGATGACAGTAGCCACTCCTATACAGTATGCCAGTTCCAAAGCAATAAACGTCATCACTGACCCCTGCAAAGGAACTAAATGCAGTAAAAGTTGGGGTATGGCTGCTACTATTAAAGCCTAACTATATATTTTTTTCTATTTTGCCTTGTAATAGAGTTAAGCTGTGAGGTGGTCAAACCAACTACACTGTCAAAATACAGTTCCTATGTAGCAGTGAGCCTCTGTATCCCTGACCTTCACTATACTTAGAAACCCAGCTTGTGGCCCAGCTCGGTGCTAAGCTCTACTCACTTGAACCAAGTTCCATTCTCACCACTATGGGGAACTCGACTGCAAGCTGTGCCCAAATAATACCAGGCAGAGGGCAAGGAACCAGTATTGCCCGTGGTCTTCCTGCAGCTGATTGTTTCGCCAATTTTGACTTGTTCTGCACTGTGTCTCTCTCTCTGGAGGCAGCCATCTTGGTAGAGGCAGGACTTTGCTTTCTTATGTCAGAGCCTCCAGCAAGGAGAAGGATGAGCAGCACAGTAGCAACATCACCAAATCTCACTCAAAATCTTAGGACACTAGCAATCAGAGGCAGCAGTGCCTTAAAACTCTCACTGTAGATATACAGCTTTGAGGCTGTGCCTTAGCTCTCTCACTGTAGATATACAGCTTTGAGACTTTAAAAGAGAAACATGGGGATTAAGAGGCTGAGCCAGGTGCTGGTCCAGGCATGTGGGCGGATTCCGACCATAAGGTCGCAATCTTTACCAAGCCTGGACCAGCTCTGTGATGTCAGCTGACCGCGTGCTTTAGCCCCCTGTCTGCTGAAAACGGGCCACAGGACTGCAGAACGAATGGCACTCCTGTGATCCACAGGAGAAGTACAGCCAAATAAGCATTGGCTGTACTTCTCCTATAAGCACAGGAGATGAGATGAGATGAGATGATGTTGATACCTTGCTGCTCACCTTGCTGGAAGCTCTGACATAAGGAAGCAGTGCTATGCCGCTACCAAGATGGCCGCCTCCTGAAAGGGACATAATGCAGGACAAGGCATAGTATGTACATCTTTTTGAGTTCAGTTCCAATTTTAACAGCCCAGTATAGGAGCTTACAGTGGCCATTGAGGGTCCTATATCCCACTGTTGAATAACAGAAATAGGCATGTAACTCCAGAGTTGAAGAGCCGTTGCTCCAAGTCACATATCAATGACTCTATGGACTCTCCTGCTCTTTAGGAAATGTATTGAGGAGTAAAAATAGCTAAAGAGCCTTTACCATGACTGTTTTGTTAGTTTGGTCACCTGACAGGTTCACTTTAATACAAGTATATCAAACTCAAATGAGTGTGAAATTCCATAGAAACTGTGAGCAACCACATTGGTTATACTGAAAGCCAAACTTATGTGCCAAAATTCTTCAATCCAACATGCCAGTTATAAAATATTTAAAATAAAGCAACATAGAAATGTAAATAAATGCATTTTGGGGATATTTACCAATGCTACGAGTCAGAATTATTAAGAGTTCAGCTTCATCCATATTAAGGATAAGCAAAGGTTTGGCCTGAACCCATGGGAAACTGCCATTATAGCAGGCTGCCGTCCAAATTTGTGCTACGGTCAAGGAATTTGCCCCACGTGTAACAAAAGGGCAGGCATGATGGTGACATGATTGACCTAATATGACCATACTTGGACTATGATGTTGCCCTACTGAACACCTTGTGAGTCAGACCTTCTCATCGATTATCAGTACCTGACCTCACAAATGTTCTTTTGGCTGGATGGACACAAATTCCCACAGACACCCTCCACAATCTATTCCCAGAAGAGTGGAGGTGACTATAGATATCAGGGAGCAGTAGGAAAATGTCATTGACCAAATATGGCCATATTAGATCAGTGATGTCACCATAATCCCTATAGGACATGATTGACCTAATATGGCCATATTTGGTCGATAACGTCCTACTGAACACATTGAGCCAGATCTTCTCATCCAATATTAGTACCTGACCTTACAAATATTCCTATGGCTGGATGGGCACAAATTGCCTTAGACACCCTCTAAAATCCCTTCCCAGAAGAGCGGAGGCGAGTATAGCCATAAGGGAGCAGGGGGGCAGTAGGAGAATGTCATTGACCAAATATGACCATGTAGCCATATTAAGTCAATGATGTCACCATCATCCTAATAGGACATCATTGGCCTAATATGGCCATATTTGGTCCATGGCATTGTCCTAGTGAACACCTTGTGACCCAGATCTTCTCATCCAATATCAGTACCTGACCTCAAAAATGTTCTTTTGGCTGGATAGGCACAAATTTCCACATACACTCTCCAAAGTCCTTTCTCAGAAGAGCAGAGGTAGTTATATCCATAAGGGAGTAGGGGGGACATTATTATTATTATACAAGATTTATATAGCGCCGACAGTTTGCGCAGCGCTTTACAATATTAGGGCAGACAGTACAAATTACAATACAATTCAAAACAGGAGGAATCAGAGGACCCTGCTCGTTAGAGCTTACAATCTAGGAGGGAGGACAATGTCATTGACCAAATATGGCCATGTGACCATATTAGGGAAATTATGTCACCATCTTCCCCATAGGAAATCATTAACCCTAATATGGCCATATTTGGTCAATGGCATTGTTCTTCTGAACACCTTGTGAGCCAGATCTCATCCAATATCAATACCTGACCGGATGGTCACAAACTCTCACAGACACCCTCCAAAATCGTTTCCCAGAAGAGCAGGGGGAGTAGTAGGACAATGTCATTGACCAAATATGCCCATATTAGGTCAATGATGTCACCATCATCCCCATCTCTTTGTTGCGTGCAAGGCCAATTCCATGCCTGCAGCAGATTGTGACTCCAAATTTATACCTATTATAAAATGTCCCACAAGCTCATACAGCTGTGATGGTTAGGTTTCCCCAGCTTTTGGACATATAGTGTACTTTGCCAAATAAGAGGCAGTCTGATTCCCAATAGACTTGCGTATAATTGTGTTTATTTGCTTGATAAATGTCCCTCTATTGTGTATTAATTCATTGTACTTTGCCAAATCCTAACCATGGTAAATTACCCAACAGTACAATTACACAAGGGTTTGTTACCGTAATGACGTATAGAACAATTTGAGAAGGAATTTTGGAAGTATTGAGGGCTGTTTGTAGCCCAAAAAGGACCAGTATGACCTCAATACTTGAAGCATTTCTAATCATAAAAGGATTTGCATTTAAACAGTGTGAACTTTGACCTAGTTCTGTTTTTATGGCAGGACAGACATGAGTTACCGAGTTGGGTACGGCAGCTACGGTCAATGATATGATAGTCGGATCATGCACGCACAATCTTACCTCCAAATGGTTTTATTTTTAACAGCTGAATAATTTTCATTGTAGCCATAGAACAGAAGTTCTGTCTGTGGTCAGTTAGCGGTGTGAAATGCTGTAAGGGGTTGTTTATGACTCTACTGGTAGACATGCATTAGATTGTAAGCTCTGAGGAGCAAAGGCTCACTGTGTCTTATTGGTTGTTGTTAGTTCATTGCCAAACTTTGTTGTGACCACATTGTAAAATTAAAGATTTTATTAACTGTGATGAATCAACTTCTTTTTTTTTTTTTTATGGTGTGCAGGCATCAATTTGCCAATGGTATGTATGATCGTATTGGGTTTGGACCGTCTGTCACTTACCTTTTGTCACATAGCACAAAAATTCATTTCTCAAAAGCCACTTTAAAAAAACACAAGAAGATGTCTACAATGGTGATCTGTATCTTTTTAATAATATAATCGTACACATTTTCTAGGTGCGTTCAGTGTTCTAGGAAAGTTATAAAACTTCTTATTCCCCATATGTTGAGTGTGACAGACAAACAAGGATTGGCACTGGGTAGAGCATGCACATTGTAAGGCACGTTGACATACAAAAAAATCCTTAAAGGTCAATTCCTTCCAAAGCTGGCTTTTCAGTTTTTTTTTGGTGGGCACTAGTTGGTAAAATCACCCACCAAATTTGAACATACCTATGAAATGCAGAGGTAGGATATTCCTGTGGTAGTCTCTTTGCCCCCTCCAGTAAGGCCATAATGGAGGTGTCACTCTCTCAACTGGACCTTTCAATTAATTGATTCTCCCTTTTTATCCAGGTTCCTTGAGATTTGAGCAATGGTGGGCCATCTCCTACACTGACCAGCAATGTAAGGGGGCACTTTCCCACTGACATCGAATGTTTGACGACCTCTACACTGACCAGCATTGTAAGGGGTCACTTTTCAACAGACCACTAATTTAAAGGGGTTCCTCTCCATTGGCCACTAGGTTAGGGTACACTGGACTTTATTCTACCTTTCTCAAACAGGAATCTGTGAAGCCTTAGATTCCTCCAGAGGCTGCTACGGGTTTCTTGAGCTTTGAGCAATGGTGGACATTCACCTCCTACACTGACCATCAATGTAATGGGGCACTTTTCAATGGACCGCTAATTAAAAGGTATCCTCTCCATTGGCCACTAGGTAATGGTACACTGGATTTTATTCTACTTTCTCAACCAGGGATCTGTGGAGCCTTAGGTTCCTTCAGAGGTTGCTACAGTTCCTTGAGATTTAAACAATGATGGACATCAATCTCTTACACTGATCATCCATGTAAGGAGGGACTTTCCCACTGACATTGAATTTTAGAAGTCACCTCTACACTGACCAGCAATGT
This sequence comes from Glandirana rugosa, assembly GCA_018402905.1. Taxonomy (NCBI): domain Eukaryota; kingdom Metazoa; phylum Chordata; class Amphibia; order Anura; family Ranidae; genus Glandirana; species Glandirana rugosa. The sequence goes on along the minus strand of BLSH010071284.1, from coordinate 2,492,716 downwards.
AAGGGGTCACTTTTCACAGTCCACTAATTTAAAGGGTTCCTCTCCATTAGCCACTAGGTTAGGGTACACTGGACTTTATTCTACCTTTGTCAAACTGGAATCTGTGAAGCCTTAGGTTGCTACGGGTTCTTTGAGCTTTCAGCAATGGTGGACATCAATCTCCTACACTGACCGTCAATGTAAGGGAGCGTTTTCCTACAGACATCGAATGTTAGACATCACCTCTACACTGACCAGCAGTGTAAGGGGTCACTTTTCAACAAACCACTAATGTAAAGGGGTTAAACTCCATTGGCCACTAAGTAAGGGTACATTGGATTCTATTCTACCTTTCTCAACCAGGAATCTGTGGAGCCTTAGGTTCCTCCATAGGCTGCTACGGGTTCCTTAAGCTCTGAGCAATGGTGGACATCAATCTCCTGCATTGAACCAACCATGTTGAAAAGTTTGGGAAAAGCCATTATCTCCATTATAAATATTTCATCAGGGAAGTGTGATACCATCATTTGGCTTTGTAATGGAAAGAGTTTGTCAGAACCGGAAATTCTAGTGTGGATATCTCTGCATTGGAGTTGCCAAGATATACAAGAAACCATCAATGTGAATCAGCTTGCCAGCCACCACACAGAGGTCACCTTCACTGAAAACAGCATCTAACAGTGATCAGGAAGTCCCACAAGTCAGTACACTCCGCTAACGTTATATCCAAATCTTGACTTTTCTTGCAGCGGGAGCAACAGTATTTGCTTGCAAATATTAATCCGATATAACAAAAGGTTTTCAACAGACCAAAAGCCGGAGCGGCTCCGGTGCGAATTGCACAGGGGTCCTGTGCCTCTTCTGGTCCGTTTCAGGTCTGAAATCAGACCTGAATCGGTGAACGGGGACACCCTGGACCCCTGCTGTGAGCCGCTCCGTGCTTCAGTGTGAACCCAGCCTTAAATGTATTTAAATATATTTTTATTTATTTATTGTAAATATTATTTTTATTTAATTGTAAATATTATTTGTATTCATTTTATTTACATTACATTTTGATTTATTTTAATTAAATTTGTATTTTTTTTGCATCCTAATAAATTAATTTAATCCCCTGTATAAATGTGCACAATGCAGGACATCAAACTGCAGCCATCCCCAGCACAGTCCTGCACTAGGAGTCTCATCTTTGGTTAGATATTTAAAGCCCAACTCCAGCCAAAATGTTTTATTTTTTTTTTTAGTAGTACGGGGGGAGGGTTATAACCTCTGCCTGGATTTAATTGCCATCTGTGTTCCCGTTAGGCAGACTTCCCCTTACTTCCTGCCAGAACAGGAAGTGATGTTAAACCCTCCAATGTGGACCTACTTTAGTAAAGTAGGGAAGGGTAAAACATCTGATAAGGTTTATATTGCTGTCTGTTTCTTCCTGACCTGATGACACCCTCACTCCCTACTTCTTGTACAGGTTTCACAGAGACAGCAAGTGAGAAAATCTCTCAAAAAAGTAAATAAAATAACACTTTTGGCTGGAATTAGGATTTAAAGGATATAGGGGGTCTTATAAGACAGACCCCCTGCTGTGCACTGGAGCTACAGAACAGCAGCAGGTAAGAATTTGCAATCAATTCTTCTAAAAATCTTTGCAATGTGTACAGTTCACCTGGAAGAGATTTTCTTTTTCCTCAACAAATCTAATGGTTTGGTCGATGCCAACCATTCAGTTCCCACGAAAAGCTAACCACGTCCTTAAACACATTAAATAGAAGTATTCACTATCATAGCACAATATTAGCCATTCACCTATCCCACTTATTTAAAGGATGAGACACACATAAAATGATTACTACAAAAAAATGTCTTAAAGTGTCTGCCTAGGCAAAGTGTGTTTTTTTATTAAAAGACTTTTTAGAACCCCTGTCAGGTTTTTACTACTATCTGTGGCTACATAAGAGTCATTTACTATCACTTCCTGTTCTGCTGACAATGTCGTACCAGACAGGAAGTGAGGGACAATCTCCAACAGGAACAAAAATTATTTTCTTTAGTAGAGTAGAGAAGACTAAAACCCCGTTAGATTTTTATTTCTGCCTGTGGCCCCCGGGCGTTGCAGATTTTCTAGCACTTCCTGTCTGGTGACACCTCCATCAGCAGGACAGGACGTGAGATTAAAGTTTCATCTGCTTATGTTTTATCTTCCCTGGTTCCTCCTTTCTTGCCTTTTCTGGCACTTATTGTTTACAAGTAAAAAGCAGTATTTTTTGATAGAAAATGACTTAGAACCTCCAAATATTATATATATATACAGTGGGTATGGAAAGTATTCAGACCCCCTTACATGTTTCACTCTGTTATATTGCAGCCATTTGCTAAAATCATTTAAGTTCAGTTTTTTCCCTCATTAATGTGCACACAGCACCCCATATTGACAGAAAAACACAGAATTTTTGACATTTTTGCAGATTTATTAAAAAAGAAAAACTGAAATATCACATGGTCCTAAGTATTCAGATCCTTTGCCCAGTATTTAGTAGAAGCCCCCTTTTGATTTAATACAGCCAGGAGTCTTTTTGGTAAAGATGCAACAAGTTTTTCACACCTGGATTTGGGGATCCTCTGCCATTCCTCCTTGCAGATCCTCTCCAGTCCTGTCAGGTTGGATGGTGAACGTTGGTGGACAGCCATTTTTAGGTCTCTCTAGAGATGCTCAATTGTGTTTAAGTCAGGGCTCTGGCTGGGCCATTCAAGAACAGTCACGGAGTTGTTGTGAAGCCACTCCTTCGTTATTTTAGCTGTGTGCTTAGGGTCATTGTCTTGTTGGAAGGTAAACCTTCGGCCCAGTCTGAGGTTCTGAGCACTCTGGAGAAGGTTTTCATCCAGGATACCCCTGTACTTGGCCGCATTCATCTTTCCCTCGATTGCAACCAGTCGTCCTGTCCCAGCAGCTGAAAAACACCCCCACAGCATGATGCTGCCACCACCATGCTTCACTGTTGGGACTGTATTGGACAGGTGATGAGCAGTGCCTGGTTTTCTCCACACATACCACTTAGAATTAAGGCCAAAAAATTCTATCTTGGTCTCATCAGACCAGAGAATCTTATTTCTCACCATCTTGGAGTCCTTCAGGTGTTTTTTTTAGCAAACTCCATCTGGGCTTTCATGTGTCTTGCACTGAGGAGAGGCTTCCGTCGGGCCACTCTGCCATAAAGCCCCGACTAGTGGAGGGCTGCAGTGATGGTTGACTTTCTACAACTTTCTCCCATCTCCCGACTGCATCTCTGGAGCTCAGCCACAGTGATCTTTGGGTTCTTCTTTACCTCTCTCACCAAGGCTCTTCTCCCCCGATAGCTCTGTTTGGCCGGACGGCCAGCTCTAGGAAGGGTTCTGGTTGTCCCAAACGTCTTCCATTTAAGGATTATGGAGGCCACTGTGCTCTTAGGAACCTTAAGTGCAGCAGAATTTTTTTTTGTAACCTTGGCCAGATCTGTGCCTTGCCACAATTCTGTCTCTGAGCTCTTCAGGCAGTTCCTTTGACCTCATGATTCTCATTTGCTCTGACATGCACTGTGAGCTGTAAGGTCTTATATAGACAGGTGTGTGGCTTTCCTAATCAAGTTCAATCAGTATAATCAAACACAGCTGGACTCAAATGAAGGTGTAGAACCATCTCAAGGATGATCAGAAGAAATGGACAGCACCTGAGTTAAATATATGAGTGTCACAGCAAAGGGTCTGAATACTTAGGACCATGTGATATTTCAGTTTATCTTTTTTAATAAATCTGCAAAAATGTCAACAATTCTGTGTTTTTCTGTCAATATGGGGTGCTGTGTGTACATTAATGAGGAAAATAAATGAACTTAAATGATTTTAGCAAATGGCTGCAATATAACAAAGAGTGAAAAATGTAAGGGGGTCTGAATTCTTTCCGTACCCACTGTATCCTTTAGCAGAGACCCTACAGAATAAAATGGTGATTGTTGCAATTATTTATGTCACACGGTATTTGCGCAGCGATTTTACAAATACCATTTTTTGGGGAAAAATACACCTTAACCCCTTAAAGCTGCCGCTTTCCGGCCCTCTAAGTGGTTAAGAATGCAAGTGAGGCGGGGCTTATGGTCGTGACTGCCATGATCGGCTGTCACAATGATCAGAACGCTCCCGATCGCAAGCAGCGAATGGGAGCTTTTCATTAGCCGCTGGTAACTGCTGGGAGCGCGCAGGGTGAGTGCTCTTGGCACAGCTCTGTTCACGCTATCTCATGCAAATATGCGGCCAAGGCATGGCCGCCAAGAGGCCCCATATTTGCGTGCACTTGGCCTGAAGAGGTTAATGGATTTTAATGCAAAAGATCACAATATATAGCTCAATGTTTTGGTAAAATATAAAAAATGATGTTACGCGGAGTAAATAGATACCTAACATGTCATGCTTTAAAATTGCGCACGCTCATGGAATGGCGTCAAACTACGATACGTAAAAATCTCCATAGGCGACGCTTTAAAAATTGTTACAGGTTACCTGTTTAAAGTTACAGAGGAGGTCTAGTGCTAGAATTATTGCTGTCGCTCTAACGTTCACGCCCATACCTCACATGTGGGGTGCAAACACCTTTAACATATGGGTGCGAGCACGAAGGGGCATGGAGGATTGGGGGCACTTAACATTTTTTTTTCGATTTATTTTATTTTTTTATTTTACACTGTTCCTTTATTTTTTTTTACTCACTTTTATTTGTATTACAAAGAATGTAAGCATCCCTTGCAATATAAGGATGATAGGTCCTCTGTATGGAGAGATCTGGGGTCAAAAAGACCTCAAATCTCTCCTCTACCTTTAAAAGCAAAAGATCAAAAAATTTAGATTTTTCGCTTTAAAAAGAGAAAAAAAATGTTTACTTCTGCCCTAGACCATCATGACATCACTCTGGTCCTCCAAGATCATAGAGGTGAGCAGAGACGATCTGGTCTCTGTTCTCCTCTATGGCTAGCCACGCCAACCGTCGGATCGTTTCCCGGGCGCGGCTGTAAAAATGGTAAGCCTGAGAAACACCAGGGGGGGGGGGGTAACCCTTCCCTCTGCTTCTGAAAGCAATCCAATGGCTAATGAGCCACTGGGACCGCTTTTATGAGAAAGCTAGCTGAAAGAATAACTGGGATTATGGCTGATAGCTTCATCCATAACTCCAGTAAACCACTTGCAAATGCGACGGGGCTCTATCTGACTTGCTGCAGCTTCTAATGCACATTGTGAGAAGCTCACAGTGTGCAGTGAAATCACAGTAAGCCATTTCAGTCCAGGGGAGGAGTCTGTACAACCGTGATGAAGGGAAGACTGGAGTTCAGCTTTAAATGCAGTCCTGGATAGCAGTGAAAACCTGACGGGCTCAATCCAAAACTAGAAAAGAAAGTTTTCATCTGGACATACACTTTAAGGGGGTCATCGAAAGGGTTGTCACAACTTACAAAGTTCCTGAAGGTTCCTGCAGCGCTTGTAAGCCTTGCATTGATAGTAAAACACCTTGCCTGCCCTTTTCCTGAGCGTCAGCTCTATGGTCAAGCGAACAATGCTGCGGCTTTTTTTTCTAAAAAAAAAAAAAAGTTTTGCCTCATCTGCACTGAAGTTTGTGCTATTTATTAATTCTTTTTTAGCAATTTATCACGAGTGCCGGTGGTGACATCAGATTTGTGCAGAGGAGTGTTGCATGGTTGTGGCGCGGTGGTCTGTCCCCGCCCCTTCACTGCGAATCGTCGTCCTCCGTGTAGGAATACAGTTTACTGAGATAGTAAAATTTGGGCCCCCACGCTTTCACGTCCTCGTACTCCAAGTCCGACTCCACCCCGGACGAGGCCAGCGTGCTCAGGCTGCCGGCGGTCGAGCCGGCCCCCTCCGTGTCGTACACCTTCAAGCTGTCGCAGGACGAGTGCATATAGACGGCATCCTGGCAGACATCGTAGAAGTACTGACCGAAATCTCCGCTGGTGAAAGAGCAGCTCAGCCTCGACGCCGGCGCTCTTGACGGAGCCTTCTGGCTGTCAGGCGGCTCGTAATCGCAGCTCAGGGGGCTGTGGACGCGGCGATCCTTCGCCCTCCTGCCGAGAGTGAGCACTGGGCTGTTCCGCAGAGACAGATGGAGGTCTGTCATGTTGAATGCGTCCTGCGGGGAATAATCACAGTAATTAGACATGATCTGCGAATCATGTACTTTTATTTGGACTGGAAAAGACTGTTACGTTTTAACTCATCACTGGTCGATCCCAGCTCGGCTTCTGTATGCCTGCCATTCTGATCATTTTCATCAAAATTACTTTCGGATCTTAAGGAAAACCTTTTGCAATTACTATATATTACTACCATATAGATTTAACAGAAGACATCTATCTACAGTATCCTCCACTTTCTTCTACCCCCCACCCCCAAGTTCTCTTGCCCCTCTCATTGTCTCCCTCTCTTTCTCACCCTTCTTTCCTCTCCCACCCTCTTCTTGTTCACCATCTCTCTCTCCTGCCATCCCCTCCTCCACCATCTCCCTCACCCACTATGCCCTTCTCCACCGCTTCCCTCTCCCACCATCCCCTCCTCCACCATCTCTCTCGCCCACTATGCCCTTCTCCACCACTTCCCTCTCCCACTATCCACTTTTCCACCGTTTCCCTCTCCCACCATCCCCTTCTCCACCGTTTCCCTCTCCCACCATCCCCTTCTCCACCGTTTCCCTCTCCCACCTTCCCCTTCTCCACCGTCTCCTTCTCCCACCATCCCCTCCCTCCACCGTCTCCCTCTCCCACCATCCCCCTTTTCCACCATCTCCTTCACAGTATCCCTCTCCTTCTCCCCCATCTTTGTCTCCCACCATCTTCTTCTCCCGTCTAATTCTCCACTGTCTCCCACTCCCACCATCTCCTTCTCCACTGTCTCCCACTCCCACCATCTCCTTCTCCACTGTCTCCCACTCCCACCATCTCCTTCTCTACTGTCTCCCTCTCCCACCATCTCCTTCTCCACTGTCTCCTACTCCCACCATCTCCTTCTCCACTGTCTCCCTCTCCCACCATCCCCTTCTTCACCATCTCCTCTTATCTCCTTCTCTTCCCTCTGATTATCCACTGTCTCCTTCTCCCACCATCCCCTCCTCCACCGTCTCTGACCATCCCCTTCTCCATTGTCTCCTTCTCCCGCCATCCCCTTCTCCACTGTCTCCCTCTCCCACCATCCACTTTCCCACCATCTCCCTCTCCCCACCTTTCCCCCAGTCTCCTACTCCCTCCTCTCACTCACATTCTCCCCATCTCCCTCTTTTCCCTTCCCCTCCCAACTTTCTCTTTTCCTCTCTGTCTCATCCCCTTCTGCCCCCCCCATATCATTCTCTCTCCCATCTACTCTCTCATTTTCTCTCTTCCTGAAAGTGTGCCTGTCCCATACACGGTGTAATGGAAATTTTGGCTATATCACTTGAATACATTAATGAGCTCACCTGATCCTCCTCGCCACCTCCCTCCTCATTGTAATGGAAGATGTTCTGCCTGGTGTCCTCCACTTCATCGTGATAAGCGGACACATGATAGACACCCTCGTTCATCCTTTTCTTCTTCTTGCAGCGGGAGAGAAGTACAGCGCCGGCAATCACAGCTACAGCAGGGAGGAAGACATGCAAAGTCATCTGATTACATTGTAACAACCTGTCTGTCAGTAATAATTTATGTTCCATCAGGCTGAGGTATGGGCAGGCAAGGCGCTGGCCTTAGGTGGAAGGGTAAGAAGCGGTGGAGGAAGGTGGGGCACATAAAGAGCCACCAATTAGATCTTTTCTTGTAAAGCTACTTTGCGGGCTGACCTTTAAATACTGAAAAATATACATTGCAATTTGTAATATCCAATTAATTTTCATATCTTAAAGGAAGAATCCACCCACAATTGATAATTTAGTTTTTGGTGGAGCCTAATGGTCTGTGTCATACCCTGACTTCATATGTATTTTGGATTTTCCAACAGTGAGATCTTCCTACCAAATTTCCCAACTATCTTCCTGTCTACCTGTGAGTTTTGGGAGTCCCCCACCCACCTTCTCTGTGTCCCAGCCCCACCCCTTACATGCTTCATAATAAATTGTATGACACTGTTATATCTTGTTGCAATGTAGCCAGAGAAATAAACGTTTGTGTGCATTTTGATTATTACCAATTAAGGCGGTAGAGCCGATGCAGGTGATGAGGAAAGTGCTGAGAGTGGATCCCGGATCCAGGGTGTAAAGGACGACGTCGCAGTTGCTGCCAGCGAATCCCTGAGCACAGAGGCAGGAGAACTCGATGTCCGATCGGGGTATGCAGGTGCCATATTTGCACGGGCTTTGTGCGCACACGGTATACAGGCACCACTGGCCAGTGATATTCTCTATCAACAGGTACCCCGTGGGGCAACTACATAACAGAGAGAGTACAGGGCAAGGTTAGCGTTGTGTGTTGGCAAATTGAAAGCCAAACTCCAACAAATCTACTCTTTAAACAAATCAAAAGCCCTGCAGTCTATGAACCCAAAATCAGTTTTTCAGTATGTTTGGCATCATGCCCCACTCTATACAGTTTTCTTAGGTATTTTATCTGGAGATCCTGCCAGCAACGGAACTTCTTATTGCAGGCTGACAAGGCTAAGCTGCTCCCTTGTAATTAGAAGCAGCGTTGTCAGCCTGCTATGGGCTCTCCAGATAACTGTTGGGTTGCCACTCTGGTCTGCGGAAAATGTGAAGACCTGAGAGGCAGCCCAATGGGCAAATGAAGGAGCTCTGTAGTCTGACAACGCTGCAGCTAATTGGGAGACAGCGGATTAGCGTTGTCAGCCTGCAACAGGAACGGCTGTTACTGTCAGAATCTAGATAGGAGACTTTGCAATAGTTTAACAAAAAAAACGTATATAGTATAAAAAACTGTATATAGTTAGTAATGCTGACAAACATACCAAATAAGAGATGGGATTATATATACTAATATAAACTCATAAATAATAAACTAGTAATAATATATGATTAAATAAATAAAACAAATAAATACATGATTAAATAAATGTTAAATAATGCATTATAATTAACAATATCTACAAAATGTGTTATTTGAAGCAAAATAAAAATGTTAAAAAACACATAATAATAAGTGATCATAAATAAATAATACTCACCTCCCCTCTAGTGCGGTCTCCTGTAGACTCACAGCTCCAGACCTCCAGCACCAGTCCTCTTTTGGGTTGAATGACACCCAGCATTATACAACCTAATCTCTATGAGCTAGGGCAGTGATGGCGAACCTTGGCACCCCAGATGTTTTGGAACTGCATTTCCCATGATGCTTATACACCCTGTGCCAAGGTTCGCCATCACTAAGCTAGGGCATCAAGGATCTGCTCCTTGGGGGTGTGTCAAAAAAAAGGCCTGTCCCCAGGGCGGGGGGGGGGGACCTGCTCCTTGGGCATGTGTCATAAAGGACCTGCGCCTTGTAGGTTTGTCATCAATGACCTGTCCCCTGAGGGTGTGTCATCAAGGACCTGCTCTTTGGGGGGTGTGTCAACAAGGACCTGTCCACTAGGCACGCTCCCAGGAGAATCTGCTAGAGGAAGAAGAATGGGACCAGAGTCCATGAGCATTACCCACAAGGAAATACTATATATATATATATATATATTCATAATGGTTAAAGGAAAGGAATATTATTTACTTTTAACAACATTGCTTTAATGACCTTGATCATTGAATTTTACAGCACTTTATGGTAAAAAAGAAAGGAGCACCACAGATCCAAAGGGCACACCCAACTGTATGTCAGTGCTTTCTTGTTCCACTCAGGATTGCAATGTCAGCTTCCATCTTACTAGTAAAATTTTACACCCATACACACGTATTTGGTTCTCACACCAGGTTGTATTTCCCTATCATTCACAGTCTCCCACTACCGGGGGTGCCCCTGCTCACATCAGGTGTTGTTCTGGATGGGGCCGCTGTCTTGTTCTCCCGCCTCAGCTCCCGGTCTCGGGGTATCTGGGCGCCATTTGCGCACTAGCTATGTAGCGCCGCAGTACAAACACGGTAAGAGGTTAATCCTTGGGCCCCCCATCCTCTAGAGGGTTTTTTTTTTTCTTTCCAATTAGGTTTGTCTAGTTTTCTTAACTGACAACTATGTCTATCATTCTTTCTAGATTTTAGGCTTGCTCCTGATGAGTGATAAAAATGTCACGAAACGCGTAGAGCTACTACATGCCTTCTATCATGCTACCCAAGTATCTACTCCTTCAATTACTCTATGAGCTACTATATGTCTTTATTATGCCATCCAAGCATCTATTGTTCTATCAACCTATTGGGGCATTCCCCCAACGGGACATCATGAGGTCATGAATCATTTAACTATGAATAGTATCAAGTACTGTATATGTATATATATTTATCGATGGATTGGAGATATTGTAATAATTATGAATTTTACCCAATTTTATTATTGTATACTTAATTTATCCTTGATTATGCACATATGTTGTTATGAATCAAGATTGAATGAATTTTTCCTTTAATAAATTGTTAATCATGATCCATCTTCTTTGTTACTTCCACATGTGTGTCATTTAAAGTCCCAATCTTTATGGTTATTTTCTCCTCACAAAGCAACAGGGATGGAGGCACAGGACTATGTAGCCCTGGCCTCATTTAAAGTGCCATTTCCCTAACCCCCTATCTCAACATATCTTTGGGGGGTGTGTCAACAAGGACCTGTCCACTAGGCATGCTCCCAGGAGAATCTGCCAGAGGAAGAAGAATGGGACCAGAGTCCATGAGCATTACCCACAAGGAAATATATATATATATATATATATATATATATTTATATATATATTCATAATATTGGTTAAAGGAAAGGAATATTATTTATTTTTAACAACATTGCTTTAATGACCTTGATCATTGAATTTTTCAGCCATTTATGGTAAAAAAGAAAGGAGCGCCACTGATCCAAAGGGCACACCCAACTGTATGTCAGTGCTTTCTTGTTCCACTCAGGATTGCAATGTCAGCTTCCATCTTACTAGTCTGACAGGTTCACTTTAAAGAGCACCCTTCTCCAAAACAGGAAGCCATTACAGCATGCATGCCTTGCCAGTTGCAGGTCTTGTAGATGATAGTCTTACCTGCATTCATGTAGCATCCACATGTCAGTGCAGACAAAGCCCCGGCTACAAGGAGCGCTCCTGCAGACATCAGAGGTACACCCTCTGCTCACTCCTTGCTTCCTAACTATGGTCACCGGAGAGCTGGACTGGTTTTCCATAGGCAGTCTGTAGCTATTCAGTCTTACGTCCTTCATGCAGCCTATTGACATGGAGTACAAATCATCAGCTTCCACTGTCAATGCAGACTAAAGAAAAGCAGACATCTTAAAGTGTATCTAAACTCAAAAACAAAATACTGTATATTGTGGCTTTCTAGATGTGGTGTGTCAGGTCCCCTTGGGTAAGGTGACAGATGAGCTTCGCTGGGGTGTAAATCGCACCGCTAATGTGCGAAGCGCACCGGTTAGGTTGTGAACCCTTAGCTGACTGCTGCGACTAGATTTCAGGATGGTGCAGGGAAGCGGGACTGGTGGGACCCTGACACAGATTGCACAGGGGCTAAAGCATATGTTTCCCCAGGGCACGGAGTCTAAGAGCCAGCCATTGTTCACCAGGGCCTCTGGTGGTGAGGATGGACTTGGCTGCAACTGGATCCAGGTCGCGGCTCCTGGGGTCCCCCAGCTCACGGCAGGCTACAGGTGAAATGGAGAGAAAGCAGCATTGCAATATATCAAGAGACGATCAGTGGGAGAGCCAAGGGCCAGGGCTACAAGCAGACAGAAGACACGCCAAGATTGGGGTCACTAGCAGACAAGGAAGGTCAAAGAACAAGCCGATATCGGGGACACTAGCAGACAAGGAAGATCAAAGAACAAGCCAAGATCGGTACACTGAAACAAACTGAGAGCACACGGCAGACGCAACCACACAAGCCTAACACACAATAATTGGTCAGCAACGAGGCTTGCAGCACATGTTTTTTTATAGTGTTTCCTTAATTGGACACTGGGGTGGAGTTCACAGAGGGAAGCTACTTAGCACAGAGGTGATGATGTGCATGGCCTCTAAGCTGACACAACCAAAGAGGTAAGCACACAGACAGGATATGAATTGTACTACGGGTTCATGACATGGTGGCTGCATTAGCTTTTTTTAAAAAAATGTATTCCTTTATTTTCACCTGGTGATCCCACCAGTAATACACTTTCTGACTTAGGGTGATAACGCTCACTCACTGTACTGTATCTATGGAGGATCAGCATTGTTACCCTTGGACAGGAAGTGTGTTAGGGCTACAGAACACCTCCCTTTCGTCCTCTCTATATTATAGTTGGGGTATGTTCTGTAGTCATTTTGTCCTACCTACATATGTATTTATTCAGTTGTATTGAATTGTATCAGGTTGCCTTTGATGTATGCTGACATATAGTGACAGTTGTGGACCATTACAACGTGTTTACTTGAGTAATTTGGTATCTTCTTTTGTCATCCATTTCTGTTTAGTACTAGCTAGCTCAGTCCTAGCTAGACCTGCTCAGTTTCTTCCATGTTCCCTTAGGCTGGTTTCACACCATTGTAAATTGGATGCGGATTCTCCGCATCTAATTTGCAATAGCAGGAGATTTTGACCGGCTGTCCATGGAGCCAGTTCACATATCTCCAATGCGGCTCTGCTGCGAATTTGCACAGGAGCGCTGTGCGTCTTTTGGTCCATTTCATGTCTGAATTCAACAAAAAGTTTGGGCTGAAGCAGTGTACCAAGACGCACCGGACCCCTGCTGGGAGCCACTTCCATCAGAGTTGTGAGCCCAGCCTTGGACAGTTTTAGTACTAAGCAGAGACATGGCTTAGGAAAGTCATTGGGGGTTGATTTACTAAAACTGGAGAGTGCAAAATCTGGTGCAGCTGTGCGTGGTGGCCAATCAGCTTGTCAATTAAGCTTTGACAATAAAACCTGGAAGCTTAGTAAATCAACTCCATTGTCTTCTTGCACTTCAAGAGAATGGAAAAACATTCTCTGTACTGCAGCTAAGTAAAATTGCACTGGATTCAACTTCTGTGTCTTAATGAAGAGTTAAGCTGCTTGTGGGTCTTGCCAAGTCAGCAGGCGGCCATATTTGGTGGCTTCAGACATACGCCCCAAAATTTCAAGGTAATATTTTCTCATTTGCAAAATGCATAAAAGGTTTTTAATTCTTACATTTTCGACTGATTTGTACATCTGTGTCACTTTTCTTATTTCATGGATTCTTCTTGATATTAGATATTGACAGACAATAAATTATAGTTCCAAGAGATGTCTAAAATATTCATTCAAAATCACTAAATTCTTTATCAGTTCAGATGCTGCAATTGTTTGACATTGTACAAAGTTTCATCCAAGCCACATAATAAAATCAGGCATGCTATGAAAGTGGCTAAGACCAGACTAGCAGGATTGTTGTACTCACTGTAACAAAATTTTTCTTGGGGTCCATTGAGGGACGCGGGGGGGGGGGGGTTAATTTACTAAAACCGGAGAGTGCAAAATCTGGTGCAGCTCTGCATAGAAACCAATCAGCTTCCATGTTTTTTTGTCAAAGCTTGTTTGAACGAGCTGAAGTTAGAAGCTGATTGGCTGCCATGCACAGCTGCTTCAGATTTTGCACTCTGCAGTTTTAGTAAACCAATTTGAATCATTTTTAAACTTTTGGGTTATACTGCCGTCTACGGGAGGATTGGACACTGGCAACCAAAGAACACTCAGCCAGCCCAAGATAACCCCTCCCACTAACAGCATGTCTTAGGCCTCATACACACAGGCGTAATAGCAAAATGTCGGGACCAACATCAGGCAAAAATCGGCATCAAAAACGCGATTTCGTCTGCGTTTTGCATCGCTGTTAATGAGCATTAGTGAATGTTGACGTCAATAAGCGTTTTGTTTAAAAAAACATTCCTTTGCTATTTTTTAACCTAAATACGCGGCGCTAAAAACGCCGGTTAACGTCGCTACGGTGATAATGAGCGTTAGTGAGCGTTTTGCCGGCTCAGCGTCAACAACGCTCTAACGCTGCAGCTTCAGAGCGCGCTGGCCATGGGTTCTGCTTTCAGCTCACTAACGGTGACGCTATCTACAGCTCAAAAAACGCCAGCGTTTGTATGGGGCCATTAATTAACATGGAGAGCTGCAAAAAACAAGGCGATAAAAACGTCTGTGTGTATGAGGCCTTAGGTAGAACTTAGAGTCCACCCTGTAAAAGGATGAAAGTCATATCAGGGTGTACTAATCTCATGGTGTCACCAGAGTATCTACTACAGTGGTTGTCAACCTGTGAGATAAAGGAGGCCTCAAATGCAGCCCCTGACATCCCCAAAAGGCTGCACATAATGTTCGATCAGTAATGTTTGAGAGGATTGTCAGAAACTGCAGACCTAACAGAGATGAGGGTCAGAGAGTGTGGACATTGTTGGCTGGGGATATGTGGTAGAAGACAATACGAAACTGTTCCCACTACAGACTGCTGTGGTCTGAGGACACACATCAAATACCAAAGGGCCACATGCGGCCCTCAGGCCTTAGGTTGGGCATCAGGGATCTACTGCTTTCACCAGTGGATCCATGCACCTGGATACAAACCTGTTCAGATTGCTGAAGAACCTAGAGGCCTACAGGCAGGGGCGTAACGATAGGGGTTGCAGGGGTTGCAATTGCAACCGGGCCCCATGGTCCAGGGGGCCCAAGTGCCTCCCTTGTACACCCGAGTAGGAGGGGTGGCATTTAGAGGACCCGATCTCCTCCATTTTCCTCTATCCAGTTTACTTGTCTTCTGCTGTTCCCAGGGCCCCTGTGTGCTTCCCTGGTCCCCCTGGGGCCTGCTGCAGAACTTGTGAAAGGGCCCCACTGCAGTACCGTAATAAAGGGACCCACCATAGGCGTAAAGGGCCCCAGGATCAGTGGGAAGAGGGAAGGGCCCTGGCCAGGGGTCAGGGGGGGCCCTTCATAATTTCTTGCACCGGGGCCCTGAAGGTTCTAGTTACGCCTCTGCCTACAGGTCCACATCCTGTGTCCTCTACCTATGATACAGGAACACCTCCAGGTGTAGGGATCACTCTCCTGAGTCCAGGCACTGTCGGCTGAGTAAATCTGTCTGCCAATGGTCTACATCTGGAATGTATAAGGCTAGAAGGTGTAGTAATGCCAAAAAGGGAATCTGCTCTACCTCTTAGCTCCAAGACCAGAGATAATGAAGCTTCTCCTGAGGATGGATCACTCCAAGAACAGTCCCAGATACTCCAAGCAATGAGTTGATTCCAATGGCGATTTCTGAAGGTTCACTTTCAGGCTATCATTGTAACCCCTAGTCCACCCTAATCTAAAGCTAGGCTGGGAACAACCTTGCCAAGATCTTAAGCAGCAGTGTAGAGTCTGGGTTTAAAAAAGTAAAGGCTAAAAAATGTGCAGTAAAAAAAAAAAGGCTATTTACAACCACAGAGCTAAAGTAAAGATGCCCATCCTCCTAGGACACTAACAAAAAACTTATGAATGTTAGTAGTAGATGTGGTTATACTGAACCGACCTACATTATATTTGTTTGCCAGTGTCCAATCATCTTGTAAGCGATGATATAATCTGAAGATTTTAGACTCCCTATTTGAGACTCCCTTTGAACCTCAATGGACAGGAAAGAAAAATGATGCTATACTCTAGAGCCAAATTCCAGGAAAACATTAAAGACACACATTAGTACATCTCTGTATTTATTACATCAATAAATGGAGTTCACCTTTAGAGTATATATAAATACACTCCAGGTTCTCAGTATGAAACTTAACCCAAGACGGTGTTGCGTTCATTGTCGCTAACCATGCTTTTAATCAGTTTGTGTATCGTACCTTCAAAGCTTGGCTCTTCCATCTTGCCGCTCCCTAGAAAAACACTGCTTGGATCCACTTTAATTTCCTTGTATGTGCCATGGGCCACCGTGACCTCACCATGTTCTGATCCGCTGCTCATACGCAAAGTGAATTCATTCTGAAGCCGCTCCATGCTGACTTCACACCACTCCCCAGAATCCAGTCTGTGGCCGGCCAGTTTCACTACGTAGTCACCATCGCCAATATTATATGAAGCTGTGAGGATGCCATGTACCACCTATTGGAAAGGAGGCAAAATGGCTTCCATCAAAAACTGTCACAACTTTGCCAACATTTTAAAAGGAATAGGAGGTGTCACTGGCAGAATTTTTTTCAAGGTGCACACAGTTTTCCATGGTTGCAAGGATTGAAATTTAATTAATTTATGGGACAGCCCTACTTTGGGGCTAAGCTTGACTTTTGTAGGACAAGTTAAGATTTAAATATAACATCAATCAGCTGTTTATATCTCTGGTTTTGACATGGGGTGATGGTAACCTCGGGTTTTGCATTTGTGCATCATATGCTCAGTTTAGATTGCCCAAGTGCTCTTGCCAACTAAGGATCCCTGTTACCCCTAAGGCCATGACGCCCTTTCACTCAGTCTTCTAGGTTGATCTAGTAGTAGTTAGTCACATTCAACTGGACTTGTTCCGTAATGTTGAAGTCATAGTTTGTCCAAGTCACTTCTTTAGTACTGAGAGTCAGGAAACTACCCCAGCATTTATATCCACATTCGTAGCACCGACAACTTGGTACAATTTACATGGAAAGGCAGATGTCATTGTCTAAGGACAGGACGGGGGTGTGAAAATTGTGGAACCACCCTGTCCTATTTACATAATCCCATCCTTGGTGTCAGGTTAAATAAACATTCATTTGATGCCGTTATTCGCTCTCACCCTCACTTTTTGTTTGCTCTTAGTCATATCGGTAATTGTCGCGTGTAGCTTTTCTGCTGTTTAACATGTGCCCTCCAAGACTCACTCACATCCTTTTCTCTTTCCTTAGCTATCTTTCACTTGTTCTCTGCACCCACGTCACTCTCTTCCCCTTTCTCTTGTCTTTCTTTTACTCCTCTTTCTGAGCTCTTATTGTCTAAAACGGTGTTCTGGAGCACAATGTTGGGTAGAACGTGTGGTTGATAGAACGCATAGTTGTAGTAATTGGATAGAATGTATAGTTGACCTTTTAAAGCCCCTTCCAACATTTTCTTACTAACCCCATTTGGGATGCTTTGAGGGCTCAGGTCCTACTTCTTGAAAATCCTGGATTGTATTATATTTTCTCATACTTCTATATGGACGCTGTTATACGCCAGATTGTTAATGGGATTCTTGATTCTTGCTTAATTTGTTCACGCTGTTTTTTCTTTAGGTATTTTAAATACTTAATAAAATATATATTTACCTCTTTATAAACATTAATCCTTTGATTAACATGGCTGAAGCAGTAAATTGTTGTCAAAAAATCTGGGATAGAGATGTTAAAATGGCATTGTATGTGGAAGACGGATGAGGTTGAAGGCCCCCACCCCTGTTCAATAGATGGTTGTTACAGTTGGATGTAGATGGCCTCTTGCAAACCAGTTGTCTTCTCTGTATAAAATGTGAACCTCACTGTCCTCTATAGAATGTCCCTTTTCCTTAATTGGATCAATGTGTTAGTACTACCTGGATATAATTGTTGGGTGTATTTTCCTGAAATTCGTTGGAACTGAAGAAGTGGCTTGTACAAGCTACAAAATGTCTTCAACATTACATATCAAGTCAAATTGGATGTGTCCAGGTGTAGGGATCACTCTCTTGAGTCCAGGAACTGCCAGCTGAGTAAATCTGTCTGCCAACGGTCTACATCTGGAATGTACAAGGCTACAATTTGTAGTCCTGGTGAAGACTGGATCTGCTCTACCTATCAGCTTTAAGACCAGAGAGATGGAAGCTTATCCTAAGGAAGGAATATTCCAGGACCAGTACTCCAAGCAATGACTTGGTTCAGGCGGTGATTTATGAAGGTTCACTTTTAGTCTATCAATGGTTGTTGCAGTCTGACATTGATGGTCTCTTTGACGTCCTTGCAAACCAGTTCTCTTCTCTGTCCAAAATGTGAACCTCGCTGATCTCTAAAGAATGTCCTTTTCCCTAATTGGCGTTGGTGCTATCTGGCTGTTGGGGTATTTTCCCGACACTCATTGGAACTTAAGAAGTGGCTTATACAAGCTACAAAACGTTTCAACATTATAGAACAAGTCTAATTGGATGTGTCTATCTACTACTAGATATACCATGGCCTGGAGGAATGAAAACATTCACAGACACATCCTCCATGTTTAGTGATGCTGGGTACAACATGCATTGAACACTTAATGCAATATCCCAACACCAGAGATTTTCGTCTGAACTGCTTCAGTTTTCAAAATCAGGAAGGTACAGAAATTCCAGGTGCAAATGTCAAAAACCCAGGAAAACCTGGAGCTGCAAGGCTAAACATAGCCCCCCCTGCCCCATGTTTATGTATGCCGCCATTTTCTAAGCTTAGAGCTACAGTTTTTATTTGTGAACACCTGTTATAGTAATGGGACCATCTCTCTCCTATTAATGCATAAAGATGTGAACAGCTCCTAGGAACACCCACCAGCCCAGAACAGCCCTGGCCCTGTTTTTGAAAATCAATAACAAGGACAATGCAATCAGACAACAGAACTACTATTGGGAAAGTCTTCTACTTCCACCTACCTGCAGAAAAATGTACTCGGTTCTGTCTCTGGAGAACAGGCTGAGGATTGTGCTGTGAGACTGACGCGTTCTCACCATTGCCTGGAAATGTGTCCTTTGTGGGTGAAACATGTGAGTGAACCTGTATTTTATTAAGCCGCCAGGCTGAAAGAGGTGTTCTGTATCATCTGTAGGATTCAAACAATATCAAAGAAGAGAATAACTATTTGCCAAAATAATAGTAAGTAGCCAAAATGCATAACATGAAATTACAGTATGGGATATGGGAATGGTGGGAGATTTACAAAATCCCTAAAAGGAAGACACAGTATAAAACATTATTGCAGCATCTGTATTATACCCAATTTTAACCTTTCTCAGCCTTTTTGCCACCTCTGCTGTGTTCAGCAGTAGCTCTTCTTGTTGAGCCACCTGAGATGTTGAACAGCTCCCTGTCTGATCCTTTGGACTTTCTGTCTCTTGTTTCTGATGAACCTTGAACTCTTTGCTCCTCCCATGAACTTTCGGATATAAGCCATGTCTCTGCACTTGCTGTTTGCCAAATTATTGTGCTCTCCCTTGCTCCTTTGCGTACCTGCAGCCTTCCGTATCTCCACTACCACACATTTGGCTTGTTCCTCTACACTTCCACTTGATTTCAATCTGCAACCCTTTGTTACCAACCTTTGGCTTGTTTACTGATGACACTTTTGCTTGATCCCTACCTGCTATATCTGCTACTGGACAAAGGCTTGCTCACCTCTTGGTGGGGCAAACTTACGGACTGTTACCTGGTACTAACACGCCACAAAACTCATCTCGACCATCATGAGCTCTGGTGAATACCGGTTAGTGCTTAGACCCTGCACCTCAGATGAGCCTGTGCCACCTGCCAGGGTGACCTGCTGCTTCACTTATCCAGCTGTTCAGTGGGAGCCTCTCTAATGCTATAGCTACTGGCCTCCAAGCCTAACCACTGACTGCGACAAATACAAGGGGAATATACACCCCCCCCGAACCATGCCCTCTAACGTGTTTCACAGTCATGGACTAAGCCCTCTACGATAAAGCTCATGATGGGTGAAATGCATTAGAGGGCGTGATTCGAGAGAGGATGGAGCTGAAGTGTTCCTGTCATATTTGAAACTAAGTGGCTCAGGGTGTGCGCTTCCATCTTCCCCTTGTATGGTTTTGAGTATGTTGTAGATATAATAATAGATAAAATTAAAGAATGTGGCATACCTATTGTATTTGACATCCCCTCTGCACTATAACCCAAAATGACTTTCATTATTAAACATGAAATAATAATGGCCAAAAAGCAAAGAGTAAAATATTGTAGTGCCCCATTGGTTTTAGTGGAGAAAAGTATCTTTACATTGGTGGTCAGTGTAACGGTCCCATACGTTGGTGGCCATTGGGAGAAGGACCCACTTATATTATTGGTTAATGGAAAATGATCCATTTACATTGCTGACAAGTAGGAAGGCTGGCGCTCCTTTACAGACAGCTAAAAAGATAACCAATGTCAGTGGTTAAGGAGAGACAGGAAGTGTCTTTTTCTCAAGGAACCCCCTAGCAACCTTAGGGGGAAACTCTGGTTGAGAAAGACTGCTCTTAATTTTTGCAGATACCTGATCATTACACCTATGTAATCATGTTGGGCATCCCATTACAACTGTGTTCATTATTATGGAGTTGCTCCCCCTCGCACTACCACCACAGTTCTGGAAAGGTTTTCCACAGGATTTCATAGTGTGTCCATTGGAAGTTATGCCCATTTGTTAGGTCAGGTGCTGAGGTGGGGAGAGAAGACCTGCCTCAGAACTGGTGTGCTGTACCAAGTTATGGGAAATCCAACAAGCTCATATAGGCATTTATATATTTCATTCATGAAACAATCAATTGCTTCAATCTCATGTATGCAAACTATTACCTCCTGTACCTCTGTAGCATCCATTCTAGTGTAAGTGGCTAAGCAATAGTAGCGTTGACGAGCAGTGATTGGTGTTGCCTGTTCAGGGTCTCACCGGCTGGGAGTTTGATCGCTTCCCCCGCCTCTGGAAGAAGTTTCCAGAACTTACGTCAGGGATTGAAAGTGACCAGCCTGATTATTTAGTTCTGGCTAATTCCTAGAGGGGAAGTGTCCAGGAGGGAGCCAGAGTGTAGATAAATAGTCTGAGACACTGGAGAGAAGATTTCCTTCTCTTTATGAGGGTTCCTGAGGTGCAGGGTTTGCTGCTGCCAGGCAGCCCATGGACTGAACAACTGCTCTAAGAGACCTCCGAGGTGCCAGGATCACAGGCTCCAATGGACTTTGTCCAGAGCTGATTGCAGAACCACATCACAAGGTATCCAGTCTTGAGAAGCGCTATCTCACTCACTGGCTTGTGTCCAGAGGAAGCTGGAAGGAGACAGCTATCCAGGGGACTTGTGAGTTGTGACTTTAAGTTGATCCCTGAGACAGTGTGCTGGACCCTGCACTGGGTACCAAATGTTGCACACTGGTGCAGGGTAACCAGATGCCCAAAGACTTACCCCATGGTCTTTATTTGTATGGCCTCAGACTGTTCATTATTAGGCATTACCACTACTGCTAGCAAGACTGTCTTCTGATCACTGACTACTACTAAGCGTTATGGAGTATCCCATACCCTAACCCCTCTCTTTTTCTAAGTTCTTCAAGCAATAAACTACAAAAAAGACAACCCCTAGACTGCTTATTGGAGCCAGAGTGAATAGACTGTTGGCTTGGGTGGCTGGTGGCCTCTACACTGGTTGGAGAAGAACCAGTTAAAAGTCAGCGGCCCCTGCATGGGTAGCGCTACACATCCAATCCTGATTTTCAATCCTCATTTCCTATTACTTCCCAACCTCCTATAGCCACCTCCATCCTTTCCCTTCTCCAAGATAAAAGATTAAGCTGCTGTAGAGGATATTTGAATATGGATATCACAGCTCTATGGGCCCTGATTCCAACCACAGCCCCTGCTACCCCTCTTTCTACACCACCGTGACTTTCATCCATATGATGCTGGACAAAACAGAAGCAAAATTACACTGTCCAATATACCAGAGGACATCTGTCACTTATTAGCAGACCCGACAACCTTTCTCTGCCCTTGTATGGGCACATCTAGGACATGTCACTATGATACAATACCTCTTTCACATTCATGTCTATTGTCACCAGGAAGGCAGCCACAGTTGGAGGTGCCGGCATCTCCGCTACACCGTGCTGGAGTCTCACAAGGAGCCGAATGTGAGCCGATGACATCACACAATGTGCAACCCACAGAGCTGTTAACGGATTCCAGGGGGGCACCAAAGTCAAACATCTTGGTTATTAGCCATGTAAAAATATAAATAAATAATACATGTTTGGATCATTTCAGCGGTCAAAGGATAGTTTTCGAACTACTTTTTTTTCAACACTACCTTTATTACCCTAACTCACCTGCTTATTAATAATAAGGTTACGTAGACATCCTTTAAAATGGGCCGACGGTAGGTGTGGATGAGAAGGTGATGTCTTTATCCCGCCCAACTGCAGAACATGGTGAGGATTCCAAAGTCTTTGAATTAAAAAAAAAAGGGGACGAATGAAGAAAAATGTAAAGACACTAGGACATGTGTGCAAAAATGACTCTTCAATATGCAGACATGCTGGGAAATTCCCCTGGACATCTCTTCCCCTGGATGCTCACTATGGAACAGGCAGCGATAGGAGGAGACCTCCCGAGGATCTACAGGCTTGAAATTTATACAGGAACTGTATACAATATCCTTTTGTTCTTATATGAAGGTTATATGTAGTTTAATCTAAAGTCATTACATTGGTGTTAAATATATATTTTTATATTACAATAGAAGTCCAAACCAAATTGTTTTCCTCCAAAGTCTTCCAGCACACATGTTGTTCCTTTGTCTTCCAAAACAACTGTGTGCTGGAGGACTTTGGAGGAAGATGTTTGGTGTTGGACTCCAGGAGATTACTCCATCATAAAGAAGTTGAGTAACTGTTTAGTTTATTAATTGTACACATATTGTACATGCTTATTTTGCTAGAAAGGTTAATTGGCTTGTGCATGTTGTAGGCATATGTTGTAATACTTTGCATGCTATAAATTGTGTTTTTCTACAGCTGTATGTGCAGTTTTTCCTGTTTAATAAAAGCATTAATAGACTACAGAGGTCTAAGTTTCCTTGGCTTGTACTGCAGATAACTTTTAATAGACCCCAAACAAAACAACTGGGGACTCGTGGCTGGATTTGCGCTAAAACTCAATTGAAGCAGATCTGTTTTCTGTGGTGTGTTTTGTTGCTGCGTACACAGTTTAGTATAAGTATTAACATGCTACAGAGGTCTAAGTTTCATTGGCTTGTACCGCAAAGAACCTTTAATAGACACAATGCAAAACATGAATAGAGTGGGCAGGGTTTTTTTTTTTTTTCACAAAAGTGAAAATAAATAAAAAAAAACGGTTATTATATATAATTATACAATAATTATATAATATTAGATCATATTTTGATTTATTTAGGTTTTTTTAATATAATATTGCGTGTTTATTAAAACATTTTTTTTTTGCATATTTGTTTATGAACATTTCAGTACATAAACGAAAGTGAATAAGAAAATGACAAAAGTAGATTGGATAAATAAACCAATCTGTGTATCACAAGTAATGTTCAACATAATGCGAGCTGTTGAAGAACTTTGTAGGAATTCTAGCGAAAGTGGGAAAATAAGATAATCCTATAAAATAAGGCCCAGATGTAAGTCAGGCAACGTTATAACTGGCGTGGTGTGAAAGCAATAGATGTGGGCATGAGCAATGAGGATCCAAGATCTTACCCAATGTCAAGTGGCATCATACACCTCAAGTGCATCCTGTTGTATCGTTACAGGGAGGACCACACCATGCCCATGCATTGTTTAAAGGGGGTCAGGTGTGTGTATTAAAAAAAAAAAAAAAGAGAAAGTAGGAAGAGCAGGGAAAAGGGGGGGGGGGGTGCAACCAGTGGGGGCACGCACCAGCAGAGCCCGGGTAAAGAATATAAATATTTATTAGGGTTTTTTTTTGTCTCTGACACCATGTGAAAATTTTCTATCACTGTTTGGTCTAAGATAGATCAAGTCAGACAGAGCCTGCCTCATTTCCTGGCTGGAGCATGTCCAACATCATATAACCCTAATAAACATTAAAAAAAAAAAATCTAAGGAATCACATTTTATACAATGAAAATCCGTCGTTACAACTGGGACCTGGTGACATCAAGGCGATAGTAAAGGCTCTTCCTCCCTCAGCCGTACTCTAAAAATAGCCTCCTGGCACGTTACACACTTCGGGTTCCTGTCTACTACGTTCTTACCTCCATTGTTCCTTTTAACGGTGGATAAATACAGTCTTAAAAGAGTCCAGGTACTGACTTTTTTGTTTTTAAGTTATTTACAATCCCCGTCCGGTCCCTATCAGTCCAACCCCTCTCCTTCCCCGATCTACTACAACCTGTACGAGGTCGGTCCTTTACTCCGTCCGAGACAGACTGAACTAGATAGAATCTGGTTTGTCACTATCTTTTAAAAGTGTACCACAGTCTCTGTTTTTTTTTGGGATTATTTATAAATATAAGAAATGGGCCCGAGACGACCACGCACGGGGG
>BLSH010071284.1:2428391-2466858 GCA_018402905.1 Glandirana rugosa | reverse complement strand
TTTAAGCCACTCAGCCGAACATTGACAGAGCAGCTTTAGTAGTTTCTAAAGAATGTTAAAATTTTGGGACAGTCTTGATGGACCGTTTGCTCTTTTTTCTGCCCTCACTCCCTTCTATGTTTCTAAAATCTTTTACATGTACATACATGATTAAGTACCAGCGCTGCAGGGGGAGGCAGAAGAGGATCGATGTCTACAATAAGATACAGTTGTATGCAAAAGTTTAGGAACCCCTGACAATTTCCATGGTTGTCATGTATAAATATTTGGGTGTTTGGATCAGCAATTTCATTTTGATCTATCAAATAACTGAAGGACACAGTAATATTTCAGTAGTGAAATGAGGTTTATTGGATTAACAGAAAATGCGCAATATGCATCAAAACGAAATTAGACAGGTGCATACATTTGGCCACCCCAACAGAAAAATCACATCAATATTTAGTAGAGCCTCCTTTAGCAGAAATAACAGCCTCTAGACCAGAGGTTCTCAACCCCTGTCCTCGGGACCCACTAACAGGTCAGGTTTGCAGGATAACCAAATTGCATCACGGGTGATATAATTTGCTGCTCAGTGATTGCAGTATTCTAGTCTGCATCTCCCCAAGGTAATACTTAAAATCTGGCCTGTTGGTGGGTCCTGAGGACCGGAGTTGAGAACCACTGCTCTAGAAGCTTCCTATAGCCTGTAATGAATGTCTGGATTCTGGATGAATGTATTTTGGACCATTCCTCCTTACAAAACATCTCCAGTTCACTTAGGTTTGATGGTTGCCGAGCATGGACAGCCCGCTTCAAATCACCCCACAGATGTTCAATGATATTCAGGTCTGGGGACTGGGATGGCCATTCCAGAACATTGGACTTGTTCCTCTGCATTAATGCCCGAGTAGATTTTGAGCAGTGTTTTGGGTCGTTGTCTTGTTGGAATATCCAGCATCTTCAACTTTGTGACTGATTCCTCAACATTATTCTCAAGAATCTGCTGATATTGAGTGGAATCCATGCGACTTCCAACTTTAACCAGATTCCCAGTACCGGCACCGGCCACACAGCCCCACAGCATGATGGAACCTCCACCAAATTTTACTGTGGGTAGCAAGTGTTTTTCTTGGAATGCTATGTTCTTTTGCCACCATGCATAACGCCCCTTGTTATCACCAAATAACACAATCTTTGTTTCATCAGTCCACAGCACCTTATTCCAAAATGAAGCTGGCTTGTCCAAATGTGCGTTTGCATCCCTCAAGCGACTCCGTTTATGGAGTGTAGAAAAGGCTTCTTTCCCATCTCCCATATAGCTTCTCCCTGTGAAAAATGCGCTGAATTGTTGAACGATGCACAGTGACACCATCTGCAGCAAGTTGATGTTGGAGGTCTTTGGAGGTGATCTGTGGGCTGTTTTTGGCCGTTCTCACCATCCTTCGCCTTTGCCTCTCCAATATTTTATGTGGCTGCCACTTCTGGCCTTAACAAGAACTGGGCCCGTGGTCTTCCATTTCCTCACTATGCTCCTCACAGTGGACACTGACAGCTTATATCTCTGTGATAACTTTTTGTAGCCTTCCCCTAAACCATAATGTAGAACAATCTTTGTTTTCAGGTCATTTGGGAGTTGTTTTGAGGCCTCCATGTTGCCACTCTTCAGAGGAGAGTCAAAGAGAACAACAACTTGCAATTGGCCACCTTAAATACCTTTTCTCATGATTGGATGCACCTATGAAGTGCAAGGCTTAACGAGCTCACCAAACCAATTGTGTGTTCCAATTAATCAGTGTTAAGTAGTTACAGGTATTCAAATCAACAAAATGACAAGGGTGCCCAAATTTATTCACCTGTCTAATTTTGTTTTGATGCATATTGCACATTTTCTGTTAATCCAATAAATCTCATTTCACTACTGAAATATTACTGTGTCCTTCAGTTATTTGATAAATCAAAATGAAATTGCTGATCCAAACACCCAAATATTTATAAAGGACAATCATGGAAATGGTCAGGGGTTCCTAAACTTTTGCATACAACTGTAGTACAGCCGGTCCTCCTACTCAGCACCCTTTTGAACTGATGGGGCCCAGGCCCAGTACAGGTGGGCTGGCTGTACTGCCTTATCAGTAGCCCTGCCTCCCCTCCCCCATAACCATCTACCAAATGGGGACACCAAAAAGAACTCAACAGAAGTTCCAGTCCATCTGCTGTCTTTCCAAAACTAACAAAAAAATGGTCTGGTGTTTCACTTAAATGGCTTTCATGGATACAAGGTAAAACGAAAACTGGGATTGAAAGTGTAACTACACAGCATTTGAGCACCACAAACCAAAAACGTTATTAATTAATTTTAATATTCAAATCAAACTTCCCCATCCATCCATGTCTCCATGATTTATTTTGTTTAGAAGTCACTTTGAAAAACACCCCCCTAGCATTTTTGGCTGTGACCATCTTGAGTAATGGCAGATAATTCATGTAGCATTTACTTCTGGAATCCCTCTCCCCTTAGCTCAGGCATGCAGGAGAACGCGTGCTTAGCTGAGAAAACCCCTTCTCCCCTCTTCTCCTACTAAAGACTCCTGGGATGTATGACATAATTTGTCTAGACATGGAAATCAAAAAGGAACTGAGGAAATGTACAAAAAAAATGTAAAACAAGCAAATATGATCTACTTCTCTATCCATTTACTAATGCTAGCAGCATGAGGATTAACATTAGTCCATGTTGATTGACTATTAAAGTGAAGTTCCAGTTTAATATATCTTAATAATCCCTTGTATAGTAGCACTCAGGCCGGAGGGGGAAGGAGCAACACTAGGGGCCAACTGGGGCTCCATTCCTATGTGCCATGCTGTCAGTCTAACTCAGTTTTCTTGCTGTCATAGTGTAGTAATGTGATAAATGCCAGTAAGTGTGGGAAATGGCGCTGCCTAGGAGGAGTCTCAAAAGATCTCCTAAGCCCATATAATCAATTTAATGGATTAGGTGTAGGTGAGTAAAAAGTGCTCAGTGTATTCGTATAACTATGATTGAAAAGTATTCAAGTCAATAAGTGCATGGGTGATAATATACCAGATAAAAAGAGATTAAAATTATAAAAATATATGAATATATAACCAGTGTATCCAATTAATCCTTGTATATAATCTCTTTAATTAAATTGATTATATGGGCTTAGGAGATCTTTTGAGACTCCTCCTAGGCAGTGCCATTTCCCACACTGACTGGCATTTATCTTTTTACTAGAATCTCACTCTAGTTTTTAGTGGGGGCAGCAGCCTTAGTTTTCTTTTTTCTAGATTGAGAACAGCGCCACACCAAACACCTTCATTTAATCAATAGTGTAGTAATGCTCCTGAGTAAGCTACTCAGCTGAACATCGCAACCTGGCTGCAGCTCGTTTCTCCCTACCCGCCCTGGATTGACAAAGTGGCTTTAGTACTCTCTATGGAATATGTTAAAATCGTTTAAGTGTACATTTTTATACAACTATTATAAAATACCTTAATCTGTATCTTTAATTCCCTGCACAGCAGCACTCATGTTTTGAAGGGGGGGGGGGGAGCAACACTGGGGTCCAAATGGGGCTCCATTCTTATGCACCATGCAGTCTAAGTTTTTTTGCTGTAGCAATAACCCTTTAAGCCACTCAGCTGAACATCGCAACCTGGCTGCAGCTCGTTGCTCCCTACCTGTCCTAGACTGGCACAGCAGCTTCAGTACTCTCTATGGAATATGTTATCTTTTAAATGTACATTTGGATAAAACTATTATAAATACCTTTTCTGTCTCTTTAATCCCTTGCACAGCAGCACTTTGACTGGGAAGGGAAAGGAGCAACAATAGGATCCAAATGGGGCTCCATTTCTATGCACCATGTTGTCAGTCTAACTTAGTTTCCTTGCTGTCATAGTATAGTAATGCTCCTTTAAGCCGCTCAGCCGAACATTGCAACCTGGCCACAGCTCATTTCTCCCTACCTGCCCTGGTTGTACAGAGCGGCTTCAGTACTTTCTACAGAATATGTTACATTTAGATTAAAACCATTATAGATACTTTAATCTGTCTCTTTAATCTTTAAACAGCACGCAGGTTGGGAAGGCGGAGGAGCAACACTAGGGGCCAAATGGGGCTCCATTCCTATGCACCATGCTGTCAGTCTAACTTAGTTTCCTTGCTGTCATAGTGTAGTAATGCCCCTTTAAGCTGCTCAGCCGAACATTGCAACCCAGCCACAGCTAGTTTCTCCCTACCTGCCCTGGACGTACAGAGCGGCTTCTGTATTTTCTACAGAATGTTACATTTAGATAAAATTATTATAGATACTTTAATCTTTAAGCAGCACTCAGGCTGGGAAGAGGGAGGACTAGTAATGCCCCTTTATGTTGCTCAGCCAACATCGCAACCTGGCCACAGCTTGTTTCTCTCTAGCTGCCTTGGATGTACAGAGCATCTTCAGTACCTTCCATGGAAAATGGGGCTCCATTTCTATGCGCCATGCTGTCAGTCTAATTATGTGCACAATCTTACAGGACGGATAGTACAGCAATGACTTAATCAGTGTACAGCTGCTCCTTTCCAATAAGAGGCTGGGGTGGGCCTTGGACCAGGACCTGCCCTAAATGTATCATAGTTTGCAAGGAGGTCTGTGAATGTCATTATAAATCTTGTAATTATAAATCAGGTGAAACGATTCCCATGTATGTATTTTAACTGTTAAATGTTTAGTGGTTTCCCTAGTGTTCAGGTTTAAATACATTTTTAGAGCAACATTCACAAGTTTTAGAACCGCATTCATTTCAATTTTATTCTATATTGTTCAAAAAAAAAAAATCAGATGCACTTACCAAGAGACAAGGAATCCTCTGCATCCTGGTTGGACCCAGGTCCGTGGTACAATATCATCCCATCCGATTGGTCACTGATGAACTCCAGAGATAGACGGACCTCAGAGCAAAATTTGATCGGAGGGAACCAAGTGTATCCATTGCCATGGAAACTGCGGAGGGTCAGCTGACAGAGTGGCCCGCGAAACTGCGGCAGGCACTGGCACCTAAAGCCAAGCCAAAAAAGTGCTTGTTAGACTTTAGTGATATTACAAATGGAAACAATATTTCAGATATATAAGATATGAGCAATGTGAAACAGCACCCTCAAATAGTGTCTTAAAATAATAAAATTAAATTTATCCAAAAATGGTCTGCTAAATGTGTTGCTCGTGTGTTGGAATCATAACGGTGAAAAACAAAAAGTCCCCGTTTCCAGAAAACAGTTAAAGTGGTAGTAAACCCTCCTATCATTTTCAGCCAAGGAAGCTGCCATCTTGGCCTCTGTTTAATCTACAACTGCCATGATGCTGCACATGTGATCAGCTATG
Source organism: Glandirana rugosa (assembly GCA_018402905.1). Lineage (NCBI taxonomy): Eukaryota > Metazoa > Chordata > Amphibia > Anura > Ranidae > Glandirana > Glandirana rugosa. Next base: position 2,461,489 of record BLSH010071284.1, on the reverse strand, counting down.
ACACCAGCCATTGGATGGTTTGACAGTATGGTTTAGAGCACAACCAATGGGAGTGTTACATTTCCGGCACATGCCGGAAATGTGACTGGTATTTAACCTGTTAAATGCATGGGTTTACTACCGCTTTAAGTTAGAAGAACCCACCACCTGTGATGTACTGTATGCCACTAAGGTTCAACAAGTCCTGTGCTCCCGCTGTACCCCTCCATCCACATTCAGAACAACACACCAGATATGAGGGACTTTAAATAATAAAGATCTTAAAATGCCGCCAAATTCTCCATATATTTACACCAAGCATAGAAACAGGGCTTCCACCTCCTTATAACTCCAATCATCATATGACTCATGACATGCCATGAGAAAGAAAGCAATAGTGTATTAAAGTCCCTTTAAGCTGCTCCGCTGTGCATTACAACCTGGCCGCAGCTCATTTCTCCCTCAATTTGCCCTGTCCTTGCGGATCATCAGATTGCAGGGGGCGGAGAGGAAAGAGGGATGCTAATTGACTGCAACCAGTTTGGAACTTGTTCCTGCCCTTAACACAATTTCTTCTACCCGTTTCTGACTGTTCACCACCAAGGCTGGGCTGTTAGCCCTACCCACTGGGGACAATGCAGAGCAGGTGCAAGGACTACTATGAAATGTAGTTCCCTGGATGGTGCAGTCCTGGATCAAAATGGACAGTGTTGACTACTTCTCTCAAAATGCCTGAGAACTCAGGAGAGAGAGAAGGGCTTGGATCCAACAATGCTGACTTGAGAGGGAAGTTGCTGTATGCATGGCTTGACCTCTCGCTTGGCCTTCATGGAACTGCCATAGAGCAGTGGTTTGTGGAGGGAGGCATCTTGGCCACCAAGGTTCTGTGATTTGATTCCCCTATTTGCACACAATGTCATGGCACACATGAGCTTATCTTCCTTAGGTGACCAGACCAGATTGTAGATTAAACAAACCTATTTACTGAGTGTAGTTCACTGGGTTGTCACAAAGATAGGACTTTGCTCTGCATGACATTTGCACAGTGAATTCATTTACAACTGACTATTCAACAACAAACCTGCTACCTGAAAATAAATCACTCAACAGGAGGGTAAAGCAGACATTGTTAAATATGACAGCCACTCTTGAGGTAGCTTAAACTGAAGAGATGGTGTAGGCTAGCTGTGGCCCAGGAGCCGGATTCGGCCCTTTGCTTGCCTTTATCTGGCCCTTGGGGCACTCTTCCTCCCACTGATACAAATCATTATTCTGCCAACTGACACCAACAGTTGGGTACTATTCCTCCCAATGACACCCAACAATGGGGGTACTATCCCCCTAATACCTAAATGTGGGGCATTATTCCTCCCCCTAATACCAAATGTGGTGATGTTTACTCCCACTGATGCACTGATGCAGGAAAATTTCCACTCCCACTGGCCACGGTTTGGCCCCCTAAAGTCTGTAGGACAATAAACCAGCCCGTTGTTTAGACAATCTGAAGACTCCTGGTTTAGGCAATTAAGTGGTGAGGCTGTACAATGATGCTAATACCTTTAGCACTTTCCACGCAAAGAACTGGTTTCTGACACTGCCCAACTCCAGGTCCCATTACAGATGGACTCCCTCCTCATCTAATGATCACATCGTAGGTTGTGTGTGCTCCCCTGCTCTTCCATAGGACCAATGACCCTACACCATTGGGAACTATCCTCACAACGGGAAGAGACCTTGCCTCTGGCAAATGCATCAGTATGCGCAATTAGCCTCATAGTTATAACTATACTCATAAACACAATGCCTATATTAACACCTGCCAACAAACTGTGCAAGTATGTAATGCATTTTTTTACCATGGTGTAGCACCGCATAGTATAGGATGCTAGGTAAATTTAGTTTTTGGCTTGCTCTGTAATCAGTAGCAATGATTTTGTCTTGGTCTGCTCGTGGTTTTACAGGCTAAGAGTTTGATCCCCCCGCCTCTGGGAGAAGCTTCCAGAGCTTAGGACGGGAAATTCAAATGACTGGCCTGAGTATTTTCTATGCCCTGGCCAATCCCTGGGGAGGTGTGCCCAGAAGGTTGTTTGGAAGGGTGGTAAGCTTGGAGCCCTAAGCAGACTGTCTTTTCCCCCATGGGGGATGGGTCAGTGAGCTTCAGGGAGCTGCTTGCTCCTCAGGCATGCCTGCACTGGCTCTGGTCTTCTCAATCAATGGATCAAGCCTGCGGGGGGTGTTTGATCTGGGACCTGTGAGTAGAGAGATTAACTGTTCTGCAAGCTATCTCATGGTTCCCATCTATGAGCCTTTAACTGTTCTGCAAACTATCTCAAGATCCCCAGCTTTGAGATGTTAATGGTTCTTCATATTATGTCATGGTCCCCAGCCTTTAACTGTTCTGCAAGCTATCTCATGGTCCCCATCTATGAGCCTTTAACTGTTCTGCAAACTATCTCAAGATCCCCAGCTTTGAGACGTTAATGGTTCTTCATACTATGTCATGGTGCCCATCTATGAGCCTTTAACTGTTCTAAAATCTATCTCATGGTCCCCAGACATGAGATTTTAACTGTTCTGAAAGCTATATCATGGTCCCCAGCTGTGAGACTTTAACAATTCTTCAAACTATCTCATGGTCCCCATCTATGAGACTTTAACCATTTTTCAAGCTTTCGCATGGTCCCCATCTATGAGATAACTGTTCTGCAAGCTATCTCATGGTTCCCATTTATGAGCCTTGAACGGTTCTGCAAGCTATCTCATGGTCCCCAGCTGTGAGACCTTAACTGTTCCACAAACCTTTCTCACGTCACGGTCCCCATCTAGGATATTTTAACTGTTCTGCAAATGCAAACTATCTGATGGTCCCTATCTATGCGCCTTTAACTGTTCTGCATGCAATCTCATGTCCCAAGCTGTGAGACTTTAACTGTTCTGCAAACTATCTCATGATTCCTATCAATGAGATAACTGTTCTGGAAGCTATCTCATGGTCTCCAGCTGTGAGACTAACTTTTCTGTAAACTATTTCATGGTCCTTATCTCTGAGAGTTAAACTGTGCTATCTGTATGAAGAGATGATTGTCCTCTGTCTTCTTAAGCATTCTTGAGTATCCAATACCCCATACACCTCTCCTTTTAAAGTTCTACAAGCAAGAAATCTTCAAAAGACATCCACTTAGACTGTCTAATGGAGCCAGAGTGATTGTATTGGTGCCTGTGTGAACGGTGGCCTCTTCACTGTTTGGGGGAAGAACCAGGTAAAAATCCAGCGCCTCCTATGGGGGTAGCACTCCATAGACATAGCCATTAACTAGTGTTAGTCATTCCCAATTTGACCTATACAGTTAGTGGAGGCCATTGTAGAAAGTACGTGGTCAGTTCCTGCAAAGTTCACGGGTCTAGCTGACAAAACCCAAGAGACAGGTGCTTCTTGACAAAATGGTTAAACAGCTGCAATCAGATTTAGACTCGGATTATAGAAATACCATCAGTGCATACATTACACAAACATCTTTTTTTCTGGCAGAACAGCATTTAATGAATACAAATGACTCCTCCATCTGCCGGGGCCGCTCTTCTAATCCCTTCCCTCCACTCTGATTTCTATAAAATATATCGCTAAGCCTTGCCGAGCAGAACAGCGTGCTAAAAAAATGAACAAAGATGTCTGCGAAAAAATTATTTAAAGTGCTTCTAAGAATATTACGGGTTGACGGCATCAGAGGCAAACTGGGGGCTTAATCCATCTTGGCTGCGGCAACAGCGAGAACCGACGTAGGGGGAGGAAATTACTCAAATTAATAAATTATATTGGCTTGCAGTAAAGGAAAGAAAATCTAAAATATGTAACAAGATTTTTTTGAGACCAAAGATTTTTAAAGACCCATAACACATTTTCTGTATTTGTCATATGGTAAGGAAAGGCAATAGAATCATCAACTTTGTAATTTGCCATTTATTTTGTTGCAGTGTATTTGGGCAGACTCTAGAATTAACACATAACTAAACCTAGGCGGAAAAATGTAATAACAGTATACATTGCATGCATTATAAGTACTGACTACTTTATATCAGTGTTGAAACAGAATGCATTGTAAAAAATGTCTACAATGTTGGGGAAGGATTCACTGTTGAATCAGTATACATTGTTTGCCATGGCTGCTATAGCCCCAGAAGCTCTGCATTGCCCCCAACACATTACAGAGGTCCCCATTATCACTCATGATGCTCAGAATTATAGGCATCACTTGAAGCTATTAGCCAGCCCAAAAATTATATTTTAGCTACAGGTGGAGCCCAATGGCTGAGTCAGACCCAGGTTCCTATATGAATTTTTCAACAGTGATAACTCCTTGGGTAGATCTGGATTTTGTTCCTACCTACCTGGTAGTTTTTGGATCTGTCTATTTTTTATACATATCTGTTAGATACTCTATATTACCAAAAGTATTGGAACACCTGCCTTTACACACATGAACTTTAATGGCATCCCAGTCTTAATCCGTAGGGTTCAATATTGAGTTGGCCCACCCTTTGACGCTATAACAGCTTCAACTCTTCTGGAAAGGCTGCCCACAAGGCTTAGGAGTGTCTATGGGAATGTTTGACCATTCTTCCAGAAGCGCATTTGTGAGGTCAAGAACTGATGTTGGACGAGAAGGCCTGACCTCACAAATGTGCTTCTGGAAGAATGGTCAAACATTTCCATAGACACTCCTAAACCTTGTGGACAGCCTTTCCAGAAGAGTTGAAGTGGTTATAGCTGCAAAGGGGGGGGGGGGGCAAGTCAATATTGAACCCTACGGACTAAGACTGGGATGCCATTAAAGTTCATGTGCGTATAAAGGCAGGCATCTCAATACTTTTGGTAATATAGTGTACATGGCTATGTTATGTGACACTGTTATGCATTCTCTGAAGCTGGGAAACAGTCAATGTGTGGAGCCAGACAGTTAATGGTACAAGTGTCAGTCTTCAGGTGGCATCTGACCTTCTGATGCTCAAGCTATAGGTTTCAGACTTTAAGTGACCATGCCCTATGTATTTGTGTCTTTAATATATTTAGAATGTATTACTGCTAGGCTGTAACCAGCCTGAGCTAATAATTACCCTTTTCTGGATTCTGTAGGTTCTCCCTACGCCTGGTGGGTGGATTGCTTCAGCCTGAAAGTGATCCTTTTATGTTCCAATTGGTGTGGTCCACGTAGGACATCTTGTTGTTGGGTACACATTCCACACATCAAGGGGTCAAAATGACCCCCCTGAGTTATGCTGACACAATTCTGAACAGGAGGTTGAAGAACCACACACAGAAGTTTTAGTTTTAAAAGAAATTTAATACTACTTGAGTACAGTAGTTCAAGCGTTTTGGGGCCAGATATCACCCCCTTCATTTGGGCTTAGTTGAGGAAAGTGGAAAGATAGCACTGGACCTGTTGAGTTATCTTACTGGTACTGTTATCTTAAGGTATTGATGTTGGTATAAATTATCTTGTTCATGGGCAGGCAGCTTCAGAGGATCTCCACAGTCTCATTGGCTTGCATAACCCCCATCATGACTGGTTCTCTTTATACCTGCCAATCCTGATGTGTCTTACCTGTATCCACTAGCAGTGTCCACACAGATGCCACCATGCAGACAAGGGTTCCCCGGCAGAGAAGAACATGAAGGCCGAGCCCGTCCAGATGGCGGACATCTGCAAGCTGTGGCCAGGTCGTGGATGACGGACACAAAGGATACGCTGCCCCCATCCACCAGGTTCAGGAAGTCTCTGACAGCACTGTGGTCATGGCACCCCGCACTCCTCAAGCAGACGGTACGTAGGCAGAAGTCTCTGTCCCCCGGGAATACTTCTGTCTGAACAGCTGCCTGGATCTGATGAGAACAAAAGCAAAAAAAAAAGAAAAGAAAAAAAAACACAACGTGGTTAGCGTTCACAGAGGATAGCCGAGAGCAATTGCACCCGTCAAAGTGAAGGCATGGATTTTATGTCAGCGGACAAATGGTATTGCCGTGTACGGCTGTATCCTCCGATACATAATTCATGCTACAAGCAGGGCTTTCACATTTATCGAGCCTTTCACATCTGCCCTGACCGATTCTATCATAATGTCTCATGTCTGATTTTATCTGTAAGCTTTACATCTAGGGAAAGTGGGTCCATCAGCAGGCATTAGCTCTCCTGGAGTCACCAGCGCATTAAATAGGCTCTGCTTACTTCAAAATTAACTTTAAAGGGAGCCTGAGCAAAGGAGATTTGATGGCTGCCACAGCTGACCTCTCCTACTGAAGACATTGCCCCCCCGGTTGTCATGCTGATCCAACGGTCTCAGAACTTTCTTGGTTGATGACGGAAGTCCTGACTGCACTCTTATCTACACTATATGGCCAAAAGGGAACCTTTGTGCTTTATGCCTATATTAGCTTTCTGGACTTCCCATTCAAAACCAGGATCTTTTCCCTTTAGTTTCAACTGGTGATCCTGCCATGACGCGCTTCCTGTCTTAGGGTGACAGCACTATTCATATAATTATTGTAAGTCAAGTGTCCTCGGATTCACCTATGAGTGGTCTGCTTTTGCCTATATTTTCTATGTATATTTTTTTGTTACATTGGGATTATTTGAAATAAGAATTCTTGTTTGCAATTTATTAAGCATCAAGCCACAGTAAGGGGCCGTCCGCAATCTGTTTTGTCTCCCCTGTCCGGAGTGATTTTGGATGCTCCATGCATGGATCTAGTGCTACATATATATTGTCATATTTGCTCATTTGTGAGTTCGCAACCATTATGTCCCAACACCATTTTTGACTTAATGTGATGATGTCCGTTTACATGTACAGTATAGGATATGTACTAATTGTGACTTATTTCTTGGAACAATAGGGTCTCCTGATGTAGCAACTAAATGGTGAAATGCGTTGGGACCTATGACTCATTTCCTGGACTTTGCTCCTCCGTCATTATTACAATTGTAGCACCCTCTACAGTGTGCTAGAAGTAGTGAATCTGGGTCAGGGTTCAGTGAGTCAGAGCAGGGTGACTTATCCTGACAGCTCTTCTGATGCCTGCCCCTGTTTCTGGGACATTGAAGAATGTTCTAGAGCTAGTGGGCAGGAGGTTAGAAGGAGCTGCTTGGAATATTTATGAGGTCTCGGCCAACGCCCAGTAGTGGGATGGCAGGGGGCAGAGCTTACTTCATAAATAGCCATGAGCCATGCCAGCAGGGCAGTCGTGTGGAAGATGGAGATGCAGCATTGAGGAGGCTGTTGGTGGCCCTCAGAGGTGCCCTCTAGTCTGGGGAGGTGCTTGAGCTGGGGCTAGGGTGCTGGAAGGATCCTGCCACAACACACAGGAGGAAGCCCTTTCTGGAGGCACGGGAGCAAGAGCGAGGACAGGGTGAGTAGATCAGCACTGCTGGGGACTTACAAGTCTCCGTGAAGGTAGAGGTGTGCTTAAGTCTTCATCCTGGTGAGAGGGTCAGCCGGGTGGGCTGGTGAAGAGTCAGTCTGGAGGACCGGTGTGGAGTGTTAGTCTGGAGAGCTAGTGAAAGGAGCAGCTGAATCCAGCCGCTCTGGCCACTTCTCCTCCTGAGAAGTGACGGCCCCAGAAGCAATGTGTATTTTGTGACTTTCGGGGTCACAGTTATCATTCCTTGGCTACTGTAGCCGAGGAGGCAGCTATTCAAACGCAATCTGTGTTTGAATAGCTGCATTGGAGAGCAGGGGAGACATTGGGGTTTTAATAGTACATGTCACTTGCCCGTGCTATCACATATGGATAACTTATTAAAAAGTCCACCAAAATCCCCAGCACCAGGCCCATGATGCTCTTAATCCCTGGGTACAGGATTAAAACGATAAAAGCAATAACATTTTTTAAAAAAAGTTTGAGTTAGTCTTACAGTAACTGTAAAGGCTCATATAATTTTTTTTTTTTTAAATAACAAACATGATGCTTATCTGCTCTGTACAATGGTTTTGCACAGAGCACACAAACCTCTTCTTCTGGGGTTGCCCGCTGGCGCACTTGGCTCATCCTCTTCTCCATGTGCCCCCATAGCAAGTCGCTATTGGGGCACACGTGCAGGCTCGATCTCGGATGGGGCTGTGTGCATCTATAGACACACACAGTGCTGCTCGACCCCAACCCCCGCTCCATTCTCACAGGATGTGACTGACAGTAGCAGTAGCCAATGGTTCCTGCTGCTCTCATCCAAGCTTGTGACAGCAGGGAGAAGGGAGAGAAGACCTGAAGCCGGGCACAGCACTGGATCAATACAGGGCTCAGGTAAGTGTTAGGTAGGGGGGTTGCAGAAAATGCATTAAGGTAACAAAAAAAAAACACTTTAGCCTTTGCAACCACTTTAGAGGAGGAAAACAATTGTTATGGCCATATGGGAGGCACTATTTTTTTTCTATTGCGGTTAACAAATGGAATTTCAATTTAAAACGGTTGTCCGCCTTCAGCTGACTTTGATCCATTGGCTCCTACATACCCTTGTGCAACGAAATGCATAAAACATAACTATTAATAATTAATAAAGCATAACTCTTATAATATACTATTGAAAGCATGTTATTACTATACAATAAAAGTTATATTTTATTAAAGCTGGGCTCCAGGTAGATGTAAAGGAAACCCTAATTATTGCAGTTAAATATTCATTAAAAATGAATGACAATATTTCCAAATGCAGCTAGTGAAGAAAGTTTGGATAATCTTTATTGGCTAAGTTATTAAAGATGCAAGCCTTTGGGATTCCTTGGGCACACAGCTACCCCATTACACAATCAGAGAGCATTTTTATAAAGCTCTTTTGCAGGATCTGGCCCTGCACTTTTGGCTTTCTCGCCTACATGAGAATGGTGGACCCTCCCTCCCGAAGCCACCTGGAATACTGACGTCAGGCATCCCAGGAGGCTTCAGGGCAATCCCCATTACTCTGTGCATGCACTGGGAAATCTCCACCACACTGCTCATGTACCGCGGTGTCACCGAGGAGGGGCTGGCTGCAAGAACCAGAAAGAGGCAGCTGGACCCCACTGACATAAGAAAAGTAGATGGCAGTGTGCAGCAATGGAACTGCGGATTAAATTAGACATTGCTGGTTTCACTGGGGATGTGAGTATGTTTTTTTGAAGACAACCCAGTGGACAATGTACTTCCACTACTATAAGCATGAACAGGGCTTTTTTTCGAGCGGGAACTTGGGGAAACGCAGTTCTGGCACCTCCAGCACTGAATGTATCTAATGGTAAGTGGTGCTGGAGTGTGCTGAAGGGTCCATTGATGCTGGCTGCTGGAGGATCTATTGTTGCTTGGGGGGGATGTATTGTTGAGGGAGGGGTCTATTGTTGCTGGAAGAGGGGTTATGCTGCTGAGGGAGGATCTACTGTTGAGGGAGGGGTCTATTGTTGCTGGCTGCTGGAGGGTCTATTAATACTGGCTGTTGGGAGATCTATTGTTGTTGGGGGGGTCTATTGTTGCTGGAGGGTTATATTGTTGCTTGGGGGGCTATTGTTGCTGGCTGCAGGGGATCTATTTGACTGCTTTTTATTGGAGGCGTAACTAGAACCTTCAGGGCCCCGGGGCAAGAAATTATGAAGGGCCCCCCTGACCCCTGGCCAGGGCCCTTCCCTCTTCCCACTGATCCTGGGGCCCTTTACGCCTATCGTGGGGCCCTTTCACAAGTAGGCCCTTTCTACCATCCCATGGTGGTGAAATGCCAGGGCCCGGTCACAATTGCAACCTTTGCAATCCTGATAGTTCCCCCACTGGTGTCAGTAGTTTTTAATTTTTATTTTAATTTTATTATTTTTGTTTTACAATTTCATTTTATTTATTTTACAATTTTATTTTTCACATTTTTTTTTTAGGAGCTCTGTTGGGGAGCTTTGATGAGATATCAGGGGTCTAAACAAACCTCAGCTCTCAATTTCCATCTGTGTAACCTCAGCTGCACAGAATGAATGGACAGGAATAGCTGTTCACTGAGCCTCCCATTCATTCAGAAATGGAAGTATAGTAAAAACAGTTTTCTATGCTTCAGTTATGAATGAACCAATTGGTACCAATCACTGACTCATTCAGGAAAGAGAGGAGCCAGTTAATTTACCAACCCGTTCCCATCTCTCCATCATGACTCATCTTCTACAGCAGCTGGCAGGAGAGAGGAGGGGGGAAGACAGCAGCTCTGTGGGGGGGGGGGGGGCAGGGAAGCACACAGGGACCCTGTGAACAGCAGAAGACAAGTAAACTGGATAGAGGAAAATGGAGGAGATCGGGTCCTCTAAATGCCACCCCACCATCCCTCCTATCCAGGTGTACAAGGGAGGCACAATGGCCCCTTGGACCATGGGGCCCAGTTGCAACTGCAACCCCTATTGTTACGCCCCCTGCTTTTTATATTATCCTTAACAAATCCCTACAAATGACTTAACACCACAAAATGATACTCGGCTCTGTTGTTTCAAAAGGAGCGGTACTAGGAGGTGGGTAGGGGGTGGAGACAAGGGGTGACTTGGAAGAGGGGAGTCCCTGCACCTATTCTCTGAGAAAAAAAGCCCTAAGCACGAGTGTATCTCCTCTCTGGGTTTGGGTGAAAAAGTCTGCCTCCTCTTCCTCCACAGGCATTTCCATACACATTAAGACAATATTATGGATGTTAATGGAATGAATGGAACAGAGGTTGGGTCATGGTTTCATGTTCAACCTCTACTTAAAGTCTATATGATAGAAAACAATAGAGCCTGGACGCCAATGTCCTAAATGGTCTTCCTCTCCAACAGACCAGCAGATCACCCTTGTGAGCCAGAACATACTACATCAACTGCTCAAAGCCACAAGAGACTCACCTTTTCCTTGTGTTTAATTACCACGTTTCGCAACTTGTCTGCTTTGTGGTAAGAGGAAGAATCCCGAACAGCCACCCTGAGCTCCGTCACTCTCCCCTCACTGTACAGGCCCAAGAACTGGACGTTATCCAGATGAGACGGTACTACCTCTGCCAGAACCCTACGCAGGCGGTCCTCTTTACTCGCTCCATGTTCATCCTTTGTGATAAACTCCTCTGCAGTAATATCTAGAAAGGAAAAACAGAATTTTTATCATGGGATCATGGGTTGGAAGAGTCCCAAAAGCATCCAATCAGGTTAAGTCTGTCAGTTTTGGGGGGACTAGAGGCAGTACAGAAGACATCAGATATTAAAGGAGGAGTTTTCATGGTAGAGCAAGACCAGCTCCATGTCTACCAAACTTTTGACAATCAGATGCATAGCTTGAAGCTTGGGCCCCAAAGCAAAAGTTGACCTGCCCCCCCTTTCCCGCCACTACCACCCACCTCTTCTACCACGCATCATGGCCAGTAAATTACATATTTACCGGCCCCTTTGCCGCTCTCCATTCTGAATTTATCCACCAAAGGAAAGGAATGGAATCGATCAACTGTATTTTTCTCCTGCAGCTGCTGAAAGCTGACGGGAGAAGGAGGACGAGAAGTAGGCTTTCAGCGGCTGCAGGAGGAAAATACTGGGATAGCTTCCAGTAAATGCCGCCGCCGCTCCTGTCCTGGTGTAAAACCTAATGTGACAGGGAGGCCGCATGGACCCCCTGAAGCGTGGGCAGGGTTTCCATTAAAATCATTGGTGGCCGGTGGTCTGAATTTCGCATTACAAACTAGCATCACCCCCCCAGGGGAACGGTGGCGATCACTAGACACTATAAATGTGCCTTACATTCCCGTAGGAGGGAAGAAGAGACGGGGCTGCTCCGGCGAGCACACAGTGGGACATCCTCCTCCAGGCCAGACTGGGACAGGAAGTGTGTCCTGAGACACGACAGGACAAGACTCCCTGGCCAATAGGGGCTTCCTGATTGGCCAAGAGGGGGATCAGTGTGTCAATAGCAAATATTCATTTGCTGTTGCCGCACAAGTGGGTGTGCTCGGGGCACAGAGCCCACCCTTTTTAAATCCAATTAAAACCTCAGGCACTAATCACATGCTTCAAACCCCCCCCCCCCCCTCCCACCATTGGAATCCCTGCATGTAGTTTAGTGGGCTGGATGCATGGATGGAGGAGCGGCGCCCCTGCACCCCTTATGCAGCGGCTGCCACTGATTGCAACCCCTGCGACCCCAAAAGGTCCGCCAGTGGTGACAAAATACAGTATCTCACATAAGTGAGTACACCCCTCACATTTTTTGTATAAATTTATTCTATCTTTTCATGTGGCAACACTGAAGAAATGACACTTTGCTATAATGTTAAGTAGTGAGTGTACAGCTTGTATAACAGTGTAAATTTGCTGCCCCCTCAAAATAACTCAACACACAGCCATTAATGTCTGAACCACTGGCAACAAAAGTGAGTACACCCATAAGTGAAAATGTCCAAATTGGGCCAAATTAGTAATTTTCCCTCCCTGGTGTCATGTGACTCAGGTGTGAATGGGAAGCAGGTGTGTTAAATTTGGTGTTATCCCTCTCACTCTCTCATACTGGTCACTGGAAGTTCAACATGGCACCTCATGGCAATACAACTCTCTGAGGATCTTAAAAGAGAATTGTTGCTCTACATAAAGATGGCCTGGGCTATAAGAAGATTGTCAATACCCTGAAACTGAGCTGCAGCATGGTGGCCAAGACCATACAGCGGTTTAACAGGACAGGTTCCACTCTGAACAGGCCTTGCCATGGTCAATTAAAGAAGTTGTGTGCATGTGCTCAGCGTCATATCCATAGGTTGTCTTTGGGAAATAGACATATGAGTGCTGCCAGCATTGCTGCAGAGGTTGAAGGGGTGGGGGTCAGCCTGTCAGTGCTCAGACCATACGCCACACACTGCATCAAATTGGTCTGCATGGCTGACGTCCCAGAAGGAAGCCTCTTCTAAAAATGATGCACAAGAAAGCCCGCAAACCGTTTGCTGAAGACAAGCAGACTAAGGACATGGATTACTGGAACCATGTCCTGTGGTTGAGACCAAGATAAACTTACTTGGTTCAGATGGTGTCAAGCGTGTGTGGTGGCAACCAGGTGAGGAGTTCAAAGACAAGTGTGTCTTGTCTACAGTCAAGCATGGTGGTGGGAGTGTCATGGTCTGGAGCTGCATGAGTGCTGCCGGCACTGGGGAGCTACAGTTCATTGAGGGAACCATGAATGCCAACATGTACTGTGACATACTGAAGCAGAGCCTGATCCCCTCCCTTCGGAGACTGGGCGGCAGGGCAGTATTCCAACATGATAACGACCCCAAACACACCTCCAAGGTGACCAATGCCTTGCTAAAGAAGCTGAGGGTAAAGGTGATGGACTGGCCAAGCATGTCTCCAGACCTAAACCCTATTGAGCATCTGTGGGGCATCCTCAAACGGAAGGTGGAGGAGCGCAAGGTCTCTGACATCCACCAGCGCTGTGATGTCATCATGGAGGAGTAGAAGAGGAGTCCAGTGGCAACCTGTGAAGCTCTGGTGAACTCCATGCCCAAGAGGGTTAAGGCAGTGCTGGAAAATAATGGTGGCCACACAAAATATTGACAATTTGGACATTTTCACGTAGGGGTGTACTCACTTTTGTTGCCAGCGGTTTGGACATTAATTGCTGTGTTGAGTTATTTTGAGGGGACAGCAAATTTACACTGTTATACAAGCTGTACACTCACTACTTTACATTGTAGCAAAGTGTCATTTCTTCAGTGTTGTCACATGAAAAGGTATAGTGAGGGGTGTCCATAGTCCATTAATCCATGTTCTAGAAGATCTTACAAGGGAATAGAGAGGTAACAACCATAATGGGTTTGCAGCTGTTTCCTCTTAAAGAATGGTCATGGCAATACATAGTGTGGAGCAATCAGAGGCAGAAAAAGTACAGTAGCAACTGCAAAGAATGTAAAGCCCTATGTTGCCTATCTGTGCTCCCAGAATGATGGTCTCTTGCTGTTTTGGGACATTTGTATGTATGGTAGGTGTTTTTGTGGTGATAAGGGGATGTCATGGGGCCCTGGTTGACAGCGTTCATAGGGGCCTGGAGAAGTTAAGCCACAACCTTGGATATGACCTTTCCTTACTTTGAACCTATGACACGATGGTTTATGTGGGTTAGAAATATCAATGAAATCCATATACAGGTGATTTGTGCTGTGGCTACTGAGTTATGTCAGCCCAAACTGAATTTTAGGGTGTCACATCCCATGTTTATTAAACAGATGGGAACAGTTCATATAGAAATCAGTTGCCCACACAGGCGTTTCAACATCAATATGAAAAGTCAATTGAAAGTACCAAGCCACCTGACTTTCTTGTCATCAGCACAGCACTTCTGACTGTGTTGTCCAGCTCTACTGGTTCACTTGGCTCACTTAGCCTTCGGTCGCAGCTCTCTGCTACACAGCCCACTCCTGGCCTTTGGATAGGGCTTCTTCTGTCACCCGGATAGGAGCTGACCTGACTCCTGGGACAACACCTCCTGACTAGTGGCTTGGGCACCTCTGAGCCCTGGTTGAGACCCCCTGTCTCTTGGCTCCTGGCTGGGTGAGACCTCCTGTCTCTTGGCTCCTGGCTAGGTGAGACCTCCTGTTTCCAATATGGGAGCTGTCTCCAAACTGGGAGCCCTGAGCTATCCTCAGGCTTGAGTATATAATGACCCTGCACACCTGAGTACTCAAACAGGCTGCAGGCATCCAGTAAAATCCAGACATAGGAAGGATCTGTCCCACCCAAGACACTTTGGAAACTTCAAGCTCCAGGCCCCAATCCAGGTTCACAGAATCCAGAGAAAGCCAAAAACACAGCTTTCTCTGCCTGGAAACAATAGTCTGGAACCTCATAATAAGCCTTAATCCTGTGTCATTTTCTTCTACATTTTCACAGTGGCAGGGCCTTGCACTGTCAAATCTCATATATCTGTGTTAAAATAGGACAGGGCAGAGTGTCAGAGTCTCAAACATTTTCATGCAATTGGCTTCCTCTTCAGGGAAATTTTACTGCACTCCCTGTCTTAGATATGCAACAGGAAGCATGTAAAACACTCCCCAGTGTGAGAGAAATTCCCACCTTTGACTCCTGTATAAGAAACAGGGGTCCCTATTTTAAGATATTGCATATACTGGAGGCAACTGTAAAACATCTAGGACTTCCCATCACTTTGGGCCATGGTCATCTAAACAAACATGGAGGGTAAAACAGGAAATAAATACCTGACAGAGTTCCTAACCTTTCCCCACTCCATCCAAAACTAAAAAGAAGTGGTGTTTTACTTCAACTGGGTATGAAGGAGGCTACACTGAGGTGGAGAAGTGGTAGAGGCCACATTGAAGTTATGACATACTTGTTAATATCATGGAAGCAGAGTTGAAGATGGCGTCACTTTTGATCTCCTTCACGTGAATTCTCACAGTGGCCGTGACATCTGGCCAAACTCCATCGGACACCTTTACTTCCAGGTTATACGTTCCTTGGCCAGTATTCTCCAACATGGTCAGCGTCCCGGTGTTTGGGTCCAGGAGGAAGTGCCTAAATAAATAAGGACACATCAGAGGAATTCACAAAGATGTAAGAACAAAAGTCTTGTGTTAAAGCTTTTTAGTTTTGGATATAGTGCTGAAGGGTTAGATCTTCTGTAGGCTTTTATTTCCGTCTCTTTCCCCACTGGGGAGATACAACATATTTGTTCAAATCTTTACAGTTGTCAACAGAACGGGAAAATCTTCCGAAGGGGAAACATTTTCTGATGACAACTGCCTCCTCACTATGGAGAGATTTCCCATCACTTCCTATTGCATCTCCAAGATAGAAAGTGGTGTAATGTCTACTTAATGGGGCACAGTGAAAAACTACTGACAAAGGTTCTACTCATTCTATACTCAATACAATAAAAAAAAAGTTTGGGCTCTATATATTCTTTAATGAGATGCCAATCTCTGGCTGTTGGTTAAAGGCTGACAACAATTTCTTATCAGCCATTTTGGTTCAGTGTAGCTGAGACCAGGTACAGGACATCTCCTGCTTGACCATCTATTGAATCCATCCAGTAATTATGGATGAGCATGGAACAATGTGCAAGCTTTCACATGAAGCTGAAGTTATAAGCAAATTTTGACTTTTCCTGTTGGCCACACTCCCTCCATTTTCTGAGCCCATCAATTGGGCATTTAGAGTAGAGTTTAACTCTGGGAGCTCTGCCCCAAAAAATCAATGCAAGTCCAACCGGCAGCTGACCTTTTCCCCATTATGACTAGCTATACCTTGATATGCACTGTTCCTTTGTATGGAGATCGCCATCTTGGTAGAGGCAGTGCTTTGCTTCCTCATGTCAGAGCCTCTGGCAAGGATAGCAGTAAGCAGGACTGTAGTGACAACTAGAGTGCCTAGGCACCCTCATATACCAGGAAGGCCATTTTCCCAGCGGAATTCAAGACAAAGGGTAAATCTTTCAGCACCAATTCACACTTAAGCATGAAAATGGCTAGCTAGGCAATTGTTTTCTGCACTTGTACATGTGACTTGCAGTACAGCAGCAGAATTGTGTTTTTTACCCCTGTTGACTTTCAAATGGCACCTTAAAAAATGGACCCAAAGACACATTTTCATGTGTTTTTCAGATGCTCTCATTAAAGCCTATGTGGCCAAAGACATGCCACTTTGCCCCAAAGAAGCTCATGCACTTTTTGAGCTCCATGTGACAGGTGACAAGTTACATTATACTTGGGTGTAAATGGGCCCAATGAGAATCATGGGATTCTTCATCTTGAGCATTGTCCCACTTTCGGCATCACATGACAAAGTGCTCAGGTGTGAATGGGGGCCTAAGGTACTATTCAGCCACAGATAACAATTCTAGATGTTCCCTATAACATAGTAAATGTTTTCTTTTTGAGTTCAATTCTACTTAAATACGATGGACAATCTCACTTGCCAAAGCAGAAGTTAAAGAGGAAGGTCCAAACTTGACTTTTCATGGGAAAATCCTACTTCAGCTGCCTATATATCTGTGCAGATTTTTTTTAATACCTTCTGTTTGCTGATAATGACTGTAAGTATTGTCTAGATCACAGGTCTCCAAACTGCGGCCAGATGCGGCCCTTTGTTTGCCTTTATCTGGCCCTTAGGGCACTATTCTCCTTCTCCTGAGATTAACAACGGGGCATAATTCCTGCCACTGACACCCTCAATGGAGCATAATTCTTGCCACTGACACCAACAATGGGGCTCTATTCCTCCAACTGACACCAATGATGGGGCACCCATCCTCCCACTGACACCAATGATGGGGCACTCTTCCTCCCACTGACACCAATGATGGGGCACTCTTCCTCCCACTGACACCAATGATGGGGCAGGCACTATTCCTCTATGCTGACTGTAAGGGTGACATTCTGGTAACCATTGTAACCTTAGCAGGGGTTCCCTGAAGCCTGAAAATGACTTAAAGCAGTGGTCCCCAAACTGTTGCCAGGGGCTAGATGTGACCCTTTGCTTGCCTTTATCGGACCCTTGGGGGCTATTCTTCCACTGATACCAATGATGGGACACCATCGATAGTGCACTATTCCTTTCACTGATGCCAACAATGGGGCACTATTCCTCTCACTAAAGCAAACGATGAAGCACTATTCCTCCCACTGATACCAAATGGGGAACTATTCCTCCCACTGACACCATCAATGGGGCACTATTCTTCCCAATGAAACCATTGATGGGACACTATTCCTCCCACTGACACCAATGATGGGAAACTAATAGCCCCACTGGCACCAATGATGGGACACTCTTTCTCCCAATGACACCATTAATGGGACACTCTTCCTCCAAATGACACCAGCAATGGGGTACTATTCCTCTCAATAAAACCATCCATGGGACACTCTTACTCTACACCAATGATGGGGCACTATTCCTCCCACTGACACCAATGATGGGGCACTATTATTCCCACTGACACCAATGATGGGGCACTATTATTCCCACTGACACCAATGATGGGGCACTATTCCTCTCACGGACACCAATGATGGGGCATTGTTACCGATTCCAGGACATTTTCTACTCTCTCTGGCCACAGTCCAACCTCTCTAGTCTGAAGGATAGTAAACTGGCTGTTTGTTTAGAAAGTTTGGAGACACCTCGTTTAGATGACCCCTGTTGATGGCCTGTATTGTGACGTCATATCTTGGACTATGGCTCAGTTGTGTCCCTTGCCTGAAACTTTTAGCCCTTAACGGTCTATTTATTTCCTGTCTCAGACAGTCGTAGTTTTGCTTCAGAGCACTCCTGAGCAACTGCATTGTTGAGACTGCGTTCGGTCTAATCCGCTTTTCATTATCTCGGCTACAAATATGAAACCTCCATAAAAGTCAAAACCTAATTAATCTTTAGTGACTCCTTCCCAGCTGCATGGTGAATTATATAGCATTGTTTCAAACGCTGACATGTCCCCAAAAGCCAATCAGGGTGACGACGACGTGTAATGAAATAGTCTCATCGCCTGACTTGTCAGCGAGCATTGAGTTACAGCGTGGCGCTTACGGAGGCATTTCCGAGACTGTCGTGAAGGTTTTATTGTCCCAATCATCTTCATCTGGAGCGAAGACCTTGCCAACCTCGACCGGGGAACAGGCCGCTGTACACAGGAGACAAGAAATACACAACCTGGTTATTTTCAATCATCTCTGCCAGCAGACAGCCTGGAATAATTACCACCATAAATACCAACCCCTGGGCTTTGGAGAGCCTCCTAAATCAAGGTTGTGTGGCTGACGGCCCAGGAGCCGGGTGTGGCCCTCTGAAGCGACTCTGTGGCCGAGAGCATCCCTGTGTACTTCATAGTTCTGCTTTCAAGCCAACCTGCCGGTAAACATCCCCTCACTTCCTGTCTGGGTTACACAGGTCAGAGCAACAGGAAGTGAGGGGAAATTTCCAAACAAAAAAAAACGAACCTTACCCCAAACTTAAAATGGTTGTAAACCCTTCCATATACCCAGTGAGGTGGCTGGCCTCAGGTGATACACAGAGATGATACAAATTCTCCTACATGAGTTGTTCCTGTTTATTTGCAGTATTCTCAACATCAGTTCAAAGTGCTGAATATTTAAAGCTTGTCTGTAAGTTCAGAAAAAAAGTGGCCAGAGAGCTGAAGTCACACACTGTAGAGCTCAGTGAGGAGAGCTCTGAAAGCAGATTGGAGAGAAAGGGACACACACCCCTTCACACAGCACACAGGAACAGAGCTGAGGCTGTCAATCACAGCTTGTGCATGGAAGATCGCTCCCCTGTCACCATTTTTCTCTTGGTGTCAGGAAAACTTGTCAGAAGTGATTCATGCTGATAGTAGAGGAAGGAGGCAGCAGACAGAAATGGCACTTAGTGCTCTGGAATCAGACAAGTACACACTATAGAGGGATATGCAGTGTTCATATTTCATGTCTGAGGTTTAAAGCCACTAAAAAAAAAAAAAATGGATATGGACTTCACCTAAAGGACCCTTGATGGTGAGTCTTCCATCTTTCTCTCTCTCTAGCATCCTGCCCCATGTACTCTGCAGATGATCTGCTCCTGTCTTATAGACGTGCAGAAGAAAAAAATGTTTTGTTTAATTTCGTTTCGATTTATTATAAATTACATAAATTTGTTTATTTAAATTCGTTTTCAGAATTTGTTTTGTTTATTCGAGTTTGAATCAATTAAAATTTCCAAATTCTGTTGAATTGAACTCAATTGTCGAATTGAATTCCATTCAAAATCAAATTTATTCTATTGGAAATTCGAATTTTGGAAGATAGTTATATTGTTATATTCTTTCTGTTCTATTCTATTGTTTTTTCTATTCAAATTTGAATTTATTCTATTCAAATTTAAATTTATTCTATTCAAAATTCGAATTCTGATAGATAGTTATATTATATTCTATTTTTTTTCTATCCTATTCTATTGTTTTATTTTCTCTAATCTATTATTTTCTATTCAAATTCTAATTTATTCTATTTGAAATTTGAATTTCGGAAGAAGGTTATATCCAATTTATTTTATTTCATTGTTTTATTCTATTCTTTTCCATCCTATTTGAATTCAAATTTATTCTATTTGAAATTCGAATTTCATAAGATGGTTATATTGTATTTTAGTCTATTCTTTTTTCTTATTCTATTCTATTTCTTTATTTTCTATTCTATTTTGTTCTGTTTTACTTTATTATATTATATTCTTTCATTTTATATTCTATTCCTTTATTTTCTATTCTATTTTTTTATATTTTATTTTATATTTTGTTTTGTTTTGTTTTACTCTATTATATTCTATTCTTTTATTTTCTATTCTATTGTATTCTATTTTCTATTCTATTTATTTTCTATTCTATTTTAGTCTCTTCTAAAATTCAAATTTAATTAGAGAACTATTGAAACTCAATTCAAAAACAATTTCCTAATAACGAAAAAGCGTCCGAATTTCTGTTGGGAACTAAACAAACCAAACATGTCTACTTCTGTCATCCTCAGTGACCCCATTTACCTCTTTTAGATTGAAGACTTCTCTTGTGCTGCACCCTTTCCTAGCTGAGAATTCTCACTTTCTCTAATACCCAATGCAATTAGTGCACAATAAAAATGACCCTACTACCCCTTATGGAAACATATCATATTTGGTTGTCATCTGCTAGAGGGAACATTTCCACTTCCTTACTTTAATCTGGTCCACAATTTAAGACTAAGGGGGAGAAAAGTCCAGACTGTCTCACACTAAATAAAGCCAACATTCATAATAGTAACAGCAGCCTCAGCCTAGCTCCATCCAACCTTTGCCCCAATGCGTTTCACCCCTACCCAACAGGGCTTAGTCATGAAGGACCTCCATGACTAAGCTCAGTGAGTGGGACGAAACATGTCAGGCGGTGTGGCTTGGATGGAGCTAGGCTGAGGCTGCTATCACTTGTATGACTGTTGGGTTTGTTTGGTGTGAGGCAATCAGGACTTTTCTCTCCCTTGTCTGAGCACATAGAGCCGGGACAGGCTCCCTGTACTGAGCCGGCACCCACAGTGGAGTCTACTGGACTTGGACGCAGGAGCCTGAGCGGTAACCCAATTCTTCATTTTGGTACACATTCTAGTCACTGTACATTGGAGTCCAACATCATCTAACAAAACACAGTCCTGATAAAGGGGGATTCTTTGGAACCCCTGAAACATGTTGTTTTTTTCACTGATCTTTTATTGTCATTAAAAAATAAATTGGTACTACTAGGTATAAGAGTAGTCCTATACAAGTCATTGTGCTTGCAACCATATACACTATTTGGTTAAAAGTATAGGGCTACCTACCTTTGCACACACATGAACTTTAATGGCATCCCAGTCTTAGTCCATAGGGTTCAACATTGAGTTGGCTCACCCTTTGCAGCTATAACAGCTTCAACTCTTCTTAGAATGTTGTTCACAAGGTTTTGGTGTCTATGGGAATGTTTGAAGGTTCAAAAAGACATGGATGAGAGAGTTTGGGGTGAAGGAACTTGACTGGCCTGCACAGAGTACTGACCTCAACCCGATAGAATACCTTTGGGATGAATTAGAGCGGAGACTGCAAGCCAGGCCTTTTTGTCCAACATCAGTGCCTGACCTCACAAATTGACCATTCTTCCAGAAGCACAACTTTACCATAGACACACTCCTAAACCTTGTGGACATTCTTCCCAGAAGAGTTGAAGCTGTTATAGCTGCAAAGGGTGGGTCAACTCAGTATTAAAACCTACAGACTAAGACTGGGACGGCAATAAAATTCATGTGCGTTTAATGGCAGGTGTCCCAATACTTTTGCCAATATAGTGTATATTACTGTGTACATCAATGCCAGCCAAGCCTTTGAGACCACCACTATTCAACCCCCTTGGTACTGGTCAGCTCTGTCATTTCATTATCTTATCTGCTGTGCACATTCTTACATCTCCTTCTGCATCGGAACTAACCCTTTGTTGGCACCACTTAATCCAATTAAAGCGGATTAAGGTAGAAACGTTTGTAATAAAAATGAACAAAGAAAATTCTTCTGTAGTGTGCACCTGCCCTAATCCAAAGAACTGAGTGTGATTTCTGCTCTATCTTCTTTTTGCATAAATCACTTCTGACAGGTTATTCCGACATCAAAAAGCTCAGGAGACAGCCTTGACCCCCCTCTGGTACACAGCATGTGAACGACAGCCTCAGCTATGCGTGTCTCTCTATAAGACTGTGTGTGTCCTTTTTCTATCCACCCAGGTCTCAGATTACACTAAGCTCCCTGTTGTATACTGTGTAGCATGTGACCTCCGATTCCCACCCCTTGCCTGCTGGGGCTGAGAAAAAAAAATCTTTGATCTGTGTGTTTTAGAAGGCTGAAGAGAAGAAAGAACTGCAGATAAACAGGTACAACTTATGTTTTATCTCTGTGTATCACCTCAGACTTGTCGGCTCCTCAGTTTACAACCATTTTAAAGCTGAACTCTGCCCATTTTTTTCTTAAATTAATAAAGCAGGGAAGGGTTTGAACCCCTGTCAGGTACTTCTTGCTTTCTAGATCCCCACTGAGAAAATTCTCACTCACTTCCTGTATCAGTGACCACACAGGAAGTGAAGGGGAATCACCCAACCAAGCAGTATAGAGAACTAGCAGCTGCTTGAAGTGCCAGCAGTTTATGGCTCCCACATGGTTAGGGTTTCTTACCTCAACCTTGGCAAGGAAGTCGTGCCACAAAAAGTTAGTGAAACAGATTTTAGGTGTAAAGGAGTTAAGCAAAGTACGTTTATGAAGTGAGCTACTATAAAACACTACGGATGGGGATGACTGCTAATCCTTTGTTATAGGTTCCTGCACTTAAAGGGTAACTCCACTTTCGTGGGAAAATAAATAACAAATTAAAAAAAAAATAATATAGGATATACAATTGCTACACAAGTCATTTTGTAATTGAATGTTATTAAAAATTCCCTTTCCTGGGCATATCTATTTTCTACACTATATTTAAAACGGGGTTTCACCCTTTTAAAAGTCAGCAGCTACAAAAAGTGTAGATGCTGACTTCAGTGTTGCCAACCTCCCGCAGCATTTTGTACTGGCAAAACATGGAAACTTTACTGGCGGAGCAAATTTTTTACTGGCAGATTGAAAAATAACAGAACTCCTATTAAAAACTAAGACAATTGATATCTAAACACAACATGGAAACACTGACAATACCCACATCAAGTAATTTGCTTGGTTTACACTTAAAAAATAACCACAGCATGACAAATTATCAGACCCTGATATTTATAGACAGTTGTAAAAATCACTGATTTTTACAAACTGTCAGTAAATTTACTGGCGGTTGGCAACCCTGGCTGACTTTTAATAATCGGACAATCACCTGCCCCAGGCTCCAGCGATGCAGCCGCCCGCTGCCTTGCTTCTCTCCCCCTCCTTCGCGCAGCGCGGGCATCACAAGTGTGGGTGGCTGGCTTTGGCTTCAAAGCCGGGCGCGCACTGCGCGTTCGCGAGCCACACTGTGAATGGCCGGTGTATCTTCTGGGACCTGTGACGTGTCCCAGAAGATTACAGGGAGGGAGGTGAACTTCCTTCCGGTTCCGTGGCACCAGGACACCAGGAGAGGAAGTGGAGCTGGGTCCCTGTCTCCGCCCCCCCCTGAAATGACATGCTAATTGTGGCATGTCAGGGGGTCACCTACACTTAAAGAGGAAGCTCCACTTTTGGGTTAACCAAAAAAGACATCTTTATTAAAACAGAACAATGGGAAATAGACTTTGGGGTGAAATATAAACCTTCTACTTGGAAAAAAGCTCTCTCCATCACCTACGCAAGGACCAAAAGTGTCAACTTATGGGAAATAACCCAGAAATGAGCCTTGAGGCCATACCTAACTCCTCAACAAATAGCTAAATTTGCACCAGAATGTTGGAGACGTTGCGGTGGGTACGGGCTCACTGTTCCATATAATAAGGGGATGACCCTCCCTCGTCCCATTCTGGCTCGACATAACAAGGCTTATTAACCAAGTCTTGGAGATTGATATATGCCTGTCCCCAGGAATGGCAATATGCTCTTTGGGGATCGACTCCATCCCAAATCAGTTGAGGACTGTCTTAGTACATATTCTTTTAGCAACCCAACTGACACTGGTCGGACATTGGAGAGACCATAGACCCCTTACACTGAGTGAAGTTATTCAAACCATTCAAATCCATGCAACATAGGAAATGGAAAATCCCCAAAAAATATCTAAATTTTGCGAACCATGGCAAAATTGGTATAAGAGATCTAAGCCCACATAAAACTACCACCTATAGCACTAGGCCCAGATAAATGGCATATTAGGCTTCACCTTTATCCATATAATCCATGGTGAATTTTTGTTGGACTGTGACCAAATGTGACGCTTATGCGTTCACCTAAAATTCATTTTGCTCACAAGCATTATTTTATTTTATGTTTCTTGTATTTTATTTTATTTTGGTTATTGTACCTACTGTATTATCAACGATATAACCATACACTATAGAGAGAACGGATGCTCATAAATAAATTATTGAGTATATCGTCCTGAAAATAGTATGGAAAAGTATTGTAGAGCGGTGATGAGCCTCGCGGTCCAGTGCACAGTTTGTTCCCAGAAGGGCCGCCTGGGCAGGTGGCCGTTTCCACCCCATCTCCGCAAGAGAAAGAGAATCGCACAAATGCAAACCTACATGACATGGCCGTTCACCTAAACGGATCGGCCGGTGAACGGAGAAGCAGAAGCAGCCAAGAGGCACATGGTAACTCTGGAGGTACTGCAGAGCTCCACAGCTCAGGTGGGAGAATCTGTCCACAGGACACAAATCTGGCCTTTATGAAAGAGTGGCAAGAAGAAAGCCATTGTTGAAAGAAAGCCGTAAGAAGTCCTGTTTGCAGTTTGCGAGAAGCCATGTGGGGGTCACAGCAAACATATGGAAGAAGGTGCTCTGGTCAGATGAGACAAAAATTGAACTTTTTTGCCTAAAAGCAAAACGCTATGTGTGGCGGAAAACGAACACTGCACATCACCCTGAACCAGTGGCGTCGGGAGGGTGGGGCCACCTAGGACCATGACCCCCCCAATTTTGTTCTGTGCCCCCCCAACTGAATTCATTCATTCAAGCCACATATAGGTTGATTGACTCACAGAGAGAAGCACGGGAAGCTGTAGGCAGCTGAGCTTGCTAGTATCTATATCGATCTCCACCTCCAGGAGTCAAGTCCGAGAGTAGACCAAGTGTGTGGGTGTCCAGCCTCGCCGCCTGCCCTGAGCCCTCCCCTCCCAGCCTGCTAACTGTGCTAGCGGCGCGCCTCTCACTCTGACTGACTGAGTCTGAATCCAGTGGGTGGAGTCATGATGACTCATCAGTCTGTGTCGTGAGGAGGAGAGCAGCGCACGCGCACTGACTGCAGCCAGAGGAGGAGAGAGCCAGCCTGTGCGCAGCGTGCGTCTGCCTCCATGCCTCGTGGCGGGCACTAGGCTGGCGGTGGAAGGAAAGGCGTCCAGTGGTGTGGTGCAGTGGTGGCAACAGAACACAGACGGTAACTGAGGAGCTGAGGGTGGAGACTGAGAAATTGGCATCACGGTGCGGGGGCCTGCCTGGTCTGTAGGTCCCTGCCCTGGACAGGTCGGTGAGTGGACACACACGAGCCGGGGACTGAGATACGGACGGAGGAAGCAGGTAGGAGAACGCCAACACCCCTGCTGTGCACATCACTGACCATCACATGACAAACTTTGTCCTCTCCTCATCAGTGTTTGCTCCCATCAATGGCTGACACCGTCCACTGCCTTTCTTACAAAAGTCCACTGCTCTGATGACACTGCCCACTGACCTACTGACACTATCCACTGACCTACTGACACCATCCACTGCTCTACTGACCATCCACTGACCTACTGACACCATCCACTGCTCTAATGACACCATCCACTGCTCTACTGACACCGACCACTGCTCTACTGACACTGACCACTGCTCTACTGACACTGACCACTGCTCTACTGACACCGACCACTGCTCTACTGACACCGTCCACTGCTCTACTGACACTGACCACTGCTCTACTGACACCGACCACTGCTCTACTGACACCATCCACTGCTCTACTGACACCGTCCACTGACCTACTGACACCACCTACTGATGCCATTCCCTGACCTACTGACACCATCCACAGACCTGTTAACATCACCTACTGACACAGTCCACAGTTTGGCATCTTCACTCTAAGCAGTGAATGACCTTGTTAAAGTATGGTGGGGGGAGGCGTGGCTGCGCTGACCTGGGTCTTTGCCCCGGGTGTTTTATAGTTGGCCCCCCTACTTTTGTCCCTGTCCCCCCATGTGTCCCCCCTAAATATGAAAGCTGGAGATGCCACTGCCCTGAACTCACCATTCCGACCGTGAAACATGGTGGTGACAGCATCATGTTGTGGGGATGCTTTTCTTCAGCAGGGACAGGGAAGCTGGTCAGGGTTGATGGGAAGATGGATGGAGCCAAATACAGGGCAATCTTAGAAGAAAACCTGTTAGAGTCTGCAAAAGACTTGAGACTGGGGCGGAGGTTCACCTTCCAGCAGGACAACGACCCTAAACATCAAGCCATGGCTATAATGGAATGGTTTAGATCAAAGCATATTCATGTGTTAGAATGGCCCAGTCACAGTCCAGACCTAAATCCTATTGAGAATCTGTGGCAAGACTTGAAAATTGCTGTTCACAGGTGCTCTCCATCCAATCTGACAGAGCTTGAGGCATACCCAAAAAGATCACTTTGCCACTTTGTGTTGGTCTATCACATAAAATCCCAATAAAATACATTTAGGTTTTTGGTTGGCACATGACAAAATGTGGAAAAATTCAAGGGGTATGAATACTTTTTTAAGGCACTGTATGTTACTGGCAGGATCACCATGTTATAATTAAAAAAAAAAAGAGAACCCTGAAAATAAAAAATGAATGCAGCCACCGGATCTCAGGACTGGTATGGTGTATTATAATACATTTTCGTAAACTTCTGGGTTTAGATACGCTGTAACCATTGCACTTTTTTTTTTTTTTTTTAGTAAATAATGCCATGTCTTTGATGTGACTGCAGCCAACTCAGTGATTCTTTGTTCTCATTGCTCTAACGCTGTCTAAGCAGGAAAACTGGAACACCATCTGAGATAATTATAATGATAATTCACTTCCAATGTGGCCAACCATGTGAACGCAGCAAAACGCGAATTGTGACAACGCTCAACCCTCGTTACATATTATTAATTCCTATGAATGTCTGTACTCACTTGCGGCTAAATCTGCCACCAACTATCCACGGCCCTCGGAGGGCACTGGAAATTTCTAGTGATCTGATACATATTAGCTTATTCATTTACCATCTCATTAACCTACTTACAGCTCAAGGCAGGCAGATATAAAAATAAACACAAATTAGTGGTGTAGTAATTATGTATCCATTAAAATAAAGTATTTTTAAATGTAGTCGGTATAAATAACTGAATTTGCCTTGAGATCAGGCTCTTGTCATCACTTTTAAAGCAGCGGGAGAGGGAAGGGCAACATTGGGAGCCAATAGGATATTCAGAATGTACACCTGCTGATATGGAGACTTGAAAGGAAGAAAGAGTAGAGAGAGCAGAGGGAAGAGCTCATCGGTGCTGCTTCTGCATTGTCTAACCACAGGCTGGGTGCGGGGAGGTGACCCAGCTGTATTACTTATCTGCGATAGAAAACAGTGAGATCATCAACTTAGCTGTATTGTCTAGCATTGGATAAAGGACATAACAGTGGCGGCCCGTCCATAGGGAGCACACGGGTGCCGGCCCCCCATCCATGCGTCCAGCCCCCGATCTACATGCAGGGCATGGTATGCATGGATTCCAATAGGTTTTTTTTTTTTTTTTGAAGCATGTGATTAGAGCCAGAGGCTCTAATTGGCTTAAAAAAAGGGTGGGCTCGGGGTGCAGAGCACTGCGCCTGAAGCCCACCCAGTTGTGTGACAATAGCGAATAAATATTTGCTATTGTCATACTGATTCTCCTCCTGGCCAGTCACAAAGCGGGTCCTGAGACCCGTCACCCGATTGGCTGAAAGGAGATCTGATCAGATTGGCCACCAGGAGGAGGAGGGAGGAGGCGCAGGGGAAGCGAGGAAGCAGTGGCTTGCAGCCCGGAGAGGAGCTGCCGCCCAGAGCGCTGCCCGCAAGATGGGGTAAGTGCGGAGGCCGACCTACTGACTGACCAACCAGGGAGGGGGTGCTGCCCGTGACCCAACCAACCGCCGCCCCCCCAAAAAAAAAAAACATCAGCTGTCACTGGGACATATTAAATCCTTTAGTACAGCCTTTCTCAACCTTTTTACTCCAGAACAGAGATCTCCAAGCTTTCTAAACAAAGGGCCAGTTTACTGTCCTTCAGCATTTAGGGGGGCTGGACTGTGGCCAGTGGGCGTAAAAAAGGTCCTGACGTCAGTGGGAAAAATAATGCAGCATTGTTTGTTTCACTGGGAGGAATAGTATGCCATCATTGGTGTCACTGCGGAATTTTGCCCCCTCGTTGATGTCACTGGGAGGAATTGTGCCCCATCATTGGTGTCATTGGGAGGAATTTTGCCCCATCGGTGGTGTCACTTAGAGGAATTGTGTCCCATCGTTGGTGTTGTTGGGAGGAATTGTGCCCCATCGTTGGTGTCATTGGAAGGAATTTTGCCCCATCGTTGATGTCACTGGGAGGAATTGTGTCCCATCATTGGTGTCATTAGGAGGAATTTTGCCCCATCGTTGGTGTCACTGGGAGGAATTGTGTCCTATCATTGGTGTCACTGGGAGGAATTGTGTCCCATCATTGGTGTCATTATGAGGAATTGTGCTGCATTGTTGGCATCAGTGGTTGAAATAGTGCCTCAAGGGCCATATAAAAGCAAGCAAAGGACCTCATCTGGCCCCCAGGCCGCAGGTTGGAGACCACTACTCTAGAGCATGGGTATTGAATTAAAAATCTGATCTGATCAATAACATTTTCTTTAAGCAGAGGTCTGAATCATATGTATGTGTGATGTCTCAGGCCCTTTACATTATAGTCCCCCTCCTTATATCACAATCCCCTTCTTACATCAGTTTCATCTATCCCTGCAGCTCTGCCGCCTTTGACATCACAACCTCCTGCAGATCTGCCTCCCTTTACATCACAGCAACCCACAGCTCTGCTCCTCCTTCCCATCACGGCCCCCCACAGCTCTGCCCCCTTCACATTACAAACCCCCACAGCTCTGCCCCTTAACTTTCCTATCCTACTCGGGTACACAGAGTGGACAGCGAGAGGCGCAGCAGCTTTGGATGCAGGGTGAGAGTGGAAGCTGCTGGATATAACCATTCTAGTTAACAAGCAAGTGATTGGTTGCTATGATGCGGCCCTATGATATATTTGAAAGGTTTACGCCCTCCAAAGCTGCTGTGCCTCCTGCTCTTTGCTCTGCAGTGATAATGACAGTGGTGGTGGTGACTGAGCGGGAAAAATCGGCTCCTAAATACCAGGACCCTGGCAATCCAGATGTGACAGGGACTCGGCCTGGATCTGAACCGTGGTCTGCTATTTAGTGATGTCTGCTCTACAGAAACCCTTGAACTAATTTTCAGGTTTTGGGGTACCCCTGAGAAAATCAATTAACATGGACAGTGGGAAAAATGCCCCTCATCCAGTGGTGCTCAGAATGCCCCATTTAAAGATTATTAAAAAGACCACTAGTGTCATGCCGCTGGTTTTGCCATGTACAATTGGTCCTGGAAGTATAAAGGCTTCAACAGATCAATTAGCCATTTCCCAAGAAACCTCCCCCCCTAGTAACCTCTGGAGGAACCCTAAGGTTCCATAAAACCCTGGTTGAGAATGGCTGCCCAAAAAGTGGCTATAAAAATAAATACATAAATGAAGATTTTAGGAAAGCAAAAGGAAAACTTGTGGTGTTTTAATAGAATGCAATGGACATTTTTAAATAAAGTCCAATGCAGTCAACTGAAGTTCATGTGAGTTCCTGGTAAAACAATTATGTTCAGCAGAAAGGGATAACATTGTGTGATGTCTCCTCAACTGGCACTTGAAATGGGTTCCATGTCTCTTAATGTAAACTGTCACTTGGAATGGGTTGTCTAGTTTGTCCTCAACTACCATTTGGAAGAGTAAGGAAACATTTCTTCTTCCGCCAAGTGTTCTCTTTCTAACTGCCACCGGTCATGTGATCTCTTCTCCACTGACACCTAGAAGGAGATGTGTGACCTCTCATCTGCCAGTTGGAAATCATTTCTCTTAAAGTGTTTGTTAATGCAAAAAAAAAAAAAAATGCTGCTCCTGTCTCTTTAATGTGCAATTAGCAGCATGGTGCTTTTGCTTTTTAAATTATCCCTCTGTATCCCCTAAAATGCCTGTTTGATAATGCCAGGTCACGACTTCCCCCATGAGTGCTGACTCCCCTTTATATAGCTTATCCTGAGAGCCCCGTGGTCTATGCAGGCTATGTCACTCCCAGCTCTCCTATCTCCTGTGTGCCTGTCTTCAACTCCCCCCTCCTCCCCCCTCCGCCTCCCTCTCGTAGCTCCTCCTCTCTGCTCTCATAATTAACTCTAAAAGCTCCTGTCCCTCTGTATTAGAAGTTCCCTTTGTCAGTGTTATATCAGAAATATTCTTATCTATATAGATAACACAGCAGGGCTTTCTCTCTCCAGCTGTCGTCAGCAGCAGTGCTCAGCCACTCCCTCAGGAACTCTGAGCTGAGAGAGAAAACCTGAAAAATGACAACTGATCCTAGTAAGAAGGTGTGTTATCTATACAGAGAAGTATATATATGCTATAACACACACACAGGACAACTTCTTGTTATAATACAGAGTGGATGGGAACTTTTTATACAAGTGGCTTAACAAACACTTTAAGCTACCACCTGTAAATAAGTCAGGGAAGTTGTCATTAACATCTAATTGGGCCAAGAGTGGGGTCAAGGCTACAAAGCATATTCACTCTTTATAAGTGTTTATTAATTCCAAGGATGGCACCCGAGGGGTTTCAAGCCATTTGCTCCATATCCTATCCAAGGATGCTGGCTATAAGGGTGACATTCTGGCAACCACTGTAATCTTAGCAGGGGTTCCCCGAGACCTGAAAATGACTTAAAGACTTAAAGCAGTGGTCTCCAAACTGTGGCCAGAGGCCAGATGTGGACCATTGCTTATCTTTATCCGGCCTTTGGGGCACTATTCTTCCATTGATGCCAATGACGGGACACCATTCCTCACAATGACACCATTGATAGGGCACTATTCCTCCCACTAAAGCCAATGATGAGGCACTATTCCCCTCACTGATACCATCGATGGAGAACTATTCCTCCCACTGATAACCACAATGGGGCACTTTTCCTCCCACTAAAACCAATGATGATGGGGCATTGTTTACTCCCACCGATGCTGAGGCATTTTTTACTCCCAACGGTCAAAGTCTGGCCTTCCTGAAGAACAGTAAACTGACCCTTGGTTTAGAAAGTTTGGAGACGCCTGATTTAAAGGGTTCTCCTGGAGTAAAAGGCTTGAGAAAGTCTGTTATGGAGGGTAAATAAGCCTTGGAGACCTTAATGCTGATTCATAAGAAACTGGTGGGTGATTCAAGAGGGGTCAACAGCAGTCACAGCTCCTTGGTCAAGTGATCTGTCCTGGCCTCCATCATTCTACAGCTCTACCCAACCTGCAGGGGGCAGTCTATAGTTGGCATCAAAGCCCATTTGTCATCCTACGCCTGCACACAGCACCCTCCTAAAACCAATTATTAGGTGGACTGAAAGCTTTCAATTCATTTGCCCATCTAGCTGCATTCATTGAACTTATTTTCTGAAGCTTTTGTTGCTTTGCCTGCAGAAATTCTGAGACAAACACCTTGTTTGTGTGCTGACCTTTATTTTAGAAGTGAAATGCGTTGTCACACCAGCGACATGGCATTCTGTATAATCAGCCCGTAGTAGAATACAAAGCTGAATAGCATTACGCCGCTCTCCTGCCATTAGGGCAAGTAGATCCATCGAGCACGGCTGACGTTCCAAGGGAGCGAAAACATCAAGATTAATGCTTTCAGTAAATTAGAGGAATGAACGAAAGGGTGACCGCAACATTTGAATGCCAATAAATGCAAAATAATGCATTTGGGACACAAAAATCCAGGCGGAACGTAGGATTAATGGCATTCTACTGACAAGCGGAGCAACAATGGGAGAGCGACGGGAAGAACGAGACATTATTTCATGTGATTTAAAGGCAAGGGAAAAAAAAAAAACACATCATTTGAATTGCTGGGTGGGTGGATGGTGTATGGAATAGGAAATTAAACCAGTCGTGTTTTCATCTGGAAGGAAATGAACACCGAGGCTCCTTTTATTTCCAGATCTTTTAATATTCTTCAAGGATAACTGTGCTCTTAAAACAAATTGGCGGCATTAAAGGGAAACTCCGCTTTTGCGACACAAACCATTAAGTCGTTTTAAGCCCTTTAGAAGTCATTGAAATAGGGATGTGGTTAAATAGACATTGTACTAATTACTTCCATTTTCATAGTCTTACCACCACTTTCCTGTTACAGCAGTTGTACAGGGAGTCTGAATATGACTGAGTGGTCCAATGAGCAGCCGAGTTTCACCTAGTGCTCTTAGTAATCAGCACTCAGTAGTAGACCTGGTCAGACACGCCCCTCTCTTCCCCCACAATACAAGTCTTTTGTGCAGAGGGGTGTGACTGCTACTCTGCTCTGCCAGCACAGAGCACTGGAGTGGAGTTGCAAGAAGCAGCATTTCTACAGAGCAATTATAGCATGTGGGGTACAGAACTCATTAGCAATTTCAGTTTTCTGAAATAAAGACTTAGCAGTTAAGTAGAATTTGCACTATCCACCTCCATTTTTAAATCATCACCACCACCTTCCTGTTACAGTAGTTGTGCAGGGAGTCTGAATATGAACACAAAGTCCAATGGGCACCAGAGTTTGACCTAGCGCTCTTGGAAATCAGCACTCAGTAGCAGTGTCGGGACAAGGTCATCTAGAGCCCAGGGCAAACATACCAAACTGTCGTG
>BLSH010071284.1:2415970-2427798 GCA_018402905.1 Glandirana rugosa | reverse complement strand
CTTCCCCCTCCCAACACAAAACCCCCTCCCATCTCGGGGGGGGGGGGGGGGGCCCAACCTCTCATGATACAGTGCTAGGGCAGCCACCCCTTCTGTTCAGTAGTAGACTGGTCAGACACACCCCTCTCTTCCTACACAATACAAGTCTATTGTGCAGAGGGGTGTGACTGCTACTCTGCTCTGCAAGCACAGAGCACCGGAGTGGGGTTTGCTGGAAGCAGCATTTCCATAAGAAAATGATAATGATTATTAGGTGTAAGATTTATGCAGGAAAATTCATGTTTGAACCATAAAGCCGGACTCCATCTACAACCATTTTACTTTTCAAGTGGGGAAGGCATAGATCCCTGGGAAGCTTTTCATTGCAGTCTGTGTCTCCATTAGGGAGATTTACCCCCATATCCTCTATGCACAGGGAGTGATGAAAAATCTCTTCCTGGGAGACAACAAAACTCATATTTCTGTAAAATGGGGAGGGGTTAGAACCTCTGTCTGTGAATTGCTGTCCAGGTGACAACAGCTTCCCTTAGTTCTTGTCCTCCTGTTACAGGCTGTCCAAAGGACAGGAAGTGAGGTAAAATCTCCCCAAGGGGAGCTAAAAAAATTGTCTTTAAATTATTAGTCGCTGTTCTGCCAACTGCCTGAACTCATTCTGATCACGTACAACATTATTAGCTCACCCAGAAACCCTAATAGTATAAAATACAAGGGGGCATATTTATAAAACAATTAATCTGACATTCACCAAATATTCACTGCAGATAAATATTCCCGGTGAATGTTTTTAAAAGGACAGTGATTGATCCACCACCAGTAAATGATTGGTTGGAAGTCAAATTCAATACTTTATAAATATGGCCCAATGTGTCTGCTATAACCTTAGCTAGAAAAGCTTTTTCTATGCCTCGCTCTGATTTAGTTTCAATTTTTTTAAAAAAATAACTTGGTCATAGGCGTATGCATGGGGTGTGCTAGGTGTGCCTGGGCACACCCAAAACACCTGAAGTTGCCCACTGTCCCTGATGACATGTGCATTATCAGGACAAATCTCCTCCCCTAGAAGTTTCAGGCACTCCAGGCTCTCCTGGAGAACTGCAGGAACATTCCCAAGGCGGAGCCTGCCTCCTTCTTGCTTTCTACTAGTGCTGCAGTTAAGTTTGAGTGGGTGGGATGGGGATGCACTTGGCGTTGGATATTGTGCCCGGCCCACCTTCTTCTGGTGGTGTGTCACATATGAGCTGAGCAGAAGAAGTCAGAGTGCTTGCGGACTATATATAGTATATACACTATATTGTCAAAATAATGGCGCGCCTGCCTTTACGCGCACATGAACTTTAATGACACCCCAGTCTTAGTCCGTAGGGTTCAATATTGAGTTGGCCCATCCTTTGCAGTTATAACAGCTTCAACTCTTCTGCGAAGGCTGTCCACAAGGTTTAGGAGAGTCTATGGGAATGTTTGACCATTCTTCCAGAAGTGCATTTGTGAGGTCAGGCACTGATGTTGGATGAGAAGACCTGGCTTGCAGTCTCCACTCAAATTCATCCCAAAGGTGTTCTATCGGGTTGGGGTCAGGACTCTGAGCAGGCCAGTCAAGTTCCTCCCAAAATCGCTCATCCATGTCTTTATGGACCTTGCTTTGTGCACTGGTCCAAATCATTTGGTGAAGGGGGGATTATGGTGTGGGGTTCTTTTTCAGGGTATGGGCTTGGCCCCTTCGTTCCAGTGAAGGGAACCCATTCCAAGGCATTTTGGACAATTTCATGCTCCCAACTTTGTGG
Organism: Glandirana rugosa; assembly: GCA_018402905.1. NCBI lineage: Eukaryota > Metazoa > Chordata > Amphibia > Anura > Ranidae > Glandirana > Glandirana rugosa. The sequence goes on along the minus strand of BLSH010071284.1, from coordinate 2,426,017 downwards.
GAACAGTTTGGGGGTGGCCCCTTTCTGTTCCAACATGACTGCGCACCACTGCACAAAGCAAGGTCCATAAAGACATGGGTGAGTGAGTTTCAGGGGGAGGAACTTGGCTAGCCTGCACAGAGTCCTGACCTCAACCCGATAGACCACCTTTGGAATGAATTAGAGCGGAGACTGTGACTCAGACATTCTCGTCCAACATCAGTGCCTGACCTCACAAATGCACTTCTGGAAGACTGGTCAAACATTCCCATAGACACTCCTAAACCTTGTGGACAGCCTTCCCAATACTTTTGGTAATATAGTGTATATACACATTCACACGTGTGTTTAAGCTTTTGGGTGCACACCTTAATGCAATAGGCTGTGCACACCTATAGGCTTGACCCACCCTGAATTCATGGTTAGGCTCTGCCAACTGCCATTTCAATATTCTGTTAGGGTGCCCTTTCTTGGCACCAAGGCAATCTCATCGGACAGGCAGGATTTTACATTAGTATCTCCAGAACAGCACAAGGTAAGAATCTTCAGTAAATGTGGCTACATTTTAACAAAATTCAAAGTTTTTAAAATCCCAAAATATAACCAATTTATAGGTTTCCTTGCAGAAGGAAAATCATATTTTTACTAACGCTATTTAAATGTATGTGTTTGTACCCACTATCATTACTGCATCAAGGTGACTGACAGCATTGCTCACCAAAAGGGATGAAAGTTAGCAAAAATTTTTCATGGATCATGTTGAGCACAAATGGCACATATTAGTGGACCTCTCCTTAAAGCAGTGGTTCTCAACTCCGGTCCTCAGGATCCACCAACAGGCCAGATTTTAAGTATTACCTTGGGGAGATGCAGACTAGAATGCTGCAATCACTGAGCAGCAAATGATATCACCTGTGATGTATTTCAGTTATCCTGAAAACCTGGCCTGTTAGTGGGTCCCGAGGACAGGACTTGAGAACCACTGCCTTAAAGTCATAGTAGCCAAAAACTAAACATTTTGAGATGCTGCTGACTCTCTCTTACCTCCATGAATATAGACGTAGATTTCCTTGTGGCCTTCTTTATGTCCGTTATCATTTTCATCTCCGATGGTTATCGTCAGCGTATTTGTTGCGCTCATTGGTGGGTTCCCGCTATCGGTTACAATCACAGGAAGTTTAAACTCTTTCTCTTTTTCCCGATCAAAGATTCTTTGAGTTTGGATTGAGGCTGTGTTATTTCCATGGTCAACAAGCAGGAAGTCAGAGTAATTCTGGAGGTCACTTGGAATAGAAAACCGAAATGGTGGCCCATTTCCTGGAGAGTCTGTATCTACGACATACAACAAATAAGAGCTTTCGTTCATACGTAAAGTCTGTGGCCAAGCTGCATTTTCCCAAACTACAGGCATATACAAGCCATCGAACCTTGGACCATTGTCATTGACATCTAGAAGGGTGAGATACACTGTTGCTGTGCCAGTTTGTGCCGGAGAACCATTATCAATAGCCAGAATGACTAGAGCATACTGAGACAAGGTTTCTCGGTCCAGTGATTTAGCCACTATTAAAGAACCACTTTGGTCAACGTAAAATTCATCAAGAACATCTGAGTCTGATTGAATATTGTAAGATATCTGTCCATTTTCGCTTGAATCAGCATCTGTAGCTGTCACTCGAGTTATAATGCTTCCTATGGTTATATTTTCAAAAAAAGGTGCCACGTGAACCACTGATGGACTAAAGATAGGAGGGTGGTCATTATAATCTTGTAATTCTATCAGGCAATGAGAAGTAGTAGAGAACTCTAAATCTTCTACTTTGATGGTGAGATTAAACCAACGCTCATGAGGGTTTTCATAATCCAGTTTCTTTTTCAATTTTATTTCAGCCAGGTGGTTCTTCCTTCCATTTTCAATGGAGAATTTTTGATCAGGATCTCCCTCGATGATACTGAAGGTCAGTAAAGCATTTTCTCCAACATCCTGATCGATGGCAGAGACCTGAAGGACCTTAAAATTGAATTCACTGGTTTCTGGAATGACTGCAGTCCAAACATCTTGAGTAAATCTTGGGGCATGATCATTGATGTCCACCACTGTGACTGTTGCTGTACCCGTGGTCGACAGTCTACCACCATCTTTAACTTCTACCAAAATCAAATAGGTATCATTTTTTTCTCTATCAATGTCTCCAACAGCTGTATAAATGGTACCAGTCTCATTATTTATTATAAACATCTTTTGGCTTGACAAATCCAATGGACTGGGTACTATCGAGTAAGTCAAAATGGCATTTTGTCCTTCATTTTTATCATCGAGATCTATGGCTGCCATCTCCATGACTGAAGTGTTTGGTGGTGAATGTTCAACCACACTGGCATTACAAATGTTAAAAGTGCAGAGGAACTGTGGGGCATTGTCATTAATGTCCTGCACGTAGATGATCACATCAGTAAATCCTGTAAGACCGTCACCATCGTCATCCGTGGCCAACACCACAAATCTCCACACTGCATGTTCTTCACGGTCCAGGGTCTGCAGGGCAAATATCTGTCCCGTCTTTTCAGTTATGGTAAAGACCGTTTCAGCACCACTTCCATGAAGGGAATACTTTAAACCTCCCATTTCACTATGGTCTGGATCGTTAGCAGAAACCTGGGAGATGTGAAAAAAAAACATTAATTAAAAAAACACAATATGCAGTATGGGCATATTTATAAAACAGTGAATCTGACATTCACCAAACATTCACTGCAGGTGAACCTTCAAGGTCTGTGTATTTTAGTGCTCAATTTACCACCAATATATCTTTGGTGTCATGTTCATTGCTTTCTAATTTTCCCCTGTAGTTTTGTAGAGTATCTGGAGGATAACCACTGATTACCCTTTGGTTTTCTAAAATGTTTGGAAATCCTACATGGGTAAGATTAGATGTAATTGTAGATCAACCTATGGGGAACATTTTTTGCTCTGCTTTACACCAAATAATGGTGTCACCTAGCACTTTCTAGATTCTCCATGCATTTCTAGAGAGAATTCATTAGGTTTTGACACCATTGGTTTCATTAAGTGAAGGAGAATTGTTTAAGATGAAGGAAGGTTGGAGAGGAGAGAATTAAGTTGGCCTAAGGCAGTAGTGCTCAACCTCCAGGCCTCGGCCTCCCTCTTCCTGGATTTACAGTCAGCTGCATATCCCCTAACCTCCCACAGTGCCCCCCAGCTCCCATAGTGTCCGCAAACTTCCATAGTGGCCTGCAGTGCCTCTCAACCTCCCACAGTGCCCCAGGCTCCCTAAGTGCCCTCAGTCCCAGACGGTGACCCACAACCTCCCAGAGGGCCCTTCAAACTCCCACAGTGCCATCCAGCCCCTTTCAGAGACCCCATCTCCCACAGTTGCCCTAGCCCATACTAGGAGCCACCAAAGTCTGATGAAGAGTGCCCTAACCTTCTCCAGTACCCCCATCCCGATCCCTTCAGCATTTCAATATATATTTTGCATTCCCATATTTTTATTGTGTTCATTTTTTTTTTTTTACTGTTGGCACATGAAAGGTTTTGGAAGAATTTACTGGGCCCAAGTTTCAATTAAGCTGAGAGCCATTGGCCTAAGGTGAGCATGAAAAAGTTATAACAGCCAGAGACCCCCCACAGGCAAATCGTAATTTGGTGTGGTTTACCGGTAATATAAAGAACTGGTTGAGTTATAGGAAATGTAAATCTGGACAAAGAACCAGGAGCAGTAAACAGCATTTAGAAAAACATAAAAAAAAATTCTTACCTGCAGCACAAACACTGGCAAGTCAACCAGTCCCTCTGCGACACTTCCTCGATACTCGTTCAAAGAAAAGACTGGGGCCTCGTCATTTTTGTTCAACACGCTGATGGTAACAGTGGCATAATCCTCCCATTTCCCATCAGATGCCAACAGGGTGAGCACATAGACCTTCACCTCCTCATAATCCAGAGGATGCACAATTAAAATGGCTCCTGTCTCTGGGTTGACATCCAGCACTCCGCCTATGTTACCTGATGTGATTTGATATCGAATATTTGCATTCATACCTGAAAAAAAAAGTGATTTTTTTTTTACCACATTCAAACAAGAGTGGTTTCAAGTAAGGGATCAGTGAGAAATCGTATCTGCTGTGATTAGACCAATACATGATGGATTTTAATTGACTCCTATGGATTACTGCAGTTATACATTTGAACTCTTTTAATGCATGTGAGCATATATCAGAGTTATATACAGAACATAATGCCAATAAAACAGATAGGAAAAGGCATTACACCAACAATTAAAACCACATACTCCTGCACACGAGTGGGCCGACTCTATAGTAACTCAAGTGCCTGGTCAAATGATGGATAGTTCCTTAGATTCCTTGCTGCCCTCTAGGACTGGGGTCATCCTGACTGTACTGTGAGAATAAAAAAAGAAAAGTGGGCACCCTGGCCTGGTGCATTATCCAACAAATGTATTTAAAGATATATATATAAAACTATAGAAGATGTCTACTCACAAATGTAGGCTTAAAACTTGCCCATAAGGCCACACGAGTGGCTATTTCGTCACAAATTGCTAGGATCACCGGACCCAGGGATGGAGATCTAAAGACTGAGACTCTGAAGAAGGCCGGTCTTTCGAAACGCGTCAGCTGAGGGGTCTCATCCAGGACCCCCCATCCCTGGGTTTGGTGATCCTTATGAGAGAATAGCCTCTCTTGAGGCCTTATGAGCGAGTTTTAAGCCAATATTTGTGAGTAGACATCTTTACAGCTTTGTATATATATATTCTTTAATAGATTTGTTGGATAATGCCACTGTGCCCTCTTTTCTTTTTCTATTCTCAGAAACAGGAAAAGGTGTCTGACTTCACCATCCCAAAAGTTAATCTCGAGAAATACGCATCCCCAAATACATTTTCCACTCACCTCCCCCTCTAACTTATAAACAGAGTAAAATAAACTACCTAAAAGTTCCTTTAACTTACCTAAATCCGTGTGTCATGTGACACATTGTGTTCCAAGTTTTCTATCCTACTCAATCCTGAGTGGAAGATACTTTATTTGGGTGCCAACATTGCTCCCTGGGTGATTTGAACATTTCCTGGTGGTTGTCATCAGTAGTGTTCTCTCAGGCTCCAGAAGACTACACAAGACAGCATCACCAAGAGGTCACTTACGGGTGCAGGCATAGGTGGCAATGCTGGATCAATGGTCTCCACTTCATGAAGGATCCATGCAGGATCCCTTCCTCAATGCCTATGTTGCCTTGAGGAAGGGACCCTGTGTGGCTCTGAAAAATTGGCCAACTTGTCACATTGCACTAAAACAAAAGAGTGTGTATATTTGTGACCAAGTGCTGTCTTATCATTTCACTATGGTTTGCAAGGCATCATCCCCTATGGTCACTATGAGTACTCATAAGATAGCAAGGTTGGAAACTGGAAGGAATACAGTCCTCTGAAATATGACACTTCATTTGGTTAAGGAAAAAAAGGTTAGGTTACATTTATATATTGTGACAGTATGCGAGGCGAAGTGGTAGACGCTACCTCTCACCTCGTATGCGTTCATGTGGACTGGATTAAACAGAGTCCAGTCCGGATTTTATCAGCCACCATGGCAGAGCTGGTTCCGATCCAGAGTTTGTGGTCCACTGGAGTCTACCAGAAGGTGGCTTAAATAATCAGGAAGAGATCTCATTTGAGCTCTGATCTGGAACTTAGAGAGGGATCTGAGGGAGCTCTGTGTCTGTTTGGACTTTAAAAAAGACAAGGCTTGCATTTTTGCTTATGTTTTGTGGGTGTCGGGGGCCAGCCCCACACTGTATAGTGAGTAAACTATACTGTTTAGTTTAGCGCCAGATGGCAAGGATTTATTTTCTGTTGTTTGTTTTTAAACCTGCAAATCTTTTACCAATAAACCTGGCAAGCCGCCTGATTTTAAAGAAAGTTGGCTGCATGCTATTTTCCTCAGGGAAGTTGATCCCCACGAGCTAATCGCCCACACGTGGTGGAGGATGCAGGCATCTTTCCAAGATGGAGGAAATATTGAAGACCCTGTTACAAGCCAATGCAGCTCAGCGGGAAACCAACCGCCAGGTCACAGAGGCCACCACAGCACAACAAGCGGCTCGACAGGAGATGAATTGACAGTTTGCAGAGGCCCTTCTGGTGTTAAAAAAGGGGCCCGCACCTCCGGTACCAGTGGAACCAAAGTTGATACGCGCCTCTTACCACATGCAGAAGATGACACAGAGTGGACGGGACTGTTAGTACCATTATTGACCGGTGAACCCCAAAAAGCCTACTTTGATCTGGAAACAGATAAGGCCCAGGACTACGAGACCCCAAAGGCAGAGATACTCGCACGCCTAGGGGTCACCATGGCAGCCTGGGCCCAACAGGTGCATCAGTGGACCTACCGCACCGAAAGTCACCCTGCTCGCAGATGTTTGACCTGGTCCACCTCACCAGAAAGTGGCTACAGCCGGAGACTTTGCCAGGTCCCCAGATTGTGGAGCACGTGGCCATGGACCGATATCTACGTGTGCTCCCTGCTGCTTTGAGGAGGTGGGTCAGTCATGGGGACCCCAAAACCGCCAACCAACTTGTGGGAGAGATACACTGCTGCTGAGGATTTGTTGCACCCATCTGTGACCCACTCCAATGTATCTAGGGGTGAAAGATCACCCGGCAGACCCTGTAAGACTGTTCCAGGGTTCAGAGGCATGGGGAAATTTGATAAGACTGCTACGGCTAAAGAGACTGTGGGCTCTAGACCTGGAGACTGGCCAAAGAAGCCAGGAAGGTCTTGGGGACCCTGGAAAGGACTGGGTATAGAGCACATACAGTGCTTCCAATGCCATGCATTGGGCCATATTGCTGCCAATTGTCCCCTGAATGATGAACCCATGCAATGTGATTATACTTATTTAAATAGACGCCTTTCTCATTTTGCACAGGTCGCATATACAGCATCATGTTCAAATCGCATGGAGAAGCAAATGTGTGTGAATTTTGTTGATGGAAAGTCAGTCACTGCACTGCTTGACTCTGGTAGTGTGGTAACGTTGGTAAAAAGCAATTGTGTAAATCCGGCAAGGTTACACCCTAGCATTGTGGAGTCATTTGCATCCATGGGGACACTCGTGACTACCAGGCATCGGTGGTTGAGATTGACACCCCTTGGGGCACTGTGACTCATTCAGTGGGGGTACTACCTTCCCTGCTATATGACGCCCTAGTGGGCGGGGATTTTCCCCATTTTTGGAGGTTATGGCAAGGCACATGGAGTCTGCAGGATAGAGCTCTCCCTGCTGTGGAAACACAGGAACTCTCGCCCAACCCTTTTTGCCAAATGGAAGGGGAGACTGGTGGCAGGACTGAGGAAGGAGGAGACCCTCTTCCTTTTCCTGTACTGGCTGGGGAGCCTGAGGAGCTGGAAGATAGCTCCCAGCTGGACGGTAATGACCCAGAAAATGTCTTTGACCCTGACTGTGAGAGTGAACGGAATGTAGTGCCTGACTTGGAGGAGAGAGGATTTCTGTACAGAGCAACTATGGGATGTCACTCTCCTTAGAGCCAGAGAAAACGTGAAGGTGATGGATGGGGAACCAGTGGACCCCAATTAGGGAGGTGTCTTTTCCCTATACGGCTCTAAAAAATAATTTGTTGTATCAGGTGATGAAACGCGGGGAGGACGAGGTGGAACAGCTAGTGGTTCCCAAACCCTTTCGCAGGATGGTGCTAGATCTAGCCCATGGACATGTAATGGAGGGACATCTGGGTATGGATAAGACCAGGGAAAGAATAACCAGAGATTCTTCTGGCCCGGGTTGCACGAAGATATCAAAGAGTATTGTGAATCCTGCCCTGAGTGTCAACACCTCCGCCAGGGAGTTGGTCCAGGTGTTTAGTCGGGTGGGGATCCCTAAAGAGGTCTAAACAGATCAGGGCACCCCGTTTATGTCCCATGTAACCAAGGAATTGTGCAGGTTGTATAAAATCTCCCATCTCCGTACTTCGGTCTACGACCCTCAAACGGATGAACTTGTGAAGAGGTTTAAAACACTCAAAAGCATGTTGAAAAAGGTAGTGGATAAAGATGGGAGAGATTGGGTTATGTTGCTGCCGTACCTCATGTTTGCAATATGAGAGGTTTCGCAAGCATCTACGAGGTATTCCTCCTTTGAACTCTTGTATGGTAGACATCCCAGGGGGCTGCTAGATGTCGCAAAAGAGACGTGGGAAGGAGAGGCCACCCCATATAGGAGTATCATCGAGTATATTTCCTTGATGCAGGATTGAATCGCAGCAGTCCTGCCCCTGGTGCGAGAACATATGGAGCGAGCCCAGGAGGCCCAGAGAAGGGTTTATAATCGCGGTGCCAAAACCCGGATTTTCAACCCTGGAGACAGAGTGCTGGTGCTAGTCCCCATGGTTGAAAGTAAATTCCTAGCAAAGCAGGGTCCCTTTGAGATTAGGGAAAGAGTAGGGGAAGTGAACTACAAAGTTTACCAGCCAGGGAAAAGGAAACCCGAGCAAATTGGCCATGTAAATCTTTTAAAATGTGAAAAGACAGACTTTATTGACAGTGCCCACTCCTCAAGAAGACAGGCTATCCATGACTCCGGATGTCCTCAGAAGTGAGTCCTTGTCACTGATGCAACAAAATGACGTTAAGGAATTTATCAGTAAAAATAGAGATTTTTTCTCTCCCCTACCTGGACTGACCACCGTACTACAACATGACATAATTACGGAACCAAGGGTCCGCGTAAATGTAAAACCCTACCGAATACCTGAGGCTAAAAGGGAGGCTGTGGTGAAGGAAATAAAAACCATGCTGGAGTTAGACGTGATAGAGGAGTCCCACAGCGCCTGGTCGAGCCCTAAAGTGCTGGTCCCAAAGCCTGATGGCACTATCAGGTTATGTAACGATGTCAGGAAGCTGAATAACGTGTCTAAGTTTGACGCATACCCGAAGCCGCGGGTTGACAAACTTGTGGACAGGTTGGGAGGTGCCCGGTACATAACAACCCTAGACCTAAATAAAGGCTACTGGCAGGTCCCCTTAACGGAGTCAGCAAAGGAAAAAGCTGCCTTTTCTACCCCAGAGGGGTCCTTCCAGTACAAGAGAATGCTGTTTGGTCTGCATGGGGCCCCTGCATCCTTCCAGAGAATGATGCATAAAACTTTGAGGCTGCATCGCCCCTATGCAGCCGTCTATTTGGATGATGTGGCCATCCACAGTCCAGATTGGGAATCACATCTGCCCCGAGTACAAGCAGTCGTAGATTCTCTTAGGGTAGCAGGTTTAACAGTCAACCCAAAAAAGTGTGCCATAGGCCTGGAGGAGGCCAAATACCTTGGGTATGTTATTGGTCGGGGACTGATCAAGCCCCAGACCAATAAGATCAGGGCAATTCAAAAGTGGTCCCAATTGGTGAATAAAAACAGGTTTGTGCCTTACTGGGGATTACAGGGTATTACAGGCAGTTCATACATGACTTTCCCACCATTGCCGTCCCTCGGACAGATCTGACGAAGGGGAGAGGGTTGGGCATGGTTAAGTGAAATCCCGAAGCCGAGAAGGCATTCCAGAAGCTGAAGCAAGCCCTTTGTGTACAACCGGTGCTCGTGACCCCGAACTTCACAAAGGGGTTTGTTGTACAAACAGATGCCTCTGAGGTTGGACTAGGTGCTGTTCTGTCCCAGATCAGTCGTCTACTTAAGCAGGAAGCTTAACAAGCATGAGAGGTAACAAGGAGAGTACGAACAATTCGAAGGACGAATTCATCTGCTGACTAGACCCTGTCTTGTCGTGGATCAGGTTGGAGTCTCCGTAGACAAACATGTTGTTTGGGGAAACACTTCAAGCCCCAGTGCTCGTGGCCAACATGTGTTTCCCGAACGAAGTCGAAGACCTTACGGAAGAGCCGAAGCCCTAAAGTGAATTGGTACGGGTTGGGAGAGGGGAAGCAGTCTAGACAGGCTCCCTGCCGTTACCACCCTTTCAGTACATACTTGACGGACATTATGGGACATTAGGGGTCATTCC
>BLSH010071284.1:2394859-2415456 GCA_018402905.1 Glandirana rugosa | reverse complement strand
GGAAATGGGGGGGGGGGGGTATAATATTTTTCTGGAGAAGGGCTTTAAAGGACAAGTTGTCTACTAACCACAAGTTAGTTTAATTGGACAGTAAATTTATTTAAAATAAAATTATAACAGGAAAAAAATGGAGGCTGCCATTCCTTAACACATTTTCTAAAATAAATAGTTGCCTGGCTATCATACTGCCTATCCTACTTCAATGCTTTGAGTTATTGGGCCAAAACTAGCAAGCAATAAAGACGTTTTGCTGGCTCTCCTGATCTTCCATGTGGCTCAGATAGTATTACAGTCAGTAGATATAGCATAATAGGCCATGCAACTATCATTTTCAGATGGTGGACACCAAAGGCAATGTATTGTCCAAATTTTTTCTCACTTCATAGCACACCTAAGTTTAATGCAAAATTGCTAGTTGCCCAGCTGTCCTACTGACCATACATTGAGTTACTGGCCCAAAACTAGCAAGCAATAAAAGACTTTCTGCTGGCTCTCCTGATCATGTGGTTCATACTGTATTAAAGTTAGAGACCATGCAACTATCATTTTCAGATGGTGGATACCAAAGGCAAGATAATATTAGTATGTTTTCTCCATTCACACCACACCTAAATTCAATGCAAAATTGCTAGTTGCTTAGCTGTCTTACTGACCATCCTCCTTCAATATCTTGAGTTATTGACCCAAAACGACCAAGCTATAAAGACTTTATGGTGGCTTTCCTGATCTTCCATGTGGCTCAGAAGGTATTAAAATCAGCAAGTTAGCATAACAGCCATGCAACTATCATTGTCAGATGGTGGACACCAAAGGCAATATAATGTCAGAATGTTTTCTCCCTTCATAGCTTCTGACTATCCTTCTTCAATACCTTGAGTTATTTACCCCAAAACTAGCAAGCAATAAAGACTTTCCGCTGGCTTTCCTGATCTTCAATGTGGTTCAGACAGTATTAAAGTCATCAAGTTAGCATATCAGACCACACAATTATTATTTGCAGATAGTGGACACCAAAGGCTATATAATGTCCGAAGGTCTTCCTTCATGGCACATCTACTGTAAGTTCAACATAAAATACCTCCCACTTAGCCCCTCTTTCGATCTTCATCTTCCAACGTCAAGGTACCTCCATGTGGGTCACTGGCGCTCACAGTCACCACCACGGTGACCACATCCTGGTTCTCTTTGTTCAGAAGGTTTCCTCTTTTTATAGCATGCCTAAACTCAATGTAAAGTTGCTAGTTTCCCAGCTGTCCAACTGACTATCCTTCTTCAATACCTTGAGTTATTGACCTCAAAACTAGCAAGCAATAAAGACTTTCCGCTGGCTTTCCCGATCTTCCATGTGGTTCAGACAGTATTAAAGTCATCAAGTTAGCATATCAGACCACACAACTATTATTTTCAGATAGTGGACACCAAAGGCTATATAATGTTCAAAGGTCTTCTCCCTTCATGGCACATCTACTGTAGGTTCAACATAAAATGCCTCCCACTTTGCCCATTTTTCAACCTGCCCCTTCCAATGTCACGGTACCTTCATCTGGGTCACTGGCAATCACAGTCGCCACCACGGTGCCCACATCTTGGTCCTCGTCCACGCTCACATAGTAGGTGCTCTGCGCAAAGGCCGGCGGGTTATCGTTGACATCGCTGATAAAAATGCGCACGTAGGCCGTATCTGCGAAGACAACAGGCAAAGGGAAATTAAGGAAAGAAAAAGAAAAAAAACCCAGAGTGAGCCAATTCTGTCGGCTGCAATTTCTCTGCCTGTCGGGCAGAGCGTTAAATGAAAACTAATATGTAGACGATACGGGAACAGGCCCCCGGGGGCAGAGAACAATTTACACAGCCGCATTATCCTGAACGCGCTTGAAGAGGGAGACGGACGTCAAAAGCGATTCTTCTCAATAGATAACACACAGATAATTGATTTCTGATGTCACAAGCTTTTTATTTTTCGGCCTATCGCCCCAATAAGGCCGTTTAGTCCGGGGGTAATTTACACAGCTTCAGAGCTCAGCAATTTCAAAGGAGAATAAACGCAGAAAAACTCTATTATATATTCACAGCGTCTATCTGCGTAGCCCGCAGCCCGGCACAAATAGATTCACTTTGCTTTTTTTTTTATTTTCCCCATCTATGTATCTTATTAATGTAAGTTATTCCAATACATTTTCCACCTACCCTAGTTATGTCATTTTAATGGTGATGGCCCCATTATTCCACAATTCTTTCCATAGACAAATTTCAATCAGGAACACTTTATTAACCCTTTAAATGGGAGCTTCTACAACCCAAGGGATAGAAAAAAAAGCACAGATGCATCCCAACTGCATTATAATTAGCGGTATGTCTTATAATAATATGACCCCCGGGCTTTTTATCGTTTTCATTCCGAATTTCAACTAGATGTTAAAAAACAAACACACAAATGGATCCACTTATGTCTTAAAGATAAACTCCAGGCAGATATAAAAGACATATAAAAGACACAAATTAAGGTAGCTCTGTATTCATTAACATATCATTAAATGTATTTGTTTACAAGCATTGTAACTACCTGAATTTAAAGTGATTGTAAAGGCATGTTTTTTTCCCTATAAAAATAGCAAACATGTTATACTTACCTCCTCTGTGCAGTTGGATTTGCAGCCCGGATCCTCCTCTTCTTGGGTCCCATTTCTCTTAGCCTGGCCCCTCTCTCCTGTTCAGTGCCCCCACAGCCAGCAGCTTTCTATGGGGGCACCAGAGTTGAGTCACAGCTCCTTGTGTCCATTCAGACACAGAACCCTGCCCCGGCACCACCCCCTCTCTTCCTTGATTGGCTAGCTGACTTTGACTGACAGCAGTGAGAGCCAATGGTGCTACTGCTGTGTTTCAGCCAATCAGGAAGGAGAATCTTGAATGGCTGAGAAACCAATGGACATCGCTGGACAGAGAGGAACCTCAGGTAAGTATTAGGGGGGCTGAGGGGAGCTGCTTCACATAGAAGGTTATTTTATCTTAATGCATAGAATGCATTAAGATAAAAAAAAAAACCTTCTGACTTTACAACCACTTTAAAGTTGTAATCTTTGTACAGCTGAGTTCAGGCTGGGAGTGGGAGAAGCAGCACAAGCAGCCAATCAGTTTATGAGCTGACAAGTAGCATGTGGATGAGAGGAGAGAGCAGAGTGATATGGAGATGAGCTCATTACTGTGCTGCTTCTCCTTTCATTGTCCAGTCACAGGCTGGGGCAGGTCCTGAAGACTCAGAAGAAGTTTGTCACTGGGCTGCTTCCCTTTTCACTGTCCAGTCACAGACTAGGTGGGTCAAGAAGGGCCTGGGCTCAGAAGAAGCATTATAAGGAGCCAATAAGTTCATGTGCTGACAAGAAGCATGCTGATAATAGAAGAGCAGAGTGATAGAAAGATGAGCTCATCACTGTGCTGCTTCTCTTTTCATTGTCCCGTCACACACTGGGTGGATCCAGAAGGATCTGGGCTCAGAAGAAGCAGTACAAGAAGCCAATCATTTCATGTGCTGAAAAGTAGTATGCTGATAGGAGAAAAGAGGAGAGTCATAGAGAGTTGAGCTCATCACTGTAAAAGGAGCCAATCAATTCATGTGCTGACAAGAAGCATGCTAATAGGAAGACATAGCAGAGTGACAGAGATGAGCTCATCCCTGTGCTGCTACTCCTTTCAATGTCCTGCCACAATGTAAGCAGTGTGAGTACCAGGCACATAGAGCACTCACGGGTGCCGCCCCCCTCCCCCACAGCTAGTCTCAAAAAAAAAACGGGCCCTTTTAAAAAAAAAAAAAAAGATCCTTTAAGTCTTTAAGTGCATTGGATTTGGGCACCAGACACAGTGCACTGTGGGTAGCATGACATCTTTGCAATCACGTGATTGCAGGCATCACGCTTAATTGTGCTGCACCGTGGCGCCACGCACTGTGCCTCAAACCTCCTATTGGTCGAATGCTGGCTGCGGTCTTCTTTTGATCGGCATCGCCGTCCTACATGGGTGGTGCTTTCCCTCAGAGCCGCGGCATCACTTCCGGTTTCTCTGTGCCAGTGAGAGACCGGAAGTGACGCAAGCATGGTTGGAATGCACGGTCTAAGCGGTGCATTCGGTCCTCATCTCCCTCTCGGTTGGTTACATTCTGTAATGCTCCCTGCTCCTAGATGGGGTAAGTGTGGGACTTTGTCCTGACTACCCTGGGGGGGGGGGATCTTCTGTCAGTGCCGCGAGCCCTGCGTGGGGGGGCTGTATATCCCTATCTGTGGTGCTGTATATATCCCTCTCTTTGGTGCTCTATATCCCTATCTATGGTGCTGTATATCCCTAGCTATGGTGCTGTATAAGCCTATCTGTGATGCTGTATATTCCTATCGGTGATGCTGTATACCCCTATCGGTGATGCTTTATACCCCTATCTATGGTGCTGTATACTCCTATCTGTGGTGCTGTATACCCCTATCTATGGTGCTGTATATCCCTATCTGTGGTGCTGTATATCTCTATCTGTGGTGCTGTATACCCCTATCTATGGTGCTGCATACCCCTATCTGTGGTGCTGTATACCCTTATCTATGGTGCTGTATACCCATATCTATGGTGCTGTATATCCCTATCTGTGGTGCTGTATATCCCTATCTGTGGTGTTGTATACCCCTATCTATGGTGCTGTATATCCCTAACTATGGTGCTGTATAGCCCTATCAATGGTGCTGTATATACCCCTATCTGGTGATGTTGAGCTGTATACTCCTGACACAATGGGTGGAATCTATAAGGGGTGGGGCTTATGAAAACTGGGAGGGATCAAAGCGGAAGGGCGGGGTCTGGCGCCCCCCATCCTAAAGTTTTACTAGCCGCCACTGGTGAGTACCTGAATTTGAACTGCTGTCAGCCTCTTGCAGTCATTGTACAGCAGAGCACAGGCTGGGAGTGGGAGAAGCAACACAAGCAGACAATCAATTCATATGCTGACAAAAAGCATGCTGATAGGAGAAGAGAGCAGAGTGAGAGAGATGAGCTCATCACTGTGCTGTTTCTCCTTTCACTGTCCAGTTACAGGCCGGGGTGGGTCCAGAAGGATCTGGGCTCAGAAGAAGCAATACAAGGAAGCAATCAGTTAATCTGCTGACAAAAAGCATGCTGATAGGAGAAAGCAGATTAACTGAGAGATGAGTTCATCACTGTGAGGAGGGATCGGGGGGGGGGGGGGACAGGGCTGTTCTCTTTGTGTCAAAAGACTGCTTGCTGTGGCGGGCACTTGGCAGGGGAAGGAGCCAGGAGCACTGGCGAGGGACCCCAGAAAAGAAAGATCGGGCCTGCTCTGTGCAAAACCACTGCACAGAGCACATAGGTATGACATGTTTATTATTTAAATACAATACAATACAATCCCTTTAAATGAACCTGGAGATTTAAGAAAAAAAATGAAAATGAGATCCAAAATTATAAAATTTTAGTGATTTAGTTACAAATTCTTCTAAAACACATATATTCCCTGAGGTTACTGTGAGCTGCACTGCACATAAGCTTCACATGTGCACAAATCTCCTAAACCAATCAGTAAAATGGGGCACACAGGGACACAGCAAGGTGATGAAGCTTTGTGAGTAATTTTCAGCTAGGCTAGTCAGCTGTACATAGCCATGCAAGCCTTCTCACATAGCTTAAGCTGCACAGTGTCCTCGTTCAACTCGTTCTTCTTTAGCAAAACTAAAAACAAAGCCAACACATACAGTACATTGTTTTAGGCTGAATTCTAGATCTTTTGTGTACCGGAATTGGGCTGCCCATGTTTTCCCGGTCGAGCGGATTCTGAGCCATCGGATGATTTGACCTCTAGTAAGTACGATGTCTTGGTCTCTCGGTCGAAGACTGCTGCAGTGTAGATGCTCCCTGTTTGGGGGTCTATGTGGAACAGGGCATGGTCCCCACTACGATCTTCCAATATGGAATACATGATCTGGAGGACAAGACATGGAGGTCAGGAGCTGTCTTACCGTTTGAGACCTCAACCTTATTGTACAGCCATTCTCAACCAGGGTTCCTCCAGAGGTTGCTAGAGGTTCCTAGAACCATGGCTAATTGACCTCCCATCTGATGGTGCCAGTATAGTTCTGGGTACAACACCACTCACTGGAGCCAGTGGCATGACACCAATGATCTTTTTAAATATCTGTAAGGGTTGCAATCTCATCACCACTGTAAAGGGTAGTTTATACTTGAATTGCTCTCTGAAAACTGATTTGTGGCAGACAACTATATTAACCCTTGAAAGCTTGCAGCACCACTCCGAAACTGTGCATTACACACATTTTTTTAGGGTGGTTTCAGGAGTCTGGCTACGAGGTCGGCAGTACTCCCCATCCAACAACATATCCAGTAAGGAAACAGCTAGTTTATAACCAATGCTTGTGTCAGTTGCAAGCACCAATGCTTGTCTTGGGCAAGTGTTTCAAGCCAAGGCAAGCACTGCTTGGTCTCCTTGCTAGGTATTTTGTTGGTTAGCCACAGGGGTGGGATATAGCGGGGGGCCCTGTTCAACCTTGCAACTAGGCTTACAACGCATGTAGGAGCAATGGGGTGAAGTACCACATATACTTTGTCCATTGGGTGACAAAAAGTTGATAAAAAATTTAAGTGGGAACTCTTCTGTATGGCATCCTATAGAAATCAATGGGCTTCAAATGCACCGAAAATTTAGGCATTAATGTGTGTTGCATTAAAAAAGAACTGTCACTTCAATATATTCCAATTTTATGTACATGTAGCACTTTGTCCCATGTTGCTACTTGCTTTTTAAGCCCAGCTACGAGGTCAGACAGGGTGCCTTTCCCTGTGGCCATCCAACAATGTACCTAGCAAAGAGACTGCTGCTTCATAACCAGCCCTTGGCTTTACTCCAAACACTTGCCCATGACAAACACTGGTGCTGAGATAGTGGGGGTGGGGGGGCTGTTCAAACCTGTAACTAGGCTTACAACGCATGCAGGAACAAAGGGACAAAGTACATGTACAGTAGTACTTTGTCCTATGTTCCTATATGCTTTCAAGGTTGGACAGGGCGCCCCACTGTAGACACCTAATAACGTACCCAGCAAGAAGACGGACGTTTCATAACCAGTCCTTGTCTCCACTACAAGCATTTGCCCAGGACAAGAGCTGGTGCTTGGACCTAAAACAAGTCCCAGTTATCAACCAGCTGTCTTATTGGGTGTGTTGTTGGGCAGCCATGGCGGGGTAATGAGGCCCAGCTACAAAGCATGTAGTAACATGGGACTAAGTACTACATGTACTTTGTAACCTAAAAGACAGAACACTGAAAAAATTGGAGTGAGAGCTCTTCTTTGAATGCAACCAATTAGGACAATTAGATAAGGCAAAAATTGGACATCACACAACGTTTTGCCACAACGCACTATGGGGTGTTCCCATATGTTGCAGTGCATTGCCTTAGAGCCATGATCTCCAAACTGTGGCCCAGGAGCCGAATGCAGCCTTTTGCTTGCCTTTATCTGGCCCTTGGGGCACTATTCCTCCCTACTATTACTCCCACTGATACCAACAATAGGATACGATTATTTCTGCTAAAATCAGTGATGGGGTACTACTCCTTTTACTAAAACCAATGATGGGGCACTATTCCTCCAAATAAAACCAATGATGGAGCACTATTCCTCCAACTAAAACCAATGATGGAGCACTAATTCTCCATCTAAAATCAATGATGGAGCACTATTTCTCCAACTAAAACCAATGATGGAGCAATATTCCTCCAACTAAAACCAATGATGGAGCAATATTCCTCCAACTAAAACCAATGATGTAGCAATATTCCTCCAACTAAAACCAATGATGGAGCAATATTCCTCCAACTAAAACCAATGATGGGGCACTATTCCTCCAACTAAAACCAATGATGGGGCACTATACCTCCAACTAAAACCAATGATGGGGCACTATTCCTCCAACTAAAACCAATGATGGAGCACCATTCCTCCAACTAAAACCTATGACGGAGCACTATTCCTCCAACTAAAACCAATGATGGAGCAATATTCCTCCAACTAAAACCAAAGATGGAGCACTATTCCTCCAACTAAAACCAATGATGGAGCACTATTCCTCCAACTAAAACCAAAGATGGAGCACTATTGCTCCAACTAAAACCAATGATGGAGCACTATTCCTCCAACTAAAACCAATGATGGAGCAATATTCCTCCAACTAAAACCAATGATGGAGCAATATTCCTCCAACTAAAACCAATGATGGAGCACTATTCCTCCAACTAAAACCAATGATGGAGAACTATTCCTCCAACTAAAACCAATGATGGAGCACTATTCCTCCAACTAAAACCAATGATGGAGAACTATTCCTCCAACTAAAACCAATGATGGGGCACTATTCCTCCAACTAAAACCAATGATGGAGCAATATTCCTCCAACTAAAACCAATGATGGAGCAATATTCCTCCAACTAAAACCAATGATGGAGCACTATTCCTCCAACTAAAACCAATGATGGAGAACTATTCCTCCAACTAAAACCAATGATGGAGTATTATTTCTCCAACTAAAACCAATGATGGGCCACAGTCTAGCCCTCCTAAAGCACAAAGGACAGTAAAATGAAAATGTAATATGTCTTTGCGTTAATGGCACAATTATGTAAATCGACCCTGAAACGACCAATACTTGTATTGACAGTGTTCCCTTTTATAGTTATTTAGAAGTCCTGTGATTGCTTTATATGAATGTTTCCTCCTTTTTTCCAGTATACTATCACCAAGTAGAACAAGCATCATGATAGAATATTATGACTTGAATTTGTGGCGGTGTCACGCATTGCACTAGTTGCTGGAAGACTGAGCAGCGGGGAACTGACACTTTGTGAATTGGGGAATCTTGCAGTTTGCGCTCTCATTTTACCCTTTGGTATGGAAGGGAAAGATGAAAGTGACAGTTTGTTTTGGGAAGACTGGCATTGTTGTCCCCTGCAAGGATGGCAAGGATCAGCGTGAGAGAAATAATTCAACGAGACATCCACAGATACATCAAAGCAAAGGAAGAAGTAAGAATTTTTTTTTCATCCGTAAAGAAATGTTTAGATTCATGGATTCATGTTGCTTTTTTCTTTTTGTAATAATACACATATGATAACCCAGCAGAGATAAGTATAATAGGACTGTGTTTGAAAATCTGTTGAAACCTGTTTATGTGTGTACGTATAATGGAAATCTATGGATATAGAGGTTTAAATTTGTTTAAATAGTGACCAACCCGGATGCTATGAGATGTATCTTAGAATGGTGACACTTTGATGTTTTGTGTTGCCTTTAGAAAAGACAGCATAAAACATTATTTTCTTTTAAATATTAATAGCCTCTACCAGTCTTTGTCAACCTTTTTACACTGGAGGAACCTTTGAAATTATTTTTTTGTCTAAGAGAACCCTTGATATAACCAATTAAATTGGGGACAATAGGAAGAATGCCCCTTACTTTGGCGGTCAGTGGGAAGAATGCCCCTTACATTCATGATCAGTGGGAAGAATGCTCCTTACATTGGTGGTCAGTGGGAAAATGCACCCTACATTGGTGCTGAGAGAGAATGCTCCCCATACATTGGTCGGAAGAATACCCCTTACTTTGCTAGTCGATGGGAAGAATGCTCCTTACATTGGTGATCAGTGGGAAGAATTCTTCTTACATTGGTGGTCAGTGGGAAGAATGCCCCTTACGTTGGTGGTCAATGGAAGAATGCCCCTTACATTGGTGGTCAGTGGGAAGAATGCCCCTCTTCCATTGGTGGTCAGTAGATAAAATGCTCCCTACATTAGTGGTCAGTGAGAAAAACTCTCGCCCCTACAATCAATTAATTTGGAGACAGTGTGAAGAATGCCTCTTACATTGGTGGTCAGTGGGAAGAATTTCCCCCTTTAATTAGTGGTCAGTTAGAATAATGCCCCTTACATTGGTGATCGATCAGTGAGAAGAATGTCACCTTACAATTCCCTCCTTACAGGTAGCTAAAGAGACCATTGTCGTCATTGCACTGGCTCTGCCAAATGGCGTTGGGCATGGAAATATCCAGGCACCATGACTTGGGAGGTCAATCAGCCACAGATCAAGGAATCCCTTGCAACCTCTAGAGGAACCTTGAGAATGGCTGTCTTGTGCAGAAATAATATATGACCTAGATAATACATACGATTTCAGGTAGAAGGTTATCTTTTACCTATTGACTAAACTGATATTTTTGACTGAATACTCTCTTTTTAATACATAAATACATACAGTTACATTCCCAAACATTTTTTTGGATGAACATAAACTTTTTTTTTTGCTGTTGGTGGATGGAAGATTTAGGAAGAAATAACTTGGCCCTGGTCTAACTAGGGTTGAGAACCACTGGTCTAGTCCACACTTTAAGAATGTGTTGAACTTGCTCAAAGCCATCACTCAGGAACTCTGGGTTGTGTACAAAGGAACATCAAGTACAAATGTCGTATCATTTAAAGGTATTTTTGAAACATTTATTGGTTAAGAATATCAAATGCAACCAACACGTTTGGGGGGGGGGGGGGTCTTCCCCCTTCTTCAGGACCTGAGCAGTGGTTGTTATTAGAATCATAATGGATTGCACTAGAAGACCTATGTTAATGTTTGATAAAGTCTATCATCTCTTAACAGCACTAACAATGGCTAGGGA
Organism: Glandirana rugosa; assembly: GCA_018402905.1. NCBI lineage: Eukaryota > Metazoa > Chordata > Amphibia > Anura > Ranidae > Glandirana > Glandirana rugosa. The sequence goes on along the minus strand of BLSH010071284.1, from coordinate 2,404,734 downwards.
GGGTTAAATGGTCAGGTTTTTAGCTGTGTCCTTCTTACGAAGGTTTATCTTTAGTTTTATGGAAGCGTCTCTCCTGGAGGACAATGACAGTATTAAAACCCTGAGCAAAGTGTAAAAGTTTGAAAGCACCAATTTGATTTTTACACTTTTCTTAGACTTTTCTGGGGACCCTGTGGGATATCCTTCTTAATGGAGAGCTGCCTTCCTTGAACTAGAGATCAAACATGACCTTTCCACTTGGGTCCAGCGTGCCTAGATGCCTTTTGCAGTATTAATAACCTGTCACAGGTTCTAAACCTTCTGCACACTTTTCAAAATGAAAAATGAAAAGATTAAAACATCTGTTAGAAAGGGCATTTTTTTATATCTTTTGGCCAATAAATATTAATAATAATATTAATGATATTCTTTCTAGTTGACTGTAAAAAACATTCCAAACAGAAGCCAATAAGAAGGTTATACAGATCTGAAAATGTAAAAGGTAAGCTGGCATGGTGGAAGTCACATAATGTACGATAAACATGGTAGGTTAATCAAAAACCATTGTTACAGAAAATGGAATGTTGCAAAATGTTGGGACATTCAGTAGAATGTTACTAATTTTTTGTACAACCAACTGAATACTGTCAAAATTTTGTACTATGGAACAGTGATGAATATTGGTACAACCAATAGAATGCTGATGATTGTTTATTCTACTAATGGGATGCTGCTGACAACTATTGGTACAACCAATGGAATGTTGATGAATTTTCATACTACCAATGGGATGTTGATGAGTGGCACAACCAATGGAAGGGTGGATCATGTTGGCCCAGCCAATAGAATGATGGATCATGTTGGCCCAGGCAATAGAAGATTGGATCATGTTGGCCCAGCCAATGGAATGTTGGATCATTTTGACACATCCAGTGGAATGATGGATTATTTTGGCACACCCAATGGAATGATGGATTATGTTGGACCAGTCAATGGAATGTTGGATCATGTTGGCCCAGTCAATGGAATGTTGGATCATTTTGGCACATCCAATGGAATGATGGATTATGTCGGACCAGCCAATGGAATGTTGGATCATGTTGGCCCAGCCAATGGAATGTTGGATCATGCTCGCCTTGGAGCTTAGTTGATGATTAAGTGGACATTTCATTAGTCAATTATGCCTAGAAATGGGTAAAGAGAATAACAATCAATGAGGACAATATTCACAGAAAATGTAAATCTGAAAGCTAGAGTGTGGTCTATGATTGGTTACCTCTCCATTAAGACCTAGGTCTTGGTCAGATGCAGAAACCTGAAGGACAAAAGTCCCCAACTCAAGTCCTTCAGTCACTGAAGCCTCGTATATTGATGAGCTGAAGAATGGGACATTATCATTCACATCTGCAAGTTCAACAAAGCATCTTAGTGTTTTTACCAATGATAACAGTGTTAAAGTGCACCTGCTATGCAACAATAAAAGAAAAGAAAAAAACTGCAATACCAAAATCTTGTTCTTTGGATACATTTTGGTTACATTTTAATCATATACCAAAGCCTTATAACATAAAATTCCCCTAGAAACATTTTTTCTTCCCTGCTGTATAAATGCTTTGAATGTTTTCAACTTCACTTCTGAGAGAAGACAGCGAAGATCACAAACTCTTCTCAGTATTACAGTGAATGTATTTCTATTAATCTCATACCGTGAATCTTTAGTACCACCCATAAGGCAGCTAAGTTCATCAATGCAACAGCTTAAAAATAAGAATATGCTTAGCTTTAACAGCCAGCCAATGTACCTTTTGTGTCTGATTGGTGGTTTAATATCATGTTCCTGTATGAGAAGAAAAAAGGTACACTTTACAAGGTGTGTACTGAGGTCACTTAGTCCTACCTGTAATGTTAATATACACTGTAGTGAAGGCAGCTAGAGGCACCGGAGCAACATTTTGAGCTCTGATTTTCAAGATAAAGTTCCTGGTGGTTTCGTAGTCGAGGTTCTCGGCCACTAATACTGAAGCAGAACCATCCTCCCGGTTCACAGTCAGGTAGAAACGTACTGGCATGTTACTCTCGGGAACCAGTCCTTCTTCCAAATTATATGTCACTCGAGGATCTCCCAGAAGTGATCTTGCCTTGACGGTCTACACAGAACCAAGAGATACAATGGAATAAAGTTGTCATTAGAGGAAGACACAAATATGCACTGGGAAATCTCTTGATGAGGATGAAAGGCAAAGTGATATCTGCCCATCCTACACCCTAAGGATTTCCTGCAAATGTTACCCCTGACCAATCCAGTTTACATCTGTAGCCCATGCATATGAGGGCACCGTTCACTTTTGTATGGAGCAGTGGTTTCCATACTGTGGCCCTTTGCTTACCTTTTATCTGGCCCTTCCACTGACACTGACAATGGGACACTAGTCCTTCCTTTGACATTACTGATGGGGTGCCATTCCTCCCAGTGATACCAATGACGAGGCACCATGCCTCCCACTGACCCCAATGATGGGGCACCATTCCTCCCACTGACACCGATGATGTGGCACTATTCCTCCCACTGACACCAATGATTGGGCATGATTCCTCCCACTGATACCAAATGATTGGGCACCATTCCTCAAACTGATACCAATGAAAGGGCACCATTCCTCCCACTGACACCAATAATGGGGCACCATTCCTCCCACTGACACCAACAATGGGACACTATTCCTCCTACTGATGTCAATGATGGGGCACTATTACTCCAACTGATACCAATGATAGGGCACTATTCCTCCTACTGACCACAGGTGCAATGTCCATTAAGCTCAGGACAGGAAATGATGCTACAGGAAGTAGAGGGAGGGAACAGAGGACTTGAACAAGCCATAAGCTCTAGACAAAGGGACAGGACTGGTTTTGTGCTAGGAACTGTATGCCATGAAGTATTTTTCCTACAATTGTATGTGCAGCATCTTTGTTTAGTAAAACATTAATACACCACAGAGGTTTAATTGCTTTCTTGCTTCTATACCACAAACAACCTTAACCACTTCCCGCTCGGCCTATAGTAGATTGATGACCGGGAAGTGGTTCAGTTATCCTGACTGGTCGTCATATGACGTCCAGCAGGATAACAAGCCAGCGTGTGACCGCGCGCAGGGGGGTGCGCAGCGCGGTGATCGGTGGCGTGGTGTGTGAGTTTGACGCACCGTATCTCCGATCTTGGTAAAGAGCCTCTGACGGAGGTTCTTTACCACGTGATCAGCTGTTTCCAATCACAGCTGATCACAGTGTAAATAGGAAGAGTGGTTTATTGGCTTTTCCTCCACTTGCACTGCCAGACGTGAGTAGAGGAGAGCCGATCGGCGGCTCTCCTGACAGGGAGGGTCTGCGCTTATTATCGGTGCGCCCCCCCCCCCAAGGATGCGTACCCAGGATCACCAGGGATCACCAGGGATGCCCAGGCAGGACCACCGGGGATGCCCACCCAGGACCACCAGTTATGCCAATAAATGCCCAATAAGGATGGCACTCAGTACCCATCAGGGATGCCTGCCATTGCCTCCTGATCAGTGCTGTTTAACATTGCCATCTATCAGTGCCATCCATGAGTGCCCATCAGTCCCCAACAGTGCCACCTATTAGTGCCCACCAGCGCCACCTATCAGTGCCCAGTGCCACCTATCAGTGCCCATCAGTGCTGCATTTCAGTGCCACCTATCAGTGCCCATCAGTGCCACCTTACCCGTTCCGCCTCATCAGTGCCAATCAGTACTGCCTTATCAGTGCCGTCAGTGTAGACTCATCAGTGCCCATCAGTGAAGGAGAACACTTACTTATTTACAAAGTTTTGTAACAGAAACAAAGAAACTTTTTTAAAAACATTTTTGGTCTTTCTTTATTTGTAGCGCAAAAAATAAAACCCCCAGTGGTGATCAAATACCACCAAAAAAAAGCTCTATTTGTGGGAAAAAATGATAAAAATTTATTTTGAGTACAGAGTTGCATGGCCGCGCAATTGTCATTCAAAATGCAACAGCACTGAAATCTGAAAAATGGTCTGGACAAAAAGACACAAAGCAAAATAGCCTCAATTACTAAGCTTCTCAATACCTCGAGTCAAGTGACAAAAGTCCAGCATAACAACATTGTATAGATCCTGGGGACCAGTGAGCCCCAAAAACATGTTGGTTATCCTTCATGATTTTTGCTGACATTAATAAAAGACTACTGGGCTTGCTTGGAACTTGTGAGGCATTCTCATATTTTCCTTACTTACTGCTTCTAAAGCCAGCCATAGACTGATCGAAATTCATCCGGTTCAGCAGGAAACAGCCAAATTTTGATCCATCTATGCGTAAGCTGGTTGTACTGAAGTCGTTCAACTTCAGTACAACAAGCCTGTCTGGGTTTTTTCATTCAATCACTGCCGGCGGCTATATCTACTGGCAGTGATCATTGTATTCTGACAACTGGGAGACCTCCCACTGTGAAAATATAATAGTGCAGCAGAAGGGATTCCTTCATCAACACTAACTGCATTGATGGGGGAATCAAGCAACTTTCTTTCTTTTAACCCGTGGTTGAAGAAGGAAAATAGCATAATGTATAGTCTGCCTCAAGCCTCGTACACACGGGACGACGATCGTATACAACAGGTCGTACTAATGACTGTTGTATGCAATATCGATCGTTCGTATGTGCGATTAGAACAGTCGAACATCCGACGTTCGTACAAGGGGAGTTGTATGAGCAGACTAGAAAACTTGGTCGTACCAACAAGCGCTCATACGACCGTTGTATCGTGTGTACAGAGCAGTTGGTACAACAAGTTGTATTGTGCAAAACACGCATGATCAGAAGTCAGGAACGGCGGATGCTAATTACATGCACCTGAACTTTCTTCTGTGCTCGTACGATCGTGTAGTGCAGTCAGTATGCAAGTTACATTATCCAACATACGATTTGCGACGATCGTACGTACGATCGGCGTCCCGTGTGTACAAGGCTTCAGACTCTCAAACGATCAGAATGGAGTCTTTATGTTATGTGCTTAAGTCACTGCAGCTTGAGTCATTACAGCGCACACCTGCCCTATTTAGAAAAGCTTAAGCAGACTGCTTGACATTAGGTCTCTGATTAGCAGGTTAGTCTGTTTGTTCATGCTCTAGATTTAGATCTTTTTGACTTATGTCATGGATTATTATTGCAAATTGTTTGGACTGCATTTTTACTTATTTTGTACTTGGTGTTTACCCTGGTCATCAGCCTGTTGCTTGCTATTGTTAATCATTGTACTGTCTACCTGTCTGGAATCAGGAGTCTGTTTAGGATCGTTTTTTCTGTGCCTGATTTAACCATTAGCATGTTAGTTGGCCGACAAATCTTTGACATAATCCATGAGGCAGTCCACACTCCTTGCTAGTAGCAGAAAGTTGCATATTTATCAATATCTGAGTATTTTAGAGTCCCCCAGTGTCATGGTTATTTATATACCTTGATTTATGTACACGGCAAAATCCAACTTCTGCACAAACATAATGTGAAAATATCAAATTCAGGGCTGTAGGCTCAGCTTTATCTTCAAAGGTGATGCATCTCTAATGGGGCGCTGAAATGCCTGTTTTGCTAACGAGGACTTGAAATAGTTAAAAGAATAAAGTTCTTGGTACAAACAAGAGCAAAACCTCAGCATACTCTTCAAACACTGACCTCCATTAAATATTAACCTCCATTTCACCTAATAATTATTACTCATTAATATTTTATTTAAAAACGAAATAATTCATATTTCATTGTAATAGCCAAAGAGTAACCTCAATAACACCTAGCAAAATTCTGACCCAAGGATGACTGGCAATTGTGGAAATGCTATTTATTGTATGGAATCCTGGATACTCATTCATATTTTCCTAAAGATGTTCACCCGAAATGTTCATGTCTACTACTATCTTCCCCTATCAGACCTACCTTGGTGGAACTAAATCTCGAATATTGTATTGGGTTTGCTGTCTAGTGCTACCCCCTGAGGAGCTGCTAGGGTTCACTGCTTCTTTCCAACACAGTGCAGAGGCAGCCAGGCACACAGCAACAGGTCATTCACTCCAGTTCATTGACCAGTCCGGGGATTTGTCTTTTTTTTGCTGGTAAAATTTAGGAGGTATTTCGGAGTGAAGTGAGATTCTCCAAAATGAGTGACCAATAGCAGATTGAGGACAATATTCTGTGAATTTCGAACAGACTATTCCCTCACAGCTGGGGACCATGAGGTAGCTTGCAGAAAACGGTACAGCGAGTCACAGTCATGGCTGAGGACCATGACTGTGGTTAGCATGAATACAGTTAATATGGTTAATATAGCTTAGCATGAATACAGTTAATATGGCTTACAGCTGGGGGCACTAAGGTTGCTTGCAGTACGGGTACAGCTAGTCAAATTCACAGCTGATGACCATGAAGTAGCTTCGCAGATACAGCTAATAGGGCTCACAGCTGGGAACCATGACATAGCTACCTCATTTACCTGCAGAACAGGTAAAGCTAATCAAGTTGACAGGTGAGGACCATGAAGTAGCTTCGCAGATACAGCTAATAGGGCTCACAGCTGGGAACCATGACGTAGCTACCTCATTTACCTGCAGAACAGGTACAGCTAGTCAAGTTCACAGGTGAGGACCATGAAGTAGCTTCACACAAATACAGCTAATAGGGCTCATAGCTGGGGACCATGAAGTAGCTACCTCATTTACCTGCAGAACAGGTACAGCTAGTCAAGTTCACAGGTGAGGACCATGAAGTAGCTTCGCACAAATACAGCTAATAAGGCTTACAGCTGGGGACCATGAAGTAGCTGCCTCATTTACCTGCAGAACAGGTAAAGCTAGTCAAGCTCACAGATGAGGACCATGAAGTAGCTTCGCAGATACAGCTAATAGGGCTCACAGCTGGGAACCATGACGTAGCTACCTCATTTACCTGCAGAACAGGTAAAGCTAGTCAAGTTCACAGGTGAGGACCATGAAGTAGCTTCACACAAATACAGCTAATAGGGCTCATAGCTGGGGACCATGAAGTAGCTACCTCATTTACCTGCAGAACAGGTACAGCTAGTCAAGTTCACAGGTGAGGACCATGAAGTAGCTTCGCACAAATACAGCTAATAAGGCTTACAGCTGGGGACCATGAAGTAGCTGCCTCATTTACCTGCAGAACAGGTAAAGCTAGTCAAGCTCACAGATGAGGACCATGAAGTAGCTTCGCAGATACAGCTAATAGGGCTCACAGCTGGGAACCATGACGTAGCTACCTCATTTACCTGCAGAACAGGTAAAGCTAGTCAAGTTCACAGGTGAGGACCATGAAGTAGCTTCACACAAATACAGCTAATAGGGCTCATAGCTGGGGACCATGAAGTAGCTACCTCATTTACCTGCAGAACAGGTACAGCTAGTCAAGTTCACAGATGAGGACCATGAAGTAGCTTCGCAGATACAGCTAATAGGGTTCACAGCTGGGAACCATGACGTAGCTACCTCATTTACCTGTAGAACAGGTAAAGCTAGTCAAGTTCATAGATGAGGACCATGAAGTAGCTTAGCATAAATACAGCTAATAAGGCTCATAGCTGGGGACCATGAAGTAGCTACCTAATTTACCTGCAGAACAGGTAAAGCTAGTCAAGTTCACAGATGAGGACCATGAAGTAGCTTAGCATAAATACAGCTAATAAGGCTTACAGCTGAGGACCATGAAGTAGCTTCGCGCAAATCAAGCTAATAGGGCTCACAGCTGGGGACCATGAAGTAGCTTTAAGGTGCAGCACAGAAATAAGGCTTTAGAGTCACAGGTGAGGACCATAGACTAGCTTAGAACAAATACAGGTGGGGACTATGAGGCAGCTTGCAGAACAGGTACAGCTAGTCACGGTCATGGCTGAAGACCATGAACTAGCTTAGCACAAATACAGCTAACAATGCTCACAGCCAGGGACCATGGGGTAGCTTGCAGAACAAGAACAGCTTGTCAAGTTCAAGGCTGAGAACCATGAACTAGCTTAGCACAAATACAGCTAATCGGGCTCAAAGCTGAGGACAATGGAGGTAGCTTGCAGAACAGGTACAGCTAGTCACGGTCATGGCTGAGGACCATGAACTAGCTTAGCACAAATACAGCTAACAATGCTCAAAGCTGGGCACCATGGGGTAGCTTGCAGAACAAGTACAGCTTGTCAATTTCATGACTGAGAACCATGAACTAGCTTAGCACGAATGCACCTAATCGGGCTCACAGCTGAGGACAATGAGGTAGCTTGCAGAACAGGTACAGCTAGTCACGGTCATGGCTGAGGATCATGAACTAGCTTAGCATAAATACAGATATATGGCTCACAGCTGGGGACAATGAGGCAGCTTGCAGAACAGGTACATCTTATCAAGTTCACGGCTGAGGACCATGAACTAGCTTAGCACAAATACAGCTAATAATGCTCACAGCTGGGAACCATGAAGTAGCTTTAAGGTGCAGCACAGAAATCTGGCTTTACTCATAGAGTCTTGTTATAGGCTCAGTCCATGAGTGCAGCCCCCTGTAGAGTAATCCAGCGTCCAGTCCTAGGGCTCCGGAGACAAGCAGCCCCTGCCCTCCTCAGTTCAGTGATTCATCCACTCAGGGGGGGAACAGACATTGTCCTCAGGCCCCCCACACTATTTAACAGCTCTCCCTGCCACCAACTGGGCATTGGGCACACTCCCCAGGGGTTGGTTGGCCCCTGCTCAATATTCCAGCCTGTCTATTTAAATTCTTTCTCTCAGAACTCTAGAAACTTCTTCTAGAGGCAGGGGAGAGCAATCAAACTTCCAGCCAGTGTAGCCCTGAGCAGACAAAAAACAATTAATGCACCTCAGGCTACAGTAGGAGCAAAAAAAAATTGTCTAGCAGCCCAGCTAGGAGGGTGCTACACCCGCAAGGTTAATAAATACAGAGAACTTGATATAAAGAAGCCCTTAAAGTACAAAGGATTCAAGCCTTTCTGTGATGAAAATGCATACATCAATACAATGATAAAAAGCAGGGTGCTAAAAAACAAATTGTGAAATTTGATATTTGCACCTGAACAGGTTCACAATATCCTGTGACAACTAACATTTCATTGCAGACTCTCCATCCCTTCAATTTTCCAGCTGCCAAATCCCCCAATTATTTATGGAGCCTTTTTTAAAAAATCACAAACTACTGATAAATAGTAACACAAGTGGAGCTGTTAACCACATTGACCAATAAAATTGCTTATTTAGCATTCTACTCTCACATTGACTTGGCGGCCTCCCAACCTTCTAATGTCTAAGGCAGGGGTAGGCAACCTCAGCACTCCAGCTGTCGTGAAACTACAAATCCCATCATGCCTCTGCCTCTAGGAGTCATGCCTGTGATTTTCAGGGTCTTATAATGTCTCATGGGACTTGTAGTTTCACCACAGCTGGAGGGCCAAGGTTGCCTAGCCCTGGTCTAAGGTAAACACACAGCACAACGTATTGGAGGGGGGGGGGGGGGGCCGGGAGGTCGACACCACTTTGATGTTCAGGGTACTCTGTAATATTCTGGGACTTTTAGTGTCCGTACTGAGGATCTCCGTCTCCGTACTACCCTAAACATCAAAGTGCTGTCGACCTCACGACTCCAACGGATGGGGACGGAATCTGTAATCTTCCAACCCTCCGGCGGTTCAGTTACACTCTCATCTTACGATTTATTCGTTAAAATAACCAGTTACACCAATTGTCGAGGTGAACACAATGATAAATAGTCATCAAACACTAAAAAATTTTTTCCGAGGTATTTATTAACCCCCTAAACCGTCGACCTTTTAACTTCCCTACCTCTCAGACGTTACTTTACAATCAACA
>BLSH010071284.1:2339409-2360359 GCA_018402905.1 Glandirana rugosa | reverse complement strand
CCCCCCCCCCCCCCCCCGTACTCACACTGCTGCTTTACACAGACTCATCATTAATGCTTTACCAGAGAACATATTTATAGTTTCCATACTGAGCAAGGCGCTGCCATTGGAAGTCCCCTTCTTCACCTCCTGCACTCTGCAGTACTCCCAGCACCTCCCTCTGAGTTCACTGGAGCCGGAACTACAGAGGAGGCATCGGGTATCAATGCAAGCTGGCTTACAGTATTGACTGTAACACGCATTGACAACACCACTGGAAACAACATTAGGCTGTATACATCTGCCACAATACTGATTTGCGGCAGAACCCCTGGGAACCAGCAAAATTTTCTCGAGGACCATCAGTGATTGGTGATCTTTGGTCTACGACAGAGAACTATGGTCCCCCAGCTGTTGCGGAACTACAGTTCTCATGAGGCATCGTAAAACTCTGACATTTACAGACATGACTAGGCATGATGGGAATTGTAGTTCCTGAACAGCTGGAGGGCCATAGTTTGAAGACCCCTGGTCTACGGGAAGTTTTTTAGGATTTCTTGCTGAAGAACGTTAAGATGAGACGGGTTTAGGGTCACAGGATATTCCAAAACAATCAGTAACAACGATAGGACGACAAACTTCTCTCTAATCTTTCAATAGCAGCTTTCTGGCAGGAAATGGCCAGTATATCAAAGACCCTTAAAAATTATATAGAACATCCGTGTTTGTGCATTGATTTGGCTGTTACAACGTTCTTCACAAATCTGGACTCTGTGTGTTTACTGCCTGCCTCCCCACCCTGCACCTACCCAACAAGTTACTGCCGTCACACCAACTCACCCACTCTGCATCCCAGGTTCCAGCATGGCGCGTGCACCATGCATGGGCAATCATCCCTTAGAAGGCAAGCAATTAGCCTTGGGTTCTTGGGTAACTGTGGGCCAACCATGGGCAGCCAGAGTGTGGGGGTGAGGAATAAGCTCAGGGTAGGTCAATTCTAAGTCATGGGTTAGCAGAGGGAGGTGAAGGTCCGCATCGTCATCCTGGACACGGGAAGAACCTATCCCGGTATTGCTGGGAAACTTCAGCAGATGGCCCTCCATAGGGGTATTTGCTTTGGTTCCTCTTCTTGGTTACCTACCTGTATCGGGGTGGATGGTGAAGGCAGGTAAGTATCCCTCTCTGTGCACGATCCCATATTTCACTTGCCCGTTCACTCCGCTGTCAGCGTCTTTTGCCTCCACTTGAAGCACAAATGTCCCCAGAGGTTGGTTTTCTAGAATCGAGGCATTTTTGCTGTACTCGGCACACTGCAAAGACAAATTTGCTAAGCTAATAATAAAATATTATGGTCAATGATTTTTTGATAGAAGTGCTAATGCTGATAATTATTTTTTTTTTTTACATTTCTTTGGTTACTTCTTGGTTTCTGGCCTAGGCAAATGATGTTATACATCCCAGGAGTCTTCAGGAGGGGAGGAGGGGATTTCTCAGCTAAGCAGACCCTCCTGCCAGCATGCCTGAGATAAGGGCAGATGGATTACAGGAAGTTAATGCTACATGAATCATCTGCCCTTACTCAAGATTGCCACGGCCAGAAATGCTAGCGTTTTTTTTTCCAAAGTGATTTCTCAGCAAAATAAAGCATGGAGACATGGATGGATGGGGGAATTTGCTTCGAATAATAAAAATTAATTTAATCGTTTTTTTGATTTGTGGTTCTCATATGCAATGCAGTTGCACTTTAAATACCTGATTTTGTTTTACCTTGTATCCACGAAAACCATTCAAGTGAAACACCAGCCCATTTTTTTTGTTAGTTTTGGAAAGACAGCAGATGGACTGGAACTGGTGGTGAAGGGGGAGCAGGGCCACTGATAAGAAGGTACAGCCAGCCCTTCTGTACTGGGCCTGGGCCCCATCAGTTCAAAAGGGGGGCCCAGGCAGGAGGGAGGAGGACCGGCTGCACTGTCTTATTGTAGACATTGATCATTTTATGCCTCCCCTTGCAGCTTCTCCTGCTCTCCCTCCCTCCAGCTGCAATGTAGGGGGATTGGTTCTAGCACATGTGCCCCTTCCATCTCCCTGTCACACAGGGGGATGTTTCCGGATGGGGCACAGGGGAAGGTGGCTGGTAAATATATAATTTACTGGCCCCTTCTTTTCCTGAATGAACACAGTAAGTGATCGGTACCAATTACTCCTGTGTCCATTCATCACGGAAGCATAGCAAACCGTGTTTACTATGCTTCGGTCTGTAAATGAGCAGGAAACCTTAGAGCACTTTCTATTAATTTATCTGTGCAGCTGAGGCTGTAGAGAAAGGGACTGATGACTCTATGTCCTCAGTCACTTTCCATGGGGGGGGGGCTCTGTCAGATAGAAATCACGGGGCCCCATACAGGTTAACAGCAACCCTGGGGGGTTTCCTCCACTTCCTGTTACTGAGATCGGAAACCTCTAAATGGGGCCCGTGATTTCCGACAGCTGCCCCGGGGGGTTCCCCCCACTTCCTGTTACTGAGATAGGAGACCTCCCAGTGGCCATACACATACAATGAATCCTACTGTGAAGATTCTCTTTAGCCACCACGTGTCTGAGGCATTTTTTTTTTGTTCATTTTTTGCACAGATGTTAAAATCTGCATTTTTTTTAGCCCGAAAATGATTTAGAACCCACAAGAATTATATTTTTTTTCTCAGGCCCTGGAGAATAATATGGTAGCTCTTGCACCTTTTTATTTCAAGTGATATTTGCGCAGCCATTTTTCAAACACACATTTTTAGGAAAAAATACACTAAAACGAATTTTACTACACACAAACCCAATATAATAACTGTAACAGGAAGTGGGGGGAACCCCCAAGGGCTGCTGTTAGAAATCACGGGGCCCCATACAGCCTGAAAGGGCCCCCCAATGGAAAGTGACTGAGGACATAGAGTTATCAGTCCTCTTCTCTACAGCTTTACAGCCTGTATAATAATAATAAAAAAAATTTAAAAAAATCAAATTTCTTCCTAAAGTTAGGCCAATATGTATTCTGCTACATATTTTTGGTCAAAAAAACCCCAACAAGCGTATATACTGTATTGATTGGTTTGCGCAAAACTTATAGCATCTGCAAATTATGGTATAGATACTGCAATATATATATATATATATTTTATGCTAGTAATGGCAGCGATCAGCGACTTCCAGGCCTACGATATTGCGGCAGACATTCTGACACTGACACTTTGCGGGAATCAGTGACACTAATACAGTGATCAGCGCTAAATATTTGCACTGTCACTGTACTAATGACACTGGCTGGGAAGGGTTAACATCTAGGGCAAGCATAGGGTTAACTGTGTGTCTATCAGTGCTTTTGTGTACACGGTGTGGTGCTTTCACTAAGGGATGTGCTGGATTGTATTCCCTGCTTTGCAGGGAAAGAAAGTCCATCACACCCCCACTGTCAGGACGGAGCTTTGCCTTGTTTAAATATGAATAGCTCCATCCTGTGTCTCTCCTCGATGATCGGCGGGTGCCGGTGGACATCCATTGACTGGCACCCTCTGATCAGCTTCTGCGGTAACTAATCACAGCAGACTTGTGAAATAAAGAGAACTCCAACATACCTGATGAAAAATGGGCTTATTATTATTGATATCATCCACCCGAACAAGGACTGTGGCCGTGCTGGTGAGGCTGTGCGGACCACCGGAGGCGTTGTCGTCTGCCGCGGTTACATACAAGATGTACTCCGTTCCATGGAGCTGAGGAAGAGGGCTTGGGCCAAGGCGAATAAGGCCTGGTAATTGACAGAAGATAAAGTGATTCATTTCTTCCTTACATTCATATAGGATTTCAAACATACGTATATATCAGGGGTCTCCAAGCTTTTTAAAAAAGAGCCAGTTTACTGTCCTGGTGTCCGTGGGAGCAAACAATGCCCTATCGCTTGTGTCATTGGAAGGAATTGTGCCTCATTGTTGGTGTCACTGAAAGTATGTGCCCCATTGTTAGGGGTCATTGGGAGGAATTTTGTTTCATTGTTGATGTCCCTGTGAAGAATTGTGCCCCAATGATGGGTTCATTGTGAGGAATTGTGCCTCATCATTGGTGTCATTAGGAAGAATTGTGCTCCATTGTTAGGAAGAATTGTGCCCCAAATGATGGTGTCATTGGTAGGAATTGTGCCTCATCGTTGGTGTCATTGAGAGGAATTGTGCCCCATCATTTGTGTGATTGGGATGAATTGTGCCCCATCACTGGTGTCATTGGGAGGAATTGTGCCCCATCATTGGTGTCATTTGGGCGACATTGTGCCTCACCATTGGTGTCATTGGGAGGAATTGTGCCCTATCACTGATGTCATTGGGAGGAATTTTCTCCAATCATTGGTGACATTGATAGCAATTGTGCCTTATCGGTGTCATTGAAAGGAATTGTGCACCATCATTTGTGTGATTGGGGTGAATTGTGCCCCATCATTGGTGTCATTGGTAGGAATTGTGGCTCACCATTGGTGTTATTGTGAGGAATTGTGCCCCACCGTTGGTGTCATTGAGAGGAATTGTGCCCCATCATTGGTGTCATTGGGCGGCATTGTGCCTCACCATTGATGTCATTGGGAATAATTGTGCTCCATTGTTAGGAAGAATTGTGCCCCAATGATGGTGTCATTGGTAGGAATTGTGCCTCATCATTAGTTTCATTGAGAGGAATTGTGCCCCATCATTTGTGTGATTGGGATGAATTGTGCCCCATGACTGGTGTCATTGGGAGGAATTGTGCCCCATCATTGGTGTCATTGGGAGGAATTGTGCCTCACCATTGGTGTTATTGGGAGGAATTGCGCCCCATCATTGGTGTCATTTGGGCGACATTGTGCCTCACCATTGGTGTCATTGGGATGAATTGTGCCCCATCACTGATGTCATTGGGGGGAATTTTCCCCAATCATTGGTGACATTGGTAGGAATTGTGCCTTATCTGTGTTATTGAGAGGAATTGTACCCCATCATTGGTGTGATTGGGATGAATTGTGCCCCATCATTTGTGTGATTGGGATGAATTGTGCCCCATCATTGGTGTCATTGGGAGGAATTGTGGCTCACCATTGGTGTTATTGGGAGGAATTGTGCCCCGTCATCAGTGTCATTGATAGGAGTTGTGCTTCACCATTGGTGTTATTGGGAGGAATTATGCCCCACCATTGGTGTCATTGGTAGGAATTGTGCCTTATCATTGGTGTCATTGAGAGGAAATGTGCCCCATCGTTGGTGTCATTGGGCGGCATTGTGCCTCACCATTGGTGTCATTGGGAGGAATTGTGTGTAACCATTGGTGTTATTGGTAGGAATTGTGCCTTATCGTTGGTGCCTTAACATTAATGTCATTGAAAGGAATTGTGCCCCATCGTTGGTGTTATTAGGAGGAATTGTGTCCTATTGTTGGTGTCATTGTGCCTGACCATTGGTGTCATTGTAAGGAATTGTGCCCTATTGTTGGTGTTATGGGTAGGAATTGTTCCACATAGTTTGTGTCATTGAGAGGAATTGTGCCCCATTGTTGGTGCCTTTGGGAGGAATTGTGCCCCATTGTTGGTGCCTTTGGGAGGAATTGTGCCCTATTGTTGGTGCCTTTGGGAGGAATTGTGCCCTATTGTTGGTGCCTTTGGGAGGAATTGTGCCTTATCAATGGTGTCATAAGGAGGATTTGTGCCCCTTTGTTGGTGTCAATGGATGGGATGCAATAAGAGCCAGCAAAAGGCTGCATCTGGCCCCTGAGCCACTGTTTAGAGACCACTGATAAATATCTTAACCATCGATTAGCAAAATTAAGAGTTTTCATTTCCCTGAAATTTTTGTGAAAAAAAAAAGATGTTAGTAGAATTTCGATATTTTGGGAAATTGCTTTGAAGTTAATGGGAAAGGCCAAACTAGGGTGATTGTTTGAAAATTTTACAGGTACTATAAGCTTTTTGACGGAAACTCTTTTCAACAATCCTGGACCTATTCTTGTACAGAAAAATCCCCTCATTAACCTCACTGTTTAATTTTTTTTTTTTTTTGAAAAGAAAAGAAAAGAAAAAACGAATAAAGAAGAAAAACAAAAAATGAAAAAACACCATTAGCACCCTCTATTATGTCTTGGTTTATTAAGATACGTTATATAATGTTTCTGGAGGAATTAATATAGTGTAGTCAACAGACTTGGAAACACAATATATGCTGGCATGCTTGGAGAATTATTAAAACTTCCGCAGAATATTTTCAGGTTTGTAGCTCTCAGAATGAAAGACCTAACGGATCAATGGCCTATTAATTAGATGTCTGATCTTAGTGCATAGGTGTAACTTGTAACATCTGTACATTGAAGGGATATTATTATCTTTTAAACAATGTCTGGGCTCAGAATATTCAATGCTCCTTTTTTCTCCCTTTTTCTTTTCTTTTTTTCCTTCTTGTTATTTTAGTTAGCTCCTTCGGTGCTTCTCCTGCATAATTGCTAGGTGGTAAATTTAACTGGTAGAAAGTGGACTGAAATAGAGAATTAATCCTTTTTTGTTTGTTTTTCTTGGAAATATTTTTTTATTAGAATTCTAAAAATGTATATTGCAATTCTTATCATTAAGATTAGAATATTTTAAGAATTCTAATAAAATGTAAATGAATAAAAAATGGAAGTACACAAATAACAGCCATAAACTATACAACCTTTACATGGCCTTAAAACCCCCAGAAACACCAAATTTTTATACACTTTTTTTTTTCTACACTCCGACACCGTAAAAGCATATTTGCAATGTTGTTTTAATATTTTTTAGTAATTAGGAATTTTTTACCAATGTATATTAAGAGCTATAACCATGTCACTTAGGCCTCATACACACGGTCGTTTTTTGACGCCGGCGTTTTCTGGCGTTTTTTTGCAGCTCTCCATGTTAGTCAATGGGCCCATAAAAACGCCAATGTTTTTGAGCTGTAGAGGGCATTGGCATTAGTGAGCTGTAACTAGAATCCACGGCCAGTGCATTCTGAGGTTGTAACGTTTTGGCGTTTTTTGACGCCGAAAAACGCTCACTAACGCCGTACCGATGTTAACCGGCGGTTTTTGATGCCCACGTCTTTAGGTTGAAAAATAGAAGAGGGCAGATTTTTTTTTAAAAAACGCCTATTGACACCGGCGCTCACTAACGCCGATGCATAACGCCGAAAAACGCAGATTTTTTTTTCCCTGACGTCGGGCCCGACGTTTTGTTTATTTTTTAGGAAACGTCTGTGGGTATGAGCCCTAAGTGTACTTAATGTACCTACTGTATATTTAAACCCTGTTATTTTCTTTTTTCTTTTTTATTGTAACACTTTATAATGAAAATTTTAATAAAAATATATTGTATAAACTATACAATACATCCAGAACAGCAATACAGCGATTAACACATACAGCGCTGCCAACTATTATTTAAAGGGACAACTCACTCTCATACATTTATACTATTATTTGGTATCTATCCTGGCATTTGGGGAATACAGTTCTCTAATTTAAGTTAGATTGTGAAATTATTTTTGTTAATTTTTTGCACATTTTTTTTGCACAATTGCTGAATATTTTCTACACTGAGCACAAAGATTTTACTTTCTATATATGCAAAAAACAAACACACAAAAGAAAAAAGGGAAAAAACATTTTACAAATACAACTATAAAATAAACTGAAAACTCACATTCTTAGTAGAGAAAAAAAAAAAGCTTTTTTTCTAGACAAATGTTATCAAAATTGAGAGTTTCCCCTTCAGTGAAATTTTGCATATAAAATCAAAAATTGTGTGGCCAACCCAATGACGTCTAAATAATTCCGCTCATCCCCAATATTGTGTTTCTTTTTTCTTTTCAGGCAAATTTTACCAAAGCAGCTCAATGTGCATGCAGTGCATCCGGAAATATTCACAGCGCTTCACTTTTTCCACATTTTGTTATGTTGACCTTGTTCCAAAATGGATTAAACTCATTATTTTCCTCAAAATTCAACAAAACAATGCCCCATAATGAAAACATGAAAGAAGTTTGTTTGAAATCTTTACAAATGTATTAAAAAAAAAAAAAATCTCAGTACCTACGTATTCACAGCCTTTGCCATGACACTCAAAATTGAGCTCAGGTGCATCCTGTTACCACTGATCACCCTTGAGATGTTTCTACAACTTGATTGGAGTCCACCTGTAGTAAACTCAGTTGATTGGACAGGATTTGTAAAGGCACACACCTGTCTATATAAGGTCCCACAGTTAACAGTGCATGTCAGAGCACAAACCAAGTCATGAAGTCTAAGGAATGGTCTGTAGACCTCCAAGACAGGATTGTATGGAGGCACAGATCTGGGGAAGGGTACAGAACATTTTTTTTTGCAGCATTGAAGGTCCCAATGAGTACAGTGGCCTCCATCATCCGTAAATGGAAGAAGTTTGGAACCACCAGGACTCTTCCTAGGGACAGGATTGTATCGAGACACAGGGAAGGGTACTGCAAAATGTTTACAGCATTGAGCCCGGCTTCAGACTGATGCAATCTCAGAGATCGCATGTGACTAGCACCCGCAGTGTGATCTCTGAGCAATGCGAGTTCAGCCACACACTTCTATGGCTGAACTCGCATTAGACTCTCACAAAAAAAAAGTACATGTACCTTTCTTTCCCACACTAGAATCACATCACATGGGTGTCCTCACGATCTGTGAAGAAAACTGGGGGTGTCATTAACTTTGTAATGACACCCGCCAGCGGTTCGCAGAAGGCAGAGTGAACGGACCGCGAGAGAGGAGAGATGCAGGAACCGGCTCTATAATCACGCTGGTTACTACACTCCTATGTGAACCAGGGCAGAAGGTCCCAATGAGCACAGTGGCCTCCATCATCCGTAAATGGAAGAAGTTTGGAACCACGAGGACTCTTCCTAGTGTGGGCCGCCAGGCCGAACCCAATGGTCACTCTGACAGAGCTCCAGCATTTCTCTGTGAAGAGAGGAGAACCTTCCAGAAGAACAGCCATCTCTGCAGCACTCCACCAATCAGGCCTGTATGGTAAAGTGGCCAAACGGAAGCCACTCCTCAGTAAAAGGACTCTCAGACCATGAGAAACAAAATTCTCTGGTCTGATGAAACAAAGATTGAACTCTATGTCCTGAATTGCAAGCGCCATCTGTGGAGGTAACCAGGCACCGCTCATCACCTGACCAATACCATCCCTACAGTGAAGCATGGTGGTGGCAGCATCATGCTGTGGGTAACTGGAAGAACTGGAAGACTACTCAGGATCGAGGGAAAGATGAATGCAGCAATGTACAGAGACATCTTTGATAAAAACCTGCTCCAGAGCGTTCTGGACCTCAGACTGGGGTGAAGGTCCATCTTCCAACAGGACAACGACCCTAAGCACGCAGCCAAGATAACAAAGGAGTGGCTACAGGACAATTCCGTGAATGTCCTTAGGTGGCCCAAGCAGGGCCCAGATTTGAACCTGATTGAACGTCTCTGGAAAGATCTGAAAATGGCTGTGCACTGACACTCCCCATCCAACCTGATGGAGCTTGAGAGGTCGCTATAAAGAAGAATGGGAGAAACTTCCCAAAAATAGGTGTGCCAAGCTTGTGGCATCATACTCAAAAAGACTTGAGGCTGTAATTGGGGTCAAAGGTGTTTCACCAAAGTATTGAGCAAAGGCTGTGAATACTTATGTACATGCGATTTTTTTTTTCGTTTTTTATTTAAAATAAATTTGCAAAGGATTTCAAACAAACGTCTTTCATGTTGTCATTATGGGGTACTGTTTGTAGAATTTTGCGGAAAATAATCAATTTAGTCCATTTTCGAATAAGGCTGTAACATAACAAAATGTGGAAAAAGTAAAGCACTTGTGAATACTTTCCGGATGCGCTGTAATTGAGAATTTCCAAATTAGTGGAATGGCACACACAACAAAAATCAGTAATTTCCTTGCTTCATTTTCACAAAATAATTCAGCTCATCCCCAATTTAAGGCAGAATTTGTAGATAAATATTTGCATGCATGGTGTCCCATGCTGAGAAAATGTTAATCTACATTCTAAAGTTGATCTCTCACTAATGTTTGAGAATCACTCAGCATGGTTTCAGATAATGTGATCGCCATGCCAGCCAATCATGCCCAGAGAGGGACACATTGGGGTTGATTTACAAAAAGTGGAGAGTGCAAAATCTGGTCTAGCTGTTCATGGTAGCCAATCAGCTTCTAACTTCAGTTAGTTTGTTCAATTAAGCATTGCTAATAAAATCAGGAAACTGATTGGTTTCTATGCAGAGCTGCACCAGATTTTGCACTCCAGTTTTAGTAAATCAACCCCAATGACAGCTGAAACCAGCCGGGTGCAGCCTGTCAATGTGCAATACAGTGTAAAAAATAATCAAAATAGTAAATAATTAGAAAATAAAGCGTTTAGCAAAATAACAAAATAAGCCTTGGGATAAAGCTTTACAGGTCTACATTCATTAATACATCATTAAATGTAATTATTATTACTTTGGGCTTTTATTGTCTTGATTCTTCAACCTCCTTAGCGGTGTTCCCGAGTGTGGCTCGGGGTGGATTTTCTGTACCAAGAGCGGTAACCCCGAGGATTGCATTGCTGGATCCAGGCTGGGTTACTCACCTTGTCCCCTGGATCCAGCGATGTCCCCCGCCGTGTCTGCGGGCTGTGCCCTCCGCCTGATGCCTCTGTGTGCCGGGCTCCGTTCCCTGCGAGCGTCGCGTCGCATGGGGGCGGAGCCTGGCGGGAAATTCAAAAAGTGAAACACACACAGCACATACAGTACACCATAATCTGTAAGATTACATTACTGTATGAAATCATTTCACATCCCCTTTGTCCCTAGTGGTTTGTCCAGTGCCCTGCATGCACGTTCATATTATTTATGCCATTCTTTCTGACTGGAAACATGAGAACGTCCATGGCATAAAAAAGCGTCCTTTTACGTCAAAAGCGGTTTTTGATCAGCTAGAAAACACCAATAGTAAATAAGAATCATTTGCAGAATTGAGTGATACTGATTTTTGGAGGAATTTATCATCAGACACCGAAAGTGACGACAGCGACAATTCTGCACCTGAGCAAATTTCAGTGTTTTTGACTTGATTACATTATTGAATGAATTTTATTATCATATTATCATCTTTGATAATTATTTATAGTTATTTATTATAATTTTTTTTTCATATAATTTATGATTTTGTGTTTCAAACGTTATCATACCCGGGATGTCTACTAGACTGTTGTTTGGACAGATTTAAGTGAGTTATTCCTAAGAATTACAGGCCTACAATCTAAAACGCCAAATTTCCATACAAAATAATTGTACCGCTTTCAGCACCAAAAATCTGAAATAATCATACCGTCAGGGAGGTTAATGTCGAATTTTGATTAGATCTTGAAAAAAAAAAACAATTTTTTTCAACTTCTGTCTTAAAACTGAACTCTGGGCATATATAAAAGACACTCATTAAGGCATCTCTGTATTAATTTACAGATAATTAAATGTATTAGTTTAAATCCAAGCAGTGTAAGTACCTGAATTTGAATTGATATCAGCCTCCTGTGGTCCTTGTACACTGGAGCTTAGACTGGGAGTGGAAGAAGCAGCACAAGAAGCCAATCAGCTTATGTACTGACAGGTCGCATGCTGATAGGAGGAGGAAACAGAGTGACTAGGAGCTGAGCTCATGACTGTGCTGCTTCTCCTTTCACTGCCCAGTCACAGGCTGGGGGTTGGTCCGGGATAGCCTGGGTTTAGAGAAAGGGGGTTGAACTATGCTGGCCATCATTCAACCTGAAACACTGAGGAATTGAAGAAAAAAAACAGTTCTGCTGGGGACATCTCCAGATTGAAAGTGAGTATTGCAGCAAAAGCAGTTTATTTTTACTTATTTATTTATTATATCTTATCCTTTAATAGACTATTTATTTTGTTTTTTTTTTACTGATGTCCTGCAAAGGCAAAGAATGATCCTCTTGATAAAGGCAACAGAAAAAGATAAAATGCAAAGGGTCATTGACCCACATCAACCAATCAGAACGCTTTGTTCACTGACCCGACTACAGTAAACTCTGTGCACAGTCTTTATCACCATTCCTCCCTGCAAACTACTTATTATAAGAGAGAGCCCGCAATCTATCGGTTTGGCCGCAGAATAATTGCATCTCTAGTCTGATGACACCAAGTGCTTTATTGCATTGATTTCTGTTGGGTAGAAAACGCCGGGTCCAATCAATAAAGTGCCTTCAGAAACTCTATTTGCACAGTCTGACGCGTAAACACTCTGGAGTCTGCTCCTCGAAACCGTGATTACCTTTCTGAGGATCAATAACGAAATTTCCCTCCTTGTTTCCTTCAGAGATTTCATAAGTGACTCGGTCTCCGTCAGGGTCGAACGCTTGTACTGTGGCCACCAGGGTATTGGGGGCTGCGTCTTCTGACACAAACGTCCGATATCTAGAAAATAGGACATGAAGGTTTCAGCCGATGCATGCAATTATTATTTTGTAGGTATAATTGGTTGGGCGCCTTGCATTAGTAGATTACGCTCTCCAGTGGCATAAACACAGCACTTTCTATAGCCATGTAAAATTAGACTTTCTATGAAGGGAAGGTACATCTTGAATTATAACCCCAGTTGCCTACTAAAACTTAGCTGACACGTTTTGGAAATTATTAATCAATCAATCAATCCACCCAGTCCACCCAAAACAATGGTTTGGTAGATGCTGGAGTCAAAAACCACCTTATAGTTTCCTATATTGTAGCTCTCGGGGACTCTCTTGGTGAGAACTCTGCAGTTCCCGAAATGAGATCTCTGCACACCTGCTTTGATTTCCACCATTTGATAATATAGAGAAAAGCTGTGTAGCACTCTCCGAGATAGGTGCTAGGATTAGCCATTTCGTTTTGCCTCGCTGTAACCAGTGTGGCTGTGTTTGATTCATTTGGTCTGTTCACACCTGGGCTTGGACCTTCCTGGGCACACCCTAATGACCCCGTGCGCAATAGCATAACGCTCTGAGTGCTGGCAGGGAGATGGGAAAGATCTCCCTCTGACTGGCTCGTAGGGTTGCCACATCATCCCTTTAATCCAGGACACATATGAATTACACAGGTTTTGAGGCTAATTTAATGCAGATAAGGAACCAAGTGAGTTTAATTACCACCTTAATCAGCCACAGAACCTGTGTAATTCATATGTGTCCTGGATTAAAGGGATGATGTGGCAACCCTATGGCTCTGCCATAAGAGAAGTACTTTTCTTTCACTGTGCTGGTGGAGAGATGGGAAGAATCTCTGTCTGGTTCTAATACATATATATATATATACACACACACGTATATATAAACACATACACACTATATTGCCAAAAGTATTAGGACGCAAGGTTCAATACTGTGTTGCCCCCCCACCCCTTTGCTGCTATAACAGCTTCAACTCTTCTGGGAAAGCTGTCCACAAGGTTTAGGAGTGTCTATGGGAATGTTTGACCATTCTTCCAGAAGTGCATTTGTGAGGTCAGGCTCTGATGTGGACGAGAAGACCTGACTCGCATTCTCCACTCTAATTCATCCCAAAGGTGTTCTATCCGGTTGAGGTCAAGACTCTGTGCAGGCCAGTCAAGTTCCTCCACCCCAAACTCGCTCATCCACACTATATTGCCAAAAGTATTGGGCCACCCCTCCAAATCTTTTGGTGGAGGGGGGATTATGATGTGGGGTTGTTTTTCAGGGGTTGAGCTTGGCCCCTTAGTTCCAGTGAAGGGAACTCTTAAGGTGTCAGCATACCAAGACATTTTGGACAATTTCCAACTTTGTGGGAACAGTTTGGGGATGGCCCCTTCCTGTTCTAACATGACTGCGTACCAGTGCACACAGCAAGGTTTCATAAAGACATGGATGATTGAGTTTAGAGTGGAGGAACATGACTGGCCTGCACAGAGTCCTAACCTCAGCCCGATAGAACACTTTTGGGATTAATTAGAGTAGAGACTGCGAGCCAGGCTTTCTCGTCCAACATCAGTGCCTGACCTCACAAATGCGCTTCTGGAAGAATTCTCAAACCTTCCCATAGACACTTCTAAGCCTTGTGGAAACCTTCCCAGAAGAATTTAAGCTGTTATAGCTGCAAAGGTGGGCCAACTCAATATTGAACCCTAAGGACTATGACTGGGATGCCATTAAAGTTCATTTGCGTGTAAAAGCAGGCGTCCCACACTTTTGGCAATATATGCATGTCTTTTTGAGCTTTGGGGTGCACACCCTAATGCAATACTCTGCACACACCTATGGCCCTGGCCAATCCCTGGAAGCATGACACAGATGGCTGCTGGGAGTCTGTATAAATACCCTGAAACGCACAGCTTCCAGGTCTTTTTTCTTGGAAGGGGATCACAGCCTAAGCGGGGCCTCTTTCCCTCTTAGGCCACCCTGCCATGTGCTTGCATGGTGTCTAGGCCTAAGGTGGGCGACTTGAGGGCCTGGTTTGCTGGAAGCTGCAGAGAGCTGACTGAGGGACTGTCGCATGCATGTTGGAAGGAGGCAACCAACTTTCCAAGGACATTTTTGAGTACAGACTGGTGAGAGAAATCCGAGAGACTTTGGGTTGAGGCCATCCCTTGGGTGTTACTATCAGTTGTGTGTGTAAAGGGGACATATTACCTAATGTCCTGAAGAGCTCAGTCTATTTAATTTCCAGTGAAAGGACTTTGCTTGGACTGTTCACCAGAGGAAGATTATTATCCTCAAGTATGCTACAGGCTCAAAGTTCTATAGAAGATAAGTGTCTTCCTACTTGTACATAGTTGTGGAGTATCCCACTCAATTCCCTAACCCTATCCAAGTTACCCCCCAAAAAATAAAATAAAACCCCTGAAGCCGAAGAATGACTGTGACCATGTGCCTGGCTTCTGGGCACTTGTTATAAAAAGGAACCCTGGGCATCTTTCTAGCAGCTCCTATGGGGTTGGCACTACAGCTGGAACACACAAAGGTGGGTGGAAAACCCAAAACTCCCAGGTGGACAGTTGTCCAATTTAAGGCTTGATATTGGTGAATGCACTAAGGAGTCAGTTTTCCTTCCAGGGGGGTTAATATCCAAATAAGGTGCAGTGTAGGTGGACCCTGTTAAGGTCTATGGCAGGTACCTCTCTGACAGCAATGGAAAGGAGTCTTTGTGGAAGAATTTTGTTGATGGGTATGTGTGTGCCCGGTACAAACGTGTGCCACACTTGAGGATACATTTGAGAAGTTTATTAAAGGTAATAGTTCATAGGTTACAAGTATAGCCAGATTATGATTAAGCGAATGGAGGTTCATTAAACGCGTTAATCTTTCTTATCTGCCTTACCTTGTCATGTTCCTCTATATGGAAGTTATAGATTTACTATTGGAAAATCATTTTCAATAAAGTCACTCTTATGTTTCACAAAGGGAAGTGCTGTCGATCTCCTTTGCCCTACTAACAAGTATAGCCAACGTGTTTCGGGACAAAGGATGAGCCTCGTTAAAAGTTGTTTGGCCATGCGCCCCTCACGTCAATGTTTATAGCCCTGAGAAAGAGGAAGGCAATTCCCCCAAATGGTTTAGCTATACCTGTTGCTTGTGAACTATTACCTTCAATAAACTTCTCAAACATACTTTTAAGTGTGGCAAACCTTACTACCGGGAGCATCCCTATACCCATCAACAAGGAACAGAGTTGGGAATTATGGCAAGGAGATTTCACTGTTGGAGTAACTAAGACATATAGGAAGCCAAGGACTGACATCCAGGCATGTCGCATGTTTAGCAGGAATATATAATTTTCAGGTGACAGGAAAGGTAAGTAAATGCTGGGGAGAGACAGGGGATTAAAGCAAATTTGTTGCTCTTCCCCAGAATTGGCAAAGCAAAGGTTTGCTTGAAGGTTAGGTTGGGGAGATAGTTTGAGGCTTCAGATTAGGGATAGTGGTTATGTTGATTTTAAGGTTAGGATTTCGGGTTAGGTTGAGTTTGAGGTTAGTTCAGCTTAAAGCTAGGGTTTAGCGGTTACGTTAAAATTTTTTGGGGAGTTTGGTTTCATTTAAGATTGGGTTTGGGAGTTAGATTAGGTCTTCGGCTTAGGGTTCGGGTTGGGTTTATATTAGGAAGAGCTGAAACACACAACGGTGGGCAAAGACACCAAAAACTCCCAGGGCGACAGGAACAGAGTTGGGAATTATGAAAAAGATATTTCACTTTTAAAGTAACTAAGACATATAAGAAGCCAGGGACTGACAGGCAAGTCGCATGAGCTTAGAGTTTATATTTATAATTCTCGGGTGACAGGAAAGGTAAATAAATGCCAGGGAGTAGTAGTGGTGGTCATGGGTGGAGATAGGTGGGGGTTAAAGCACATTTTCTGTTTCTCCTTGAATTGGCAAAACACAGGTTTGCTTTAAATTCAGGTTTGTGAGTTAGTTTGAGGCTCAGATTAGGATTAGTGGTTATGTTGAGTTTGAGGTTTAGGATTTAGGGCGAGGTTGGGCTTGAGTTTAGAGTTTAGGGTTAGGTTCAATTCAAAGCTAGGGGTGGGAGTTAGGTTGGGTTTAAAATTAGGGCTGGGAGTTAAGTTTAGTTTAAGGTTAGATTTGGGGGTTAGGTTGAGCTTGAAATGATTGGGAGTTTATTTAAGGCTTTAGGCTAGACTTTGGGATTATATTTATATTATGCAGAATGTAAGGGGAGGAGCTGGAACACACAAAGGTACCGGGAACTAACAGCCAGGCAAGTAGCTTGTTTAAAGGAGCCTATATAATTCTCCAGTAACCGGAAGGCAAGTATATACTAGAGGAGATGGGAGATTAAAGCAAACCTGTTGTGTTGCCCTGATTTGGGCAAAGCATAGATTTGCTTTAAGGTTAAGTTTGGGAGTAAGATTGAAGCTTCAAGTAAGAGTTGGAGATTGGGTTGGGTTCAATGTTTGGTTGGGTTAAAACTAGGGTTGGCAGTTGGGTTCTCACTGGTGGAGCATTCAAACATACAAAAACCAGGGCGACCAGGCTATACATGTGACTAAAATAATGGTCGTACCCTTTAAAATTGAAGTATGATGAAATTTGAATAGAAGAATCAGAATCAATCTCTCGCCAATCTTAATTCAGTCAATGAAAAGTTCCTCTCCTCTTTCAATCGCCACTTCTTAAGGGAGATTAAATTCTACTCTTCTTTTTTGTCCTGTTTAACGTATATCTAAAACTTTTCTTTTTATTTCAAATAGAGTAAGGAAATGGTCAGGGTGTCCATGCTGACCCAGAGGCAAAAGTGCCTACAATAGGCACATGAGCATCAGAACTGGACCACGGAGCAATGGAAGAAGGTGGCCTGGTCCAATGAATTCAAGAATAATTTGAGGAACACAACAACAAGTTTAAGGTGTTGACGTGGCCTCCAAATTCTCCAGATCTCCATCCAATCAAGCATCTGTGGATGTGCTGGAAAAACAAGTCTGGTCCATGGAGGCTACACCTTCCAACTTACAGGATTTAAAGGATCTGCTATTGACAGCTTGGTGCCAGATAAGACAGCATACCTGCACAGGTCTAGTGGAGTCCATGCCTTGATGGGTTATAGTGGGTGGTCATAATGTTATGGTTCATTGCTATATATATATATATATATATATACACACTGCCTGCGTTTACACGCACATGAACTTTAATGGCATCCCAGTCTTAGTCGGTAGGGTTCAATATTGAGTTGGCCCACTCTTTGCAGCTATAATAGCTTTGACTCTTCTGGGAAGGCTGTCCACAAGGTTTAGGAGTGTGTCTATGGGAATGGTTGACCATTCTTCCAGAAGCGAATTTGTGAGCTCAGGCACTGATGTTGAACAAGAAGACCTGGCTCGCAGTCTCCACACTAATTCATCCCAGAGATGTTCTATTGGGTTGAGGTTAGGACTATGTGCAGGCCAGTCAAGTTCCTCCAACCCAAATTCACTCATCCATGTCTTTATGGACCTTGTTTGTGCATTGGTGCGTAGTCATGCTGGAAAAGGAAAGGGCCATCCCCAAACTGCTCCACAAAGTTGGGAACATTAAATTGTCCAAAATGTCTTTGTATGCTGATGCCTTAAGAGTTCCCTTCACTAGAACTAAGGGGCCAAGCCCTACAAAGACAACTCCACGCCATCATCCCCCCTCCACCAAATGTTCTGGACCATTGCACGCAGCAAGGTCCATAAAGACATGAATGAGCGAGTTTGGGGTGGAGCAACTTGACTGGTCTGCACAGAGTCTGACCTCAACCCAATAGAACACCTTTGGGATGAATTAGAGTGGAGACTGTGAGCCAGGCCTTC
This sequence comes from Glandirana rugosa, assembly GCA_018402905.1. Lineage (NCBI taxonomy): Eukaryota > Metazoa > Chordata > Amphibia > Anura > Ranidae > Glandirana > Glandirana rugosa. The sequence continues at coordinate 2,342,005 of BLSH010071284.1, read as the reverse complement.
TCGTCCAACATCAGTGCCTGACCTCATAAATGCGCTTCTGGAAGAATGGTCAAACATTCCCATAGACACTCCTAAACCTTGTGGACAGCCTTCCCAGAAGAGTTGAAGCTGTTATAGCTGCAAAGGGTGGGCCAACTCAATATTGAATCCTGCGGACTAAGACTGGGATGCCATTAAAGTTTGGGTGCGTGGTTTAGACATTAATGGCTGTGTGTTGAGTTATATTGAGGGGGCAGCAAATTTACACTGTTATACAAGCTGTACACTCACGACTTTACATTGTAGCAAAGTGTCATTTCTTCAGTGTTGTCACATGAAAATATAGAATAAAATATTTACAAAAAGGTGAGGGATTTACTCACTTTTGTGAGATACTGTATCAGTGGCGGCTCATCCATAGGGGCTGGAATTTGGAGAAGAACAAAAAATGGTCTGAGTCCTTTAAAAAAGTGTCGCCGGATACAGGCTGTCCCGGGTTTTTTGGGCCACATGCTGTCTACTGACAGAAATTTGCTGAGCTCATTAGTCAGACTTTAAACACTGATTGGCTCTGGCCTCTGTCAATTGTCCTCCTGCCAGTGACTGATTGGTCAGGTCGTGGTGGGTGGGACTGGGGGACGTGCTGGTGCTGGGACAGGGGGTGGCCAAACATGCACGCCTGTGATTCTCGCCGGCCTGTGTTTCCCTTCTGAGTTCCGACGGCTTCTGTGACCTGACCGTCACTCATCAGACCGACCGACCGTCCTCCTCGATTGAAGGCTGCCTTGCCTTCACTGCAGAGCAGACTCAGAGTGCACTGCACAGACGTGCCGCTAAGCAAGCAGCCAAGCCAGATCGGTCTGTTTCAGGAGGAGAGTGTAACAGACACACACTGCTGCTGCCATTTTTTCCTGAGCGAGTGAGCGGCCTGACTGAGGTACTGCTGTGTTACTGGCTGCAATATACCCCACCTGTGTTACTGGCTGCAATATACCCCTACCTGTGTTACTGCCTGCAATATACCCCACCTGTGTAACTGGCTGCAATATACCCCACCGGTGTTGCTGGCTGCAATATACCCCACCTGTGTTACTGGCTGCAATATACTCCTACATGTGTTAATGGCTGCAATATACCCCTACCTGTGTTACTGGCTGCAATATACCCCTACCTGTGTTACTGGCTGCAATATACCCCTACCTGTGTTACTGGCTGCAATATACCCCTACCTGTGTTACTGGCTGCAATATACCTCACCTGTGTAACTGGCTGCAATATACCCCTACCTGTGTTACTGTCTGCAATATACCCCTACCTGTGTTACTGTCTGCAATACACCCAACATGTGATACTGGCAGCATACCTGTGCTACTGGCTGCAATATACCCCTACCTGTGTTAATGGCTGAATACCTGTGTCACTGGCTGCATACCTGTTTTACTGGCTGCATACCTGTGCCACTGGCTGCATACCTGTGTTACTGGCTGCAATATACCCCTACCTGTGTTACTGGCTGCAATATACCCCTACCTGTGTTACTGGCTGCAATATACCTCACCTGTGTAACTGGCTGCAATATACCCCTACCTGTGTTACTGTCTGCAATATACCCCTACCTGTGTTACTGTCTGCAATACACCCAACATGTGATACTGGCAGCATACCTGTGCTACTGGCTGCAATATACCCCTACCTGTGTTAATGGCTGAATACCTGTGTCACTGGCTGCATACCTGTTTTACTGGCTGCATACCTGTGCCACTGGCTGCATACCTGTGTTACTGGCTGCAATATACCCCTACCTGTGTTACTGGCTGCATAACTGTGTTACTAGCTCTAATATACCCCACCTGTGTTACTGGCTGCAATATACCCCACCTGTGTTACTGGCAATATACCCTTGCCTGTGTTACTGACTGCAATATACCCTACCTGTGATACTGGCTGTAATATACCCCTACCTGTGTTAATGGCTGCATACCTGAGTCACTGGCTGCATACCTGTGCCACTGGCTGCATACCTGTGCCACTGGCTGCATACCTGTGTTACTGGCTGCAATATACGCCTACCTGTGCTACTGGTTGCAATATACCCCTACCTTTGTTACTGGCTGCATACTTGTGTTACTGGCTGCAATATACCCCTACCTGTATTACTGGCTGCATAACTGTGTTACTAGCTGCAATATACCCCACCTGTGTTACTGGCTGCAATATACCCCTGCCTGTGTTACTGGCAATATACCCATGCCTGTGTTACTGGCTGCAATATACCACACCTCTGTTACTGGCTGCAATATACCCCACCTGTGATACTGGCTGCTATATACCCCACCTGTGATGCTGAGCTGTATATTGTGTCCTGTGATGCTGAGCTGTATACTGTGTTCTGAGATGCTGAACTGTATACTGTGTCCTGTGATGCTGAGCTGTATACTGTGTCCTGTGATGCTGGGGCTGTATACTGTGTCCTGTGATGCTGAGCTGTATACTGTGTCCTGTGACCTGTGTCATATGTCGAGTCGTAGTGTCCTGTGTCATATGTCGAGCCGTAGTGTCCCGTGTCATATGTCGAGCCGTAGTGTCCTGTGTCATATGTCGAGCCGTAGTGTCCTGT
>BLSH010071284.1:2310355-2338523 GCA_018402905.1 Glandirana rugosa | reverse complement strand
AAATAAAAGCAGATATATAGACAGATAGTTGATAGCAGAATAAATAAAAAATAAATGATAGATAGATAGATAGATAGATAGATAGATAGATAGATAGATAGATAAATGGTAGGGATAGTAAGGTAGATAATCTATCTTCCTCTATTTTACCTGCCCTACCATTATCTATCTATCTATCTATCTATCTATCTATCTATCTATCTATCTATCTATCTATCTATCTATCTATCTTCTATTTTATCAATCCTGTCATCAACTATCTTCCTCTATTTAGAGATAGATAGATAGATAGATAGATAGAGAGATATACAGTAGGGTATATAAAATAGAGGAAGATAGATAAATAATCGACCTTAAAAAAATAGAGATAGATAGATAGTTGATGGCAGAATATATAAAATAGAAATGAGTGGATAAAATAAGAGTTGGGTGTGTAGATAGATAAATAAACGGTAGGGTAGTAAGGTAGATTATCTATCTATTTCTATCTTCCTCTTTTACCTACGATAGATAGATAGATAGATAGATAGATAGATAGATAGATAGATAGATAGATAGATAGATAACAGTAGGGTAGGTAAAATAGAGGAAGATAGATGAATAATCTACCTTACCGTTATCTATTTATCCATCTATACACCCAGCTCTTATTTTATCCACCCATTTCTATTTGATCTATTCTGCCATCATCTATCTATCTATCTATCTATCTATCTATCTATCTATCTATCTATCTATCTATCTACCCATCTCCCCTGCTACCCTAGATATTATCTATGATACCCTCAAGGAGCTTACAATCTAAAGTCCCTAACTCACATTCATACATACACATACTAGGGCCAATTTAGACAGGATCCAATTAACCTACCAACATGTGTTTGGAGTGTGGGAGGAAACCGGAGTATCCAGAGGAAACCCACGCAGGGGCACAGGGAGAACATGCAAACTCCAAGCAGGTAGTGTCTTGGTTGGGATTCAAACCAGCGACCCTTTTGCTGCCAGGCAAAAGTGATAACCACTACACCACCGTGCTGCTGATATCTATCTATATCTAAATAGAGGAAGATAGATAGTTGATGACAGGATTGATAAAATAGAAGTTGGATAGATTGATAGATAAATAGATAGATAGATCGATAGATAGCAGATATCATCATAGATAATATCCAGGGTAGCAGGGTTGATAAAATAAAAGCAGATATATAGACAGATAGTTGATAGCAGAATAAATAAAAAATAAATGATAGATAGATAGATAGATAGATAGATAGATAGATAGATAGATAGATAGATAGATAGATAGATAGATAGATAGATAGATAGATAAAATTAAGGTAGATAGATAACAGTAGGGTAGATAATCTATCTATCTATCTATCTGTCTATCTATCTATCTACAGGCTCTCACAAAAGTGAGTACACCCCTCACATTTTTGTAAATATTTTATTCTATCTTTTCATGTGACAACAGTGAAGAAATGACACTTTGCTACAATGTAAAGTAGTGAGTGTACAGCTTGTATAACAGTGTAAATTTGCTGCCCCCTCAAAATAACTCAACACACAGCCATTAATGTCTAAACCACGCACCCAAAACTTTAATGGCATCCCAGTCTTAGTCCGCAGGATTCAATATTGAGTTGGCCCACCCTTTGCAGCTATAACAGCTTCAACTCTTCTGGGAAGGCTGTCCACAAGGTTTAGGAGTGTCTATGGGAATGTTTGACCATTCTTCCAGAAGCGCATTTATGAGGTCAGGCACTGATGTTGGACGAGAAGGCCTGGCCACTGGCAACAAAAGTGAGTACACCCCTAAGTGAAAATGTCCGAATTGGGCCCAAAGTGTCAATATTTTGTGTGACCACTGTTATTTTCCATCACTGCCTTAACCCTCTTGGGCATGGAGTTCACCAGAGCTTCACAGGTTGCCACTGAAGTCCTCTTCCCCTCCTCCATGACGACATCACGTAGCTGGTGGATGTTAGAGACCTTGCGCTCCTCCACCTTCCATTTGAGGATGCCCCACAGATGCTCAATAGGGTTTAGGTCTGGAGCCTTGCTTGGCCAGTCCATCACCTTTACCCTCAGCTTCTTTAGCAAGGCAGTGGTCATCTTGGAGGTGTGTTTGGGGTTGTCATGTTGGAATACTGCCCTGCAGCCCAGTCTCCGGAGGGAGGGGATCATGTTCTGCTTCAGTATGTCACAGTAGATGTTGGCATTCATGGTTCCCTCAATGAACTGTAGCTCTCCAGTGCCGGCAGCACTCATGCAGCCCCAGACCATGACACTCCCACCACCATACTTGACTGTAGGCAAGACACACTTGTCTTTGTACTCCTCACCTGGTTGCCACCACACACTCTTGACACCATCTGAACCAAATACATTTATCTTGGTCTCATCAGAACACAGGACTTGGTTCCAGTAATCCATGTCCTTAGTCTGCTTGTCTTCAGCAAACGGTTTGCAAGCTTTCTTGTGCATCATCTTCAGGCTGACCCCCACCCCTTCAACCTCTGCAGCAATGCTGGCAGCACTCATATGTCTATTTCCCAAAGACAACCTCTGGATATGACGCTGAGCATGTGCACTCATCTTCTATGGTTGACCATGGCCAGGCCTACTTTGAGTGGAACCTGTCCTTTTAAACCGCTGTATGGTCTTGGTCACCGTGCTGAAGCTCAGTTTCACTGTCTTGACAATCTTCCTATAGCCTAGGCCAGTGATGGCAAACCTTGGCACCCCAGATGTTTTGGAACTACATTTCCCATGATGATCATGCACTCTGCAGTGCAGTGGAGCATCATGGGAAATGTAGTTCCAAAACATCTGGGGTGCTAAGGTTTGCCATCACTGGCCTAGGCCATCTTTATGTAGAGCAACAATTCTTTTTTTCAGAACCCCAGAGAGTTCTTTGCCATGAGGCGCCATGTTGAACTTCCAGTGACCAGTAACGAAAGCGATAACACCACATTTAACACACCATTCACACCTGAGACATTGTAACACTAACGAGTCACATGGCACCGGGGAGGAAAAATGGCTAATTGGGCCCAATTTGGGCATCTTCACTTAGGGGTGTACTCACTTTTGTTGCCAGTGGTTTAGACATTAATGGCTGTGTGTTGAGTTATTTTGAGGGGACAGCAAATTTACACTGTTATACAAGCTGTACACTCACTACTTTACATTGTAGCAAAGTGTCATTTCTTCAGTGTTGTCACATGAAAAGATAGAATAAAATATTTACAAAAATGTGAGGGGTGTACTCACTTTTGTGAGACACTGTATATATCTATTTATCTACCTATCTTCCTTCCTCTATTTTACCTACCCTACCACCCATCTCTATTTTATCAATTCTGTCATCAACTATCTATCTTCCTCTATTTAGATATAGATCGATAGATAGCAGATATATTTATAGATAATATCTAGGGTAGTAGGGTAGATAAAGAAGCGATAGATAGATAGATAGATAGATAGATAGATAGATAGATAGATAGATAGATAGATAGATAGATAGATAGATAGATAGCAGATAGATAGATAGATAACAGTAGGGTAGTAGAGTAGATAAAAAAGAGAAATATAGATAGATAACAGTAGGGTAGTAAGGTAGATAAAATAGAAGATAAATAGATAGATAGATGGATAGATAGATAGATAGATAGATAGATAGATAGATAGATAGATAGATAGACAGATAGATAGATAGATAACAGTAGGGTAGTAGAGTAGATAAAAAAGAGAAATATAGATAAACAGTAGGGTAGTAAGGTAGATAAAATAGAAGATAAATAGATAGATAGATGGATAGATAGATAGATAGATAGATAGATAGATAGATAGATAGATAGATAGATAGATAAACATTTGTTCAGGTCCTGATATCACAGAATGTATCTATGCTCTGGGTAGAATGAACATTGAGGACTGACACTGCTTGGGAAAATTCCGGCGCTTCGTCATTGACGTTGGACACTCGGATCCTGACAGTGGCGGTCCCGGTGTTGGGCGGCTCGCCGCGGTCTACCGCCAGGATGACAAACTCGTACAGGTGGCCGGGCCGCTCGTAGTCCAGGCCCCGTGCCGGGCTAATCACACCCTTCTCGGAGATGCTGAAATCAGGGCTGAGTGTGAAGTAGGAGAAGTCGCCGTTGGCGCCAGTGTCACAGTCAGTGGCCGCGACTGCGGAGAGAGAAGAAAGGAAATAATTGCTGGAGCAGGAGAACAATTAGAGGACAGGATACACAGATACACCATTATCAGGAAAATGACTGCTTGTGTGCGGCCCCGATAATTATCCCTTTGTTATTTACTGTGTGCACGCCGCTTCCAGCTCTGCGCTCTCGCTCCTTTGTTCCGGGCTGCCCGCGGAAGCTGTGTAAGATGAAACGTGTCATCATGTTGGATTTTATCCTTTAGAAAACAATTCTTAAATTGTATGTGAAGCCAAGACTTTTATTTGGAGTAATGAAGGGTTAGAACCCCGTCAGGTTTTTATGGCTCCAGATGTAAAAAGATCTAAAGCTGTGTGAGTGGAAAATTGTCCTTTAAACCATGCAACGTGTTTTGGGGGCTCAAAGATCTCCCCCCCTTTTCAGGACTCAGAGGTAATTGTTTGCAGGGTGAACAATGGAAAGTTCCCAACAACAAACCTGGTTATAATTGTGAGCCCCCAAAATGCGTTGGAATATTAATACAAAATAACATGGATGGTGGGGTCTTCCCTGCCAACAACTGTATGCTCAAACCATGGAATTACAGAAATGAGCACCAGACCAACACCAAATGAAATATTCATTTAGATAAATGTAATGGTAGGAAAAAAAAAGTCATGTAAAAATCGCCCGACGTGTTTCGGCAACACCGTTATCACTTCATCAGTGCTCAGTGCAGAATTAAGCTTGAATGGATTCAAGAACTGTGGAAAGTTTTTTTCTGACACTTGTGGCTTACAAGTTAAAATCAGTATATTTTACCAGAAAATTACTTAGAACCCCAAACATTTTATTTTTTTAGCAGAGACCCTAGAGAATAAAATGGCGGTTGTTGTAATATTTTATGTCACACATTTGTGCAGCGGTCTTTCAAACACAATTATTTGGGAAAAAATAAATTTCCATTAAATAGAAAAAAAAAACAAAAAACACTAAAGTTAGCCCAATTTTTTTGTATAATGTGAAAGAGCTGAGTAAATAGCTACCTAAAATGTCATGCGTTAAAACTGTGCACACTCGTGGAATGGTGACAAACTACGGTACTTAAAAATCTCCATAGGTGACGCTGCAGCTGCAGGCATTACCACGGTACAACCGCTTGAAGCAAAATGATGTACAGGCATGTGATTTTGCAGCAAGTGGTTAATGAATACCAGTTCTAATATACATCTGTAAAGTCACACTTTTTTTTTTTTTAGACTAATGAAGCTTTAACTTATGTGAAGAGCCTTCATGAAGGGGTATTTGTTTTGCCCTCGAAACGCGTTGCCCGTTTTGAGTTCCGTTTATTTACCAACAGTAGAATTACCTTGGACTCTTTTAACTGATTTTGGTCTGGTGCTTCTTTCTGTCTGTACCCATTGAAGGAAGACGTGCTGTGTGGGCAAGATGACGAAGATGCTTTTGAAACTGAAACGCATGGTCAAAATCTGGTTGTAAAATGGACATAACGTGTGTTTAGTGGTGTAACAAATATTAGTGTAAAAAAAAAATCTTCTTTATCGGCCTTGCATTTGGCATGGTTTTATGTAATATTTAACCCCTTTGGTGCTGGCTCCCACTGGCTCTTTATGGGGATTGGAATGCCAGGGGGTGGGGCTTGTGACCATGTGCCCACCATGATTGGCTGTCATGGCGGTCACATGATCGGACAACTCCCGATTGCAAGTACCGATCGGGAGCTTTCCATGAGCTGCTGGTCACTGTGTCGGGAGCACGCAGGGCACGCTCTCGGCACAGCACTGCGGGCGCTACTGCATGCAAATATGCGGCCAATGTGTTCATAAAATTGATAGATTATCCACTTGCCGACCACCAAATAATTAATTACTTTGATGTTAAATATGGTTTTTAAGGCAGCAGCTAGCTGCCATAACCCTGGTATAATTTTTTACTGTGGGCAATTTGGCATCGGATAAAAGTGGTCCTATGGGCGAATTCGCCGCAATCACTTTTAGAGGCGGCGGGAGAAGAGCCGTCAGTAAACCCAGAAGCGATTCGATGCGGCCTTTGCTGGGCAGGAAGGCGAGTGAGGGCAAGATGGCCCCCACTCATCTCTATGCTCTTGGAGGACTGGAACGACCTCTAAAGTCACTTCCAGTTCTCAGGCATAAACACATGATTTTTTTTTTTAAGTAAATAAAAATATATTTGTTATTTTGCTTTTAAAAGATAAATGAGAGATCTGGGGTCTTTTTGACCCCAGATATCTCAATAAGAGGACCTGTCATGCTTATTTCTATTACAAGGGATGTTTACAAAAAATTAAAAGGGACAGTGTAAAAAAAAAAGTAAAAATAAATTAAAAGCACCCCATACCTCCAAGCTTGCGCACAGAAGAAAACGCATACGTAAGTCGCGCCCACATATGTAAACAGTGTTCAAACCACACATGTGAGGTATCCCTTTGATCGTTAGAGTGAGAGCAATAGTTCTAGCATAAGAGCTCCTCTGTAACGCTAAATGGGTAACCTGTAAAAATGTTTAAAGCGTTATCCAATGGAGATTCTTAAGTACAGCAGTTTGTTGCCTTTCCACAAGCGTGCAGAATTTTCAAGCATGCCATTGCTATTTTTTCGGTGTAACATCATCGTTCATATTATACAAAAAAATTGGGGTAACTATTGTTTTTTTTTTTTTAATTCATTAAAGTGTATTTTTTCTCCAAAAAATTGTGTTTGAAAGACCGCTGCTCAAATACCTTGTGACATAAAATATTGCAACGATGGCCATTTTATTCTCTAGGGTCTCTGCTAAAAAAAAAAAAATTATATATATTTATATATATATATATTTATTTATTTTTATTATTTTATTTTCATTTTATTCTCTAGGGTCTCTGCTAAACATATATATATATATATATATATATATATATATATATATGTTTGGGGGTGCTAAGTCATTTTCTAGCAAAAAATAATGATTTATATATGTTTGGGGGCGCTAAGTCATTTTCTAGCAGAAAATACTGATTTAAACGTGTAAAAAAGTTCTAGAAAAGGCCTAGTCTTCATGTGGTTATAATTGTAGTTTTCTTGTATGGCATTTTGCCTTAAAAAATCATTTTTTTGTAATTATGTGGTTATTATGTACATTTTGGGGATGTGGCCTCTCGGCTTACTTCAGACCTTATTGGCTTCAGTACTTTTCCGCATAACCGACAAGAATAAAAATATAAAATTGCGTCCAGCATCTCTTTAATTTGAACTTTCTCCGGAGTTCCTCCTTGATCCTTGCGGCTGGGCTAAGTATCTGAGCCGTGTTTTTATCTGCGCGACATCTTTGTCGGAGAATTTATGGCTCCTCGTTAGCTCAGCCAGATGTTACTAACCTTGCAGCAGGGTGGATGTCGGCGGCACGGTCTCAGGGACACCTTCCTTGCTGTAGATAGTCTGCTGAAATTCGGGGGCACAATCATTTACGTCCGTAATCACCACCGCAACCTGCAAGACATTTCCATTAAGCGCGGAAGAGTTCCAGCAGAGCGCAATAAACCGGACACTAATATCTTGATATAAAAATGAATCAGTGAGCGCCTGCTGCCGGCAAACAGGACAATAAAGCATCTGCTCGCACGTCAGTGCTGTGATAGGGTCATAAAGCGGCTCCCTCCGTGCGTGTACGTGCCAGAAACTACAAGGCCCCGGCATCGTCACAGACTGCCCGCGTCTCCGGGAAGAGCTGCGTGACTTAAAGGACAACTTTGCCATGCAAGGACTGCTTTATCTGCCATTTGATTCTTTTTTAAAGCAATTCAAGTCCCTTATCTTTGTTATAGCACAAGAAAGGTGATGTTTTAGACCCTGCAGACTTTGTGTCACTGCCCCGCCTCCTGCTGGCTCCATGGACCACTAGGGAAGACATCACTATGCTGGTGACGCCCATCTTTAGCACTCTGCCTCCCTCCCATCCAACATCTAATAGACCATCCATGCAGTGGTGTATTTTGGTTTTGAGCTGCCCTAGGCAAGACTAAAATTGAGTGACCCCCTCGTCTACATGTGTCCCACCCCTTCCTGTTTAAGCTCCACCCCTTCATCTGTAAACTCAACCCCTTCTTCTTTAGGTCCCACCTCTTCCTATTAGAGCTCCACCTATTCAGAGGTGAGGGGAGAAAGGAGGGGGGTGAAAGGGAGAGATGGGTAGAGGTCACGGGGGGGGGGGGAGAGAGTGGGGCTCCCCTATCCCCCCATACTACACTAGGAGGTTCTCCCATTCCCCCCAAAAAAACGACAGTGGACTCTCACCTTCCCGCAGCCCGCTGGCTGCTTTTATCCAGCGGTGTGGCTGGCGAGGTCCGATCACAGTCCAGGACTCAGACCTGCTCTGCCAAGTGAGTTACTTCCAGGATCAGAGGCTGCAGCCAACGCCGCCTCCTGCTTCCACTTTGCTCTGCTGTCACCGAACAGTCAGTCTGCAGCCACCCCTGGTTTCACCCCTCAGGTGGGTGGCACCCAGGTGCAGTCTGCACCACTGTAGTGATGCCACTGCTTGCAGTGTCCCTTCTGCCTGGGGACGGAGTCGCACCCTTGAAAAATGCCACCCAAGGCAAACGCCTTGTTTGCCTCGTGGTAGATACGCCTCTGCATCCCCTCTGTCAGCCTGATTTTAGCTTCCACCTGGCGTGTTCAAGCTCACAGGCAACAGATGAATTACAATAAAAGAAACCTGTTACAGCGCAAAACAAGCCAGCACACTTCAGAGTGGTGAAGTCCAAGCTGGAAGTGTTCATAATGACCACACAGGCTGTATAATGGGTAGGCTCATCTGGCTTCAATAAGACTTAGTGCAGCTTCTCAGCAGATAGAAGCAGGGCTGTCTTTAACACTTAACATGGGGCAAAGGGGGCAGCTGCCCCGGGCCCAGTCATTGTTGTGGGACCCAAAGCAGCTGAGCTGCTCCTTGAGCTCGCGCTGCCCGCAAATAGTTAAGTGGATTTGGCTATCATTTAGCAGGGCGCAATTGAAGTTTGGGGGTGCTGGTGATTGGTTGGGTGTTATGTGGGCAGCTTGCGCAGTGACTGGCCAACTCGGTAAGGTAAACCTTGTCTGGGGAGAGCGCCTGTCAGTCCCAGGCACAGTGACAGTCACAGCTCTCCCACACCGTGTCCAACAAGCCGCAGACCCTGCTGAAGAACTTCTTCACCGGAGGGTTCGGCAGGTTGTGCCTGGTGTTCATCTGACACCCTCTGGACATTATCAAGATGAGACTGCTGGTGGGGGGACAATGCAGAGGTCTGTGGAGAGAGAGAATCCCGTGTAATGATGGGGGTAGTATGGGAGAGAGGGTCCTGTGTAATGGCGAACTCTGACCATATTTTTCTAAGGGACTTCCTATGATCGTCAGCTCCATCTAGAGACCTTTAAGTGCTATTGTTTCTGAAATACCTCAATTAGAAAAATTATAGTATTATGGCCACTAGATGAAGCTGACGGTCATAGGAAATCACTGTATTAAACACAAATACGGCCAGAATTCTTCAAGGATGGGTGAATGCTTGTCACATTCGATCAACAAATTTTCTATAAATGGACCCCTAAGTTATTTCGCTAAGTTAAGTGCCAGTAACAGCAAGTATGAAAAGGCAATGGGACCTCAAAGTAGGGAAATATTGGAAGCGTATACAGTATAACCTCGCTATACAGAATGCGATCAGCCAATAGCATTCCTGTGCACATAATACCTAGTATTCATTCTATGCCTACCTCGGCAGTGCTGGTCAGGGATTGGTGGTCTTCACTTGCTCTCACCAGGAGCAGAAACTGATGGGGTTCCGTCTCATAATCCATACTCTTCGTCATCGATATCTCCCCGCTCAGGTGGTGAATAGTGAACAAATTGTGAGGGTTTGACACCAAACTGTAGCTTAATGTCCTGTTCTGGTGGGACAGCGCTGACACCGCCCCCAATCTGGAATGAGGAAATGTGGTTAAAGCATTCACCTTAAATCAACTAAATACCTTCCATGTGCATCAAAACAAAAGGGGTGCAAAGTCTTAGAATGGCGTCCCCCTGCCAGCATGCCACCGAGAAGAACCCTTGTTTTGTGTGTGGAAGCAGTGGTCTCTCTGCAAAAGTCTAGAATAAGTCAAGGCTGGAGCTCTCCAATCAACAGGGAGCATGAGTTTTGGTAATTGCTTCATCTGTGACAGGTTCTACATATTCTTGCCCAGCTCCAATGCTGTCCCCAGCTTCCTGTTCTGTCCAATGCTGATGGTCTTCTTTGTGGTGAACAACAGCCAGTGTCATTCAGCCCATTCCCTGTAAGAGTAACCTAACACTGACAAATCCCCCACCCCCGTGGGGTGTCATCATGCTGATTTGGGTTACAATACTCCATTACTGAGTGGCCCTTCCCTAATATGTCTAGGGTATTTTAGTTATAAGAAAAAAATGGGGGGGGGCAGCATCCCCACTGGCAGGGTGCTGCTGGGGAAACAGGTAGAGTTGGACTTCCACTTTAATGTTAAAGCATGACAGTTTTCTATATTTTGGATAGAATGGGGAGTGTTAGTACCTCTGTCTAATTTTGTGGTCACCAAGATAGGAAGCCAAAAACAAGAAAACCAATAATGCTTGCATGCCCCAGATACTGCTCGCTGATGCGAGTTGGGAATGAACTCCGGTTTGTCAGGCTGTCTCTAGGACTACAGGAAAATGGCATCCGTCCACACACAGCCTTGGCACATTGTGAACCTGATGGGAATGAAAATGGCTTCAGCTTTATCCCCACCTGTAAAGGAACCCCCACTGACGCGTTTCGCCCATGTGGGGTTTAATCATAGAGGCCTCTATAATTATGGACAAAACACGTTAGAGGGAGTTCCTCTACAGGTGACGGATAAAGCTAATGCTTTTTTCATTCACATCAGGTTTACAATGTGCTAAGGCTGTACGCAGACAGATACCATGTTCTTGTACATCAAGGCAGGAAGTTAGAGAAGCTCAGTTACACTTCTGGTAAGGTTTGACCAACAAGGATCAAGCATATACTGTATACTTTTAGATGACTTACTCTTGTCCTGCAGGTGTGTTCTCTGGAACATAGACAGTGTATGACGCCTTTCTGAACTGCGGAGGTCGGACACCAGCAACCACCGAGACAGTGACCACAGGACTCCTCTTTCCGGGTCTGTCAGCCGCTTCTACCATCAGCCGGTACTCCGCATCCTCCTCCAGGCTCTTGTCTGTGGTCAATATGCAGCCGGAGCTTCTGTCCATTGTAAACTTGCCACCTCCATCTGGATGAAAGATGAAAAGGCATCATAAGCCCTGCCCCTTAAAGTGTATCTAAAACCCCAAAAAAACAGTAATGTCATATATTTCAGCATACCACCCCCCCCCCCAGATTTGATGGGCGCATTCGTTTTCTATGCTTTCCTTCTTTTACTTTCTCCTGGTAATCTTGCAAATGCTTCCTGTCCCTAGGTGACTACACTTACTCCTCCAGTGGATCTATGGAGGAAATCATGGTTGATACCCAGGGGTAGTTTACAAAAAGAAGATAACATGGTCTGTTCATTTATTGTGCAAGTGAACTCTCAGGAGGTGACAAGGGTACTGCATTTCCGGCAGGATCAACAGGTATATTCCATACTGACTGAAAATGCTCTTAGTCTGAAAGAAAGAAAATGAATGCACCCACCACATCTAAGGACTGGTAAACCACAATATATGACATTTTCTGTTCTTGGCTTTGAATATCCTTTAATGTGCACCCAATACCATATTTAAACAAAATAAAAAACACAATTTTGAATGCATGCTCACCCAACAACCAGTCCTGTACATGAGGGACTGGTTGCTATTGGTACTATACTTTGGGCTTAGCTCCTTGCTACTTATAATTTTTTACCAGTTAAGGTGGAACTTTAATCATTTTTAGGAAGTGGCAGAATGATGCAACTCCATCGTGCATGTGCGGGAGTCATATCACCTTTGGATACTAAGTGGCCAGAACAAGCGCCAAAGAAGATGGAGGGCACAGTGCTTGGGAAACATGCTTGGGATAAACATAAATCCATAGTCCGACAACAAGGTTAATGTAAAAAAAATAAAAATAAAAATAAAAAAATAAAAAGGGGCAGACTCGATGGACTACTCAGTCTTTTTCTGCCGTCACTTTTCTATGTTTCTATGTTTCACAGTGGACAAAACAGCGAGGAGTGGCATTGGAGGTGGGAAGATGCATAGGTAATTCTGCAATTCTACGATTCTGGTATGCTGTGCCTAATTGCACATTATGGAAAGAGCTGCCAACCCCGGCCACTCCACAGTTCTGCCATAAAATGATAATCCACCTTTTGCAAAAAGCTAGATGTGGCATCATTGATTCACAATCAAAGGGCATTTGCTAATCTTTTTCAATGAAGCCTGCAGAGCATTATACCCGTGATCAGTGCATTGTGGGTGCAATTAACATGCTCTTGCAATCGCAATACCCCCCCCAAGCCTTAGGTCTGTACAGACTTGGGCTGGAGGAACTGCAGCTTGACTACAAGACTACAAATACCAAAGGATTATGCACTAGGGAGTCTTACAAACAGAGATTCCTGTGATCCAAGGTCTGCACAAGTACCAAAGGGTTACCAGTTGGACAATAGGGAAGTATAGTCCTACCAATAGACTGTTGGGGTCCAAGGACCTCACAAGTACCAAAGGGTTACCAGTTGGACAATAGGGAAGTATAGTCCTACCAATAGACTCTTGGGGTCCAAGGACCTCACAAGTACCAAAGGGTTACCAGTTGGACACTAGGGAAGTATAGTCATACCCATAGGTGTGCGCAGTCTATTGGATTTGGGTGTGCATCCTAAGCCCACATTCACCTCGGGCCGCTTTGACATGTCAAATCGCTGCCTATTGTCGGCAACGGCACCGCCCGAAATCGGCGCAACACCGACTTTGCGGTGCAGCACCAATTCCCAAAAGTAGTTCTTGCACTAGTTTTGGTGACTTTGGGGCGATTTGAATAGGCCTCTGTCCATGAACCCGCACAGATGTCTGTCAAATCGCCCCCAAAAGCTCAAAAACATGGGTGTGTCTGGCTACATATATATGGCCCCGGCACATTGATCTCCTCGCTGGCACAGTGAAAGAGAAGTGTGTATGGCAGAGCCGGTAAGAGGGAGATTTTTACTGTCTTCCCACTGGCACACAGAGCGATAATGCTAATGTGCATGGGTTGATTAGGGTGTGCCCAGACACACCCTGTGCACACGCCTATGGTCCTACCTATAGAGACTGTACAAATATAGGCTAAGCCTTTAAGCCCAAAAGACTGAGATCAGGCAGTAGACAGGGCTGTACCTGTGACCTCTTTCTGTGCCACATTGGGAGATTCCCTATACTTCCTGTCCTGGTGATACAACAGAAAGTGAGAGGAAATCTCTCCTAAGTGAAGGTAAATCCACTCTTGGACAGTTGTCATCATTTGTCCCCAAATGATAACAGTTTGTTCCCCATTTGAAGTTTTCCCCTCTATTCCTTTTCTCGGGGCAACTGTAAGGCCCCTTTCACACTGGTGCACTTTTCCAGGGAAACAAAAGGGCATGAAAACTATTGCCCATTAAATCCTATGTAACTGTACAAACTGCAGGTGCGCTACACTTTGAAAAGTCCTGCATGCTGTATCTTTGGTGCAGTTTTTCAAAAACGCACCAAAAGGCATCTTCCATTATAAGTCAAAGTGAATGCATCAAAAGTGCATTGGCGTGATAGGGCCCTAAGCTGCACCAAAGCGCATCAGTGTGAAAGAGCCCTAAGGGAGATTTCCATGCTCCCCTCCTGCATGAACTGTGCAATCCATCACCATGATACAATAATTCGTTACCTTCCAGAAGGAAGTACTCCACTTCTCCATTGGATCCTTCATCCTTGTCAGTTGCATGTAGTCTGTAAACACAGGTCCCCGCTGGGGCCAGAGGCGACACCACCGCCAAGTACGGAAATGGCTCCATTGTCCACCGCGGAGACTCGTCATTGACGTCGGTGACTGTGAGCTGAAGATGGATGAGGTGCCAGGCCTTGCCTATTAAATGCAAATCAATAAAAAAAATGTTGAAGAACAAAGATTGCATATTCTCAGTTATCTTTGTAAACACTGCTTGGTACATTCTTTGATGTGTTCTATGTACAGATTCATAAATACTCCTTCTAGTGGTCACAAGCATATAGATTAGCATTGCTGACCTGTGTGGGCAAAGTGACAGGTTCTCCTAAAAGCTCACCCAGCTGATACCTTCCTGGAACCCCATCTTCCCCCCAAAAATTCCAAACCATCTGGATGCTCAGTGTTGGTCTATATTAGAACGTACACAAGGTTAATTACTTCTTCCCACCCCCCACCTGCCAGTGTTCAGGCCTGCCAATTGGCCAATCAGGGCCAAGCACAGCATCCAAGAAGGAAGATCACATGATATGAATGATGGGACACTTCTCCTGCCACTAATATCAATAATAGGGCACTATTCCTCCTACTGACACCAACAATGGAGCACTATACCTCCCACCAACACCAATGATAGGGCACTATTTCTCCCACTGACACCAACATTGGGGCACTATACCTCCCACCACCACTTATGGGGCTTTATTCCTCCCACCAATGCCAATGATGAGGCACCATTCCTCCCACCAATACCAATGATGGAGCACTATTCCTCCCACCGACACCAATGATGGGGCACTATTCCTTCCCCTGATACCAATGATGGGGCACAATTCCTTCCCCTGATACCAATAATGGGGCACAATTCCTTCCCCTAATACCAATGATGGGGCATTATTCCTTTCCCTGATACCAATGATGGGGCACTATTTATTCCACTAATACCAATGATAGGGAACTATTCCTCCCACTGATACCAGTGATGGGGTACTATTCCTCCCACTGATACCATTGATGGGGTACTATTCCTCCCACTGATACCATTGATGGAGTACTATTCCTATAACTACCATAAATACAAAAAACCCCACACCCTCTAAGTAAATTAAAAAAATAGAATTTTAACGAGCAATATTAAGATTCTGCAGTTTGCACTGATGGCAAAATCAGACATTGTGCCATTAAATCAGTTTCATTGCAATCACACGCTCACCTCTACCTGTTGCAAGTTTCATTTGGAGAGTTCCTCCCACTGAGGGAACAGTGCTGATCCCAACTGTGGAATTTTTGGGAGGTTTATATAGTTCTGTGATTGTCAGCTTACAAGGTATCGACATACATGCCAAATGTACCAGATTTTTCAGGGACAGTCCTACATTTTGGCCACCTGTCCCATGGATGCTGTGTTCTGGGTCATGTCCTGGGTTCACAGCATCAATCTTATTTAAGTCGCTCCAATAAGGTATTGTACAAAAACTCAAAAATGGACATTCATTGCAGAGGTTGAGGTACAAGTGTGTTCTTTATAGGTGGGGTCTGGGTGAAACCAACCTGTAAAGGGGTGTGATGGGTTGGTCCTTGTAGATGTGGAGGCTGGGGTCTGGGCAGGACCAGCCCTGAAAAGTGGGGTTTACAATGTCCCAGGGTCCATTATGTGAGTAAGTATGGGTGTAGGGGGTGTCCACTGTAATCATCAAAGGGCTATGCCTAATGTTCAGTATATGTAATGCTAGAGAGGACTGCAGACATACTAGAGGAACTTATGGCCATATATTGTGGACATGCTACAGGTTTGGTTGGAGACTTGAGAAATACTAAAGAAGGCAATAAGAGACTGGGACATTTAACACGACAGCAAGAGAGATCATTGCTATTACCCATTTACAATTGAATGCTCCCACTACAAACACAGACTGCAAGTTCCAAGGGCCACACAAGTACCAAAGGGTTATAATTTGGGCAGCAGGGAAGTAGAGTCCTACCAATAGACAATTCAGAGGTCCAAGGGCTACACAACAAGCACCAAAGGGGAATAGGTTGGGCACCAGGAAAGTAGAGTCCTACCTATAGAAACTGTTGGAGTCAAAGGGTGCACACGTGCCAAAGGGTTACAGGTTGGGCATCAGGGAAGCAGAGTCCTACCAATAAACTGTTGGGGTCCAAGGGCCACACAACAAGTGCCAAAAGGATTACAGGTTGGGCATCAGGGAAGCAGAGTCCTACCAATAGACTGTTGGGGTCCAAGGGCCACACAACAAGTACCAAAAGGGTTACAGGTTGGGCATCAGGGAAGTAGAGTCCTACCAACAGACTGTTGGGGTCCAAGGGCCACACAACAAGTACCAAAAGGGTTACAGGTTGGACACCAGGGAAGTAGAGTCCTACCAATAGAGACTCTTGGGGTCCAAAGGCTGCACAGCAAGTACCAAAGGATTATAGTTTGGCCACCAGGGAAATAGAGTCCTACCAATAAAGACTGCTGAGGTACAAGAACTGCAAAAGTACCAAAGGGTTACAGGTTGGGCATCAGGGAACTCAAGTCCTACCAATATACTGTTGGGACCAAGGGCCACACAGTAAGTACCAAAGGGTTACAAATTTAGGCAGCGGGGAAGAAGAGTCCTACCTACAGTATAAAGACTGCTTGGGTCAAAGGGCTACACAACAAGTACCATAGAGCCTCCAGATTGGCACAACAGCCTTTACTTCAATCTCTGCTGCAAAAGCCAAGAAGTGGAACCAGCACTATCCCTCACAAAGAATTGATAGTATTGATTCCTTCCTCCATTTCAGCACCCTCTCAGTGACTAAGCCACTGGTAGGGAAGTGGCTAAAAATGACGTTGGCAACTGTGTAGTTATATGAGACTTCAGAACCATTGTATATGTGTTACACTCACTGTAATCTGTGCTTTGTGATTGCTGGCCCCTTGTTGCACCAGTGCACATTCATGACCTAAAACCCTCGTCGGGGCAACAAATATTTATGAAGCAGAAAAAGTATAGACCATTATTGCATTGCCTTTTCCCTGCTTGGCGACCTTTGCTCTGTTATTCAGCTCTACAAAGCGGATCCTCTGCACCAGTTAAAATCATAACTCAAGTGTTTATCTACATCCATTATGAATATCTTCATGTATTTTGTTTTCATATTTGTCCATTGCCACATTGGCTATTATTATTTTTTTTAACACTGTCCCTGACATTGAACGTGCTCAGAAAAAAATACATCGGAAAAGCAAACACACAACTGTGCTTTCGCCTTGAAAAGAACGGGGAATCTGAAGCAAAACAAGTCTAATGATCTGTGCTTTTTTTATTTTTTTTGAGAGCGTAACCTTGAATGGGAGATTGTTTTTCTAAGCGATGTAAAATCACAAGAAAATTTTCTTTTTTATTACAAAAAAAAAAAACCAAGGCGAGGTGATTCTCAAAGGGCAGAAAGCATTTATTTTACAAGATGTCCAATATGCACACGGATTGTTAAATTAAGGCCAATTACTTTCAAAGCTTGTACTGTGAGGGGAAGGCAGGAAGAAAATGATCAGCCGTGTAAATGGAATATATATACAATCCTGTATATACAGGACCACATGAACAAACACAGCGCTCCAATGACTCTGTAAATTATCTCTACCAAAAAGCAAAATAAAATAAAATGAAAGAAAAATTCTATTGAACTAAACATTTACTACATCGACTACCTTTTGAAATGAAGCTAAAAATACACCAAAGTAGAAATTCATGGATATTGACAATTTTCACCTACTAGATTCATATCGCTTCACTTTTTCCACATTTTGTTATCCAAAATGGATTTAATTCATTATTTTCCTCAAAATTCCACCAACAATACCCCATAATGACAAAGGGAAGGAAGGTTGTTTGAAATCTTTGCAATTTTATTAAAAAAGAAAAAAGAGAAAAATCCCATGTACATAAGTATTCACAACAAAGAACAAAACGTGCGCCTCTAAGTGCAGTATTGAAGTAAAAACATAATTTATTAAAAGTGGTAAAAACCTACTCACAATGGTAGTATTCAGGTAAGCGTTGCAGTTTCAAGCCACTGCTGGGCAGTATTAAAGTAAAAACATAATTTATTAAAAGTGGTAAAAACCTACTCACAATGGTAGTATTCAGGTAAGCGTTGCAGTTTCAAGCCACTGCTGGCTGTGTGGGAGTCCTGGAGGAGGCGCTCCTGGGGTGAAGAAGGAACTGCCTGGTGGTGGCTCCCGGCGTTTCCTCCTCCTAGCCACTGATGGACGTACCGATCGTTCCGGTCCGTTCGTTCCCAGCAGAGAGCCAAAAGTCTCCTCTTGTCCAGTTAAACATAGGAAGGGTAGTGATTCAGCGACGCGGCCTGAAGAAGGGGCAGGAGCCCCGCAACTCGTCGCTGAATCACTACCCTTCCTATGTTTAACTGGACAAGAGGAGACTTTTGGCTCTCTGCTGGGAACGAATGAACCGGAACGATCGGTACTTCCATCAGTGGCTAGGAGGAGGAAACGCCGGGAGCCACCGACGCTTCCTTCCCACCGCATCACCGCCAGGCAGTTCCTTCTTCACCCCAGGAGCACCTCCTCCAGGACTCCCAAACAGCCAGCAGGGGCTTGAAACTGCAACGCTTACCTGAATACTACTATTGTGAGTAGGTTTTTACCACTTTTAATAAATTATGTTTTTATTTCAATACTGCACTTAGAGGCGTACTTTTTGTTCTTTGTCGTTTACTATAGAACATTGGTTCTCAACTCCGGTCCTCGGGACCCACCAACAGGCCAGATTTTCAGTATTACCTTGGGGAGATGCAGACTAGAACACTGCAATCACTGAGCAGCAAATGATATCACCTGTGATGTATTTCAGTTATCCTGCAAACCTGACCTGTTGGGGGGTCCCGAGGACCGGAGTTGAGAACCACTGCTACAGAAGTTCGGTTACTTCCCAAAGGTGCAGCCTTGCCAGTGCTACAGAGTCAGTTCACCTACTACGAATAGTTCCATCATCCACACCTTCACCCACCGTGTGTACAGACTCTTTGATCTCCAGTTCATACATCATCTTAGGTACATAGGGAGAGTCCAACAAAAAAACTTACTTAGGACTGCGCTGCAAACACACTGTTTTATGACATAAGTATTCCCAGCCTTTGCTGAAAGGTACCTGTGGTAGGTAGTGCCCGAAATGGAGCTTGTGCGCTGAGGATTCAGGCAAAAACATAGTCGGGCAGGTCAGGTCGGCAACAGACCAGGCAAAGCGGTACAAAATCGGAATCCAGAGAGTGGTCAGGCGGGCAGAGGTCATACACGAGCTGACGGTGAAATACCAAATCAGCTGGCTGGAGAGTAGTCAAGAATTCAGGCAGAAGTTCATACACAGGAATCAGAATAACAGAGCTATCAAAACACCCAGGGAGCAAGTCCCAACCAACGGGCACTGGGTAACAGGAAGTGCTGCGATTTATGGACTGCTTGATTGTACATTGTCTGCAGCTGGCAGCAGATGGGGCTAGTGAGTCCAAGGCAGTACATCAAGTTGGGAGAACATTGCAATAATTCTTGAGCTCCCCATGGCACAACAGGTAAGGGTGCAGCTGAGGGACCAGGAACATCCCGCTTCGATGACACCCAGGTACATTACATTTGCTCAATACTTTGTTGAAGCACCTTTGGCACCAATTACAGCCTCATGTCTTTTTGAGTATGATGCTACAAGCTTGGCACACCTATTTTTGGGCAGTTTCTCCCATTCTTCTTTGCAGGACCTCTCAAGGTTGGATGGGGAGCGTCAGTGAACAGCCATTTTCAGATCTCTCGAGAGATGTTCAACCGGGTTCAAGTCTGGGCTCTGGCTGGGCCACCTAAGGACATTCACAATGTTGTCCCATAGCCACTCCTTTATTATCTTGGCTGTGTGCTTAGGGTCATTGTCCTGTTGTAAGATGAACCTTCGCCCCAAGTCTGAGGTCCAGAGTGCTCTGGAGCATGTTTTCATCAAGGATGTCTCTATAGATTACTGCATTCAGCTTTCCCTCGATCCTGACTAGTCTCCCAGTTCCTGATGAAAAACATCCCCACAGCATGATGCTGCCCCCACCATGCTTCACTGTAGGGATCGTATTAGCCAGGTGATGACTGGTGCCTGGTTTCCTTCAGACATGCCCCTTTGTCATTTAGGCCAAAGAGTTCAATCTTTGTTTCACCAGACCAGAGAATTTTGTTTCCCATGGTCTGAGAGTCCTTCAGGTGCCTTTTGGAAAACTCCAGACTGGCTGTCATGTGCCTTTTACTGAGGAGTGGCTTCCGTCTGGCCACTCTACTATACAGGCCTGATTGATGGTGTGCTGCAGAGATGGATGTTCTTCTGGAAGGTTCTCCTCTCCCCCAGGGAAATGCTGGAGCTCTGTCAGAGTGACCATCGGATTCTTGGTCACCTCCCTGACTAAGGCCCTTCTCCCCGATCGCTCAGTTTGGCCGGGGCGGCCTGCTCTAGGAAGAGGCCTAGTGGTTCCAAACTTCTTCCATTTACGGATGATGGAAGCCACTGTGCTCATTGAAACCTTCAATGCTGCAGAAAAATTTCTGTACCCTTCCCCAGATCTAAGCCTCGATACAATCCTGTCTCGGAGGTCTACAGACAATTCCTTGGACATCATGGCTTGGTTTGTGCTCTGACATGCACTGTTAACTGTGGGACATTATATATAGACAGGTGTGTGCCTTTCCAAATCATGTCCAATCAACTTAATTTACCACTGGTGGACTCCGATCAAGTTGTAGAAACATCTCAAGGATGAGCAGTGAAAACAGGATGCACCTGAGCTCAATTTTGAGTGCCATGGCAAAGGCTGTGAATACTTATATACGTGTATTTTTTTCATTTTTTATTTTTAATAAATTTGCAAAGATTTCAAACAAACTTATTTCATGTTGTCATTATGGGGTATTGTTTGTAGATTTTTAGGAAATTCTTTCCTGATGCACTGTATGTCTAGAATCATCATACAACTTGTATAAAATTAATTGTGAACGATTGTTGGCATTCAAAAAGTGATAAAAAAAACCAAACAATTCTATTCAAGTGTAGCGCTACACCCCTAGGAGCCGCTGGATAGGATGGGTCCTCTGTTCTTTGCCCCAAACTTCTCAAGAACCTCAGCCCCTCTGACACACCAGATTGACTGTAAAAACTTACAATATCACTGAAAGTAATACTTAGTACCCAATAGTAGTGCTATATCAAATAAAACAGGCACCGAACCAGGTAGTAAAGGCAGCCATAATATACTGTCACCTGATATGGTTGGTAACTAAGCAAGCATAAAATGGATTAACAATGGAAATAACACAATTTAGCATAGGGACTAGGCATAAAATTAGATTTGGCACCTAGATCAGCATAAACAGTAGCAAGGCCCCATAAGTGCAGCAGTGAGCAGTAGTAAAGTTTAACTGACCGAGGGCTGGAACTTTTACTGCCAGAGCACATTTAAGGAAAGTAATGCTAGTCCTAGACTGACTGGGTACGCACTGTTCAAAGGGAAAGGAGAATGGTAGTAGAGGGGGCTGGGGAGCAAAGGGGACTTGCAGAATTATTATTACCAGGGGCAAACCTTTGAGATGTTCTTCTGCTGGCTATTGTTGGGGCCCTTTAAAGGAGAAGTATGGCCTGGGCTAGTTTGGCCATACTTCTTCTATGGGTCACAGGAGTGCAATCAGTTTTGCACTCCTGTGACCAGTTTTCAGCAGAGAGCGGACTAAGGTCCGCTCTCTGCTGACACCACAGGAGTAAGGACAGGCAATGCGTCATCACGACTTCAAGAGTCGGGATCCGCCAGGTGCCTGGACCGACAGCCGTCTCAGCCAATCAGCGAGGCACTTAGAGCCTGAGACAGCCGATCCCCGCCCCTCCACAGCTCAGCACGCCAGTCAGTGTGGAGGAGCAGAGAGGAGAGCTGCTGACTGACAGTCAGCAGTTCTCAGTTCAGGGATCAGAGAGAACCGAGCCATCGGCGGTGTTCGGTGGCTCGGTTCTCAGTGTACAGACGCCGGGGTACAGATGCAGCATCGCAGCGATGCTACATCCACCTAGGTTAGTATAAATCTGCAATAAAAAAAACATACTTCTCTTTTAAAACGTCAGTGCACTTAACAACAGTCCCATTTAAGTATCTCAGTATAGGTACAGTATAGGTATGATACAGTCTCGGCACAGGTGCAACTTCAAGGTAGATATGGTTCAGATGCCATAAAGCTTCAATATAATGCGGTATAGGGTTGGTATAGGTGCACTCTAGGTTTTGAAAAAGCGCAGTATAGAGTACAATATGGGTGCTGTATGGATTGGGTACACTTGGTGTCCTGCTCTTAGTGGCTCAGTCCCTGCTAGCAGTATCAGCAATGGGTGAATAGCCCTCTCACCAGTCCCCGAGATGCAGTGGTGACCTCTCGCTATAGAAGAGGGGCCCCTTTAGTCTTTCCCCGAAAGCCCCCAGTGATGCAGTGGGGGGAAGCAATTGGTGAGTAAAGCGGTGCAAGTGCTGTCATGTGGGCAGTGCTGCGCTACCCCCGGGTGTCCTGACTTACACTCTCAGATCTCTGCTGGGACAGTCTCCCACTGGCAGGCCAATTTTTAGACAGAGGTGCTCTCTCTTTAACTCCCTCAGTACCAAGAGGAGGAACTTTCCCAGTTTAAAAATCATCTCTCCACCCCTCCAACTGCACTGTGCCTATTGGGACCTCCAGTGTAAAGAATCTATTCGTCCCATTATATGGCTGGTGTCTCAAACTACAACTCCCAGGAGTCCCAGCACTCTGCATAAAAGTCTATGGGCTTGCCTGGCTTTAGCTCACCCCCTGCTGGCTGTAGAAGAATGGTGCAGCATAAAATCAATATCTCAGCCAGGGGAGTATCTACCCCGAGGCAAACACCGTTGGGCGGCACTTTTTAGGGGGCCAGCGGTAACCAGCCAGTGTGAAAGGGGACATCTGCAGTGATAATGAGGGCACTTTTTATCAGTGTCCTGATGCTCAGTGCAGCCCCATTTGTGCCCACCAGTGCTGCCAATTTGTGCCCACCAGTGCTGCCAATCCGTGCCCTCCAGTCGTGCCAATCAGCAATGCCTATCAGTGCCCATCAGTGCTGCCAATCAGTGCCGCCTATCAGTGCCAATTAGTGCTGCCAATCTGTGCCCATCAGTGCTGCCAATCTGTGCCTCCTCATCAGTGCCGCCTATTGGTGCCCTTCACAGTGGCGGGTGGTCATTTGTTGGGGGGGCAGTAAACAATCCACCCGCCGCCACCCCCTGGTCGGGCACAGAAGCCCCCCCGGTCAGTCAGGGCCCTGCACTTACCCCATCTCCCGGGCAGCGCTCTGGGTGACAGGTGGCGGCTGCTTCTCTCCAGGCTGCGGGCGGCTGCTGTCTCGGCTCACCAGCGTCTCCTCCCTACTCCTCCTGGTGACCAATCCGATCGGATCTCCTTGCAGCCAATCGGGTGAGGGGTCTTATGACCCATTTCTTGATTGGCTAAGGGGAGAATCAGTGTTACAATAGCGAATATTAATTCACTATTGTCACACAACTGGGTGGGATCGGGGCGCAGTGCTCTGTGCTCTGAGTCCACCCTTTTTTGAAACCTATTAGAGCCTCTGGCTCTAATCATGTGCTTAAAAAAAAAAAACACCCCCTATTGTAATCCATGCGTTGGGCCCCCTGCATGTAGATTAGGGGGCCGGATGCATTGATGGGGTCGGCCCCTGTTCGCCCATAATGGACAGGCCGCCACTGGCTCTTCAGTGTCGCCCATTACTGCCCTTTAGAATTCACGAGAAAATGGAGCCGGCACTTTAAAACTGCAATTTCAAAATATTTCATGGTGACCATGTACAACAAATAGGCTGACGTGTTTCGGCGGGGAAGCCTTGTTCACAGCACAATATACCTTGTGAACTTGCACATATATACACACATATACAATTAAAATGTGAAACAAATCATGTGATTCTCTCCTCCCTGATTGGATGATATTCTCAATTAGTTATAATGGGAAACACTGCTGCAAGTGTGTGCCCCCCTGTGGGAGCAAAAGAAAAGGATAAAACTATAACTAGTAAAAGCTGATAGGATGCCAAATATAGATGTTACTTCATAGTGTCATTATTTTTTTTTTATTTTTTGTAATGTCATTTACAAGAGGGATTTATCTGAGGAATAAATCCACATCATATCTTTGGTTCGTTCCATGTGGGATCCTAGTGCAAGATTAAAGATCCTCCACACCTCACGACCCAAAAGTCTATGATGTGTATCTCCCCGCTAGGCAGCTTTTTGATTTTTTCAAGGCCATAGAAAAGGAAAGATGACATGTTCGATGAGTGTTAATGTTTAAAATGTTTGGAAACATTTGTCCGAAGAGTGCATTCCACATATTGTAGATAACGCAAGGTACACTTCACTGCATATACCACATTTCTTGTGCCACAATTAATGTGATCCTTAATTTTAAAGTCTCTATTGGTGTGGCAAGAGTGGACCATACCTGACTTCTTGCAATGTTTTGTGCAAAATCTACAAGTTCTAACACCACAGGCAAAAGAGCCCATGGTATGCAGCCATGTCCGATTCTGTCTCCCAGGTTGAAACAAACTGGGAGACAAAACATCCCCCAGTGTAGTGGCCTGGCAACTAGAAAACCTGCAGCCGATATCCATGGATAAGATGGGCAGATGTTTGCGTATTATGTTTTTAACCCTATTGAAAAGTCAAGGGGTTACCTTTGTCTTTCCTAGGTTTTCTACTCCGTGATATCACATCACACTCTTTAAAGAAGCCAGATTCTGTGGAACAATTACGTCTAGCTCTGATGTATTCCCCCACAGATCGCAATGTGTGGGCCGGGTGGCAACTTGTGGCCAACAGCAACAAATTACCGGTGCATTCCTTGCGATAGGTCCATGTATGGACATCTCCCAAAGAAACATTTCCCTGTAGAGTAACATCCAGGTTAATACTCTCAGAGCTAAACTCCAAATTGAGAATATTATCATTTTCATATTCCATGCATGCATCAATATCCAAATGGCTACCCTCCCATATAAGGAGTAAGTCATCAATAAAGCGCCCATACCACCTTATATGGCTCAAAGGTATTGGATGGGGAGAAAAGATGTTTCTCCTCCCACCAACCCATGTAAGAGTTGGCCAGTGAGGGAAAAAATGTGGCTCCCATTGAGGCACCTCTACATTGCAAATAAAAAACATCATCAAACATGAAGTTGTGCCTCAATAGGAAATCCACAGCCAAAATTAGAAACTCCCTCAATGCGTTAGAATAGAAGCTATAATGTTCCAAGTGGTATCTAATGGCTAAAGCTAGTCCATGTGGAATGCTGGAATACAATGACTT
This sequence comes from Glandirana rugosa, assembly GCA_018402905.1. Lineage (NCBI taxonomy): Eukaryota > Metazoa > Chordata > Amphibia > Anura > Ranidae > Glandirana > Glandirana rugosa. Next base: position 2,312,998 of record BLSH010071284.1, on the reverse strand, counting down.
AACATCCATTGTGATCCAGCTATACCCATTTAGCCATTTAACTTCTTGTATACCATTTAGAACCGCCGTGGTATCTTTCAGATAACCTGGAAGCCTAATGACCAATGGTTGTAAATATTGGTCAACCCAGTGGCCCAGTCTCTCAAACAGGGATCCTATTCCTGCAACTATGGGGCGACCCTGTACAGATGGACTACTTTTATGCATTTTAGGAAGATGGTGAAAGACTGGAACCACTGGGTTAGTTACCAAGAGATGTTCTACCAGTTTAGCTGTCAAGACCCCCATATCCAATCCCTCATCGAAAAGATGAGACAAAAGCCGTCTGAACTCAGAAGTAGGATCGCATGGAAGTTTCCGATAGGTAGATGGATCATTCAATTGGTGTAAAGCCTCTAAGCGATAATTCTCTGAGTTCAGGACAACAGTCAAACCCTCCCTAATCTGCTTGCCTGACAACTAAATTATTACGGGATTTAAGTGTTTTAATGGCTCGTCTCTGGGCACTAGTTAAATTATCTTTTGAAAACCGCGGGGACTTTTCTACCCTCTCACCCAGTTCCACTAAATCTCGGTCGTGAGGTGTGGTGGATCTTTAATCTTGCCACTAGGATCCCACACGGAATGAACCAAAGATATGATGTGGACTTATTCCTCAGATAAATCCCTCTGGTAAAATACATTATGAATTACAAAAAATAAAGAAAATGAATGACACTATGAAGTAACAGCTACTGTATATTTGGCATCCTATTGTCGCTATCAGCTTTTAATATTTATAGTTTTATCCTTTTCTTTTGCTCCCACAGGGGACACACACTTGCAGCAGTGTTTCCCATTATAACTAATTGAGAATATCATCCAATCAGGGAGGAGAGAATCACATTATTTGTTTCACATTTTAATTGTATATGTGTATGTATATATATATATATATATATATATATATATATGTGCAAGTTCACAAGGTATACTGTGCTGTGAACAAGGCTTCCCCGCCGAAACGCATCAGCCTATTTGTTGTGTATTGTCACCATGAAATAAAGAAGTTTGAAATTGCAGTTCCAGAGTGTCGGCTCCACTTTCTTGTGAATTCCATTGACGTTACTATTGGGAAGGTGGAAGGATTCCCTGAGCCAGAGCACCTGGTGAGGTGTGTCTGTAATCATCTAGAGACAGCTACGTTGTTAAAGCGGTGCATCTCGTGATGAAGTGTATTAGTGCCCTTTCGTTCAGCCTATCAGTGCAGCTTCATAAGTGCCGACTCATCCTCTGCCCTGCTGACCCTGTCCTATGCCCTGCTGACCCCATCCTCTACCCCATTGACCACATATGTGGTACTTGGATGAATCATGTCTCAGGGTCTGATGAGGAAGCCGCAGATGTTCAATGTGAATGTCTGTAGCTTCCTCATCAGACCCTGAGACAAGAATGGTATACTGCGGCTGGGGTGGAGCAAATTTAGATGGGGGGGCGCCTGATTTCAGTCTTGCCTAGTTCAGCACAAAACCAAAATACACCACTGTGTTTTAACTATTAAAAAAGAAGAAAAAGGCTTGTAAAATAAAAAATACGCTCATATATATATATGACCGCCTTGTGACTCTGCTTCGGTGAACTTAAACCACACAAAGGCTGTCTATATCTAAATGCAGTCTTTGCATCCACCACCAAGACAAGGTGTATTTCAAAAGTTTTGGCGGTGGACAATTTTGTGGATTTCAAAAGAAAGACTGCAATTAAATTTTCTTTGCATGCTTTAGGTTTACTGAAGCAGAAAAGGGCCAGTTATTGCAGAAAGCAAAGCTTAACATCTTTTCCTTCAGTCACAACGCGTGCCCTTTGGTCTTTTGTGGTGACCTCAAAATCAATTTAAACTTTATCTGGATAACATTTAGTTTGCTAAAGCACCATGTATTATCAAGTTTCTTTTTTCTTGAAAATACCTTGTTGACTCTTAGTGCTGCTGATCTCCTGCAGCTTCTTTTTAACAAAATCCTGGCTACATGTTTAACAGAATGGGTCAACCACTCTCAACCAGTGTTACATGGAACTCTAGGGTTCCTCCAGAGGTTGATAAGGTTTCCTTGAGCTTTGGCTGACGGACTTCTGCGTGCCTGCAGAGTTACAGGTTCAATGTTACTTGGCACAGCCAATTGCATGACAACAATGATCTTAGCTGTTTGAAAGAGTGGCATTCTGACCACCAATGTAAGGGATATTCTTCCCAAGGCACCATACTAAGGGGCAATCTTTCCAATGGCCACCATTGTAAGGGGCATTCTTCCCAATGGCCACCAATGTATGGGGTACTCTTCCAAGTGGCCATCAATGTGTAGAGCATTCTTCTCACTGGATGTAACCACCAGTCTTACGGTGAGAAAGTTTGTCGATTCTAGTAACAACAGTACGTTAACCGACACGGTTCATTGTAACTTGGACATTGAGACGTCCGTGCGTCTTCAGGCAGTCGGTTTCGAGTTCCTTTGGAATAGTTGGAGACCTCCTTGGGATCTCAAGGTACATTGTGACCAACTCTCACCAACTGGGTAAGACAATTTGTACATCGGTCCTAAAACAATTTTTCTTCGACGTCCTCTAGTCGTCGTGATTCTCAGTTGTTCCATAAAAGTTCTTTTTTCT
>BLSH010071284.1:2273303-2292497 GCA_018402905.1 Glandirana rugosa | reverse complement strand
CTCTCACTCTCTCTCAGTTCTGTCCTGCGATAGGTAAGACCACATGAATGCCTCTAGGTGGTCTCTGTAAATAACGGGGGATTAGAATACTAATGACGATGGCTCAGCTGAAAAAAAAAAAAACTGTTCAGCGGGATTAGGAGAAGACAATCCTCTCTCATCTTGGGAGTAAACAGCGATCTTCTCTAATAAACCCGATCACCGCTCCATGGAGAAAATGTCTGATTCTCCGCAGCCAAAAAAGTGATATTTGCCTGAAGCGGTAACATGGGGAGGGCAGCTGCCCAGGGCATAGAGGAGACAGGGGGCACAAATGTATCATGTGGGTAAGAAAATCCCTTGAAGGTCCCTACACATCATGGCTGTGAGTCAAATCATCATTACGATTTTTTTTTTTGATTACCAGATTACTTTTGAGTAATATAAATATACCAAAGGCACAGGACATAATAGAAGGGAATGCATTCTGGGTAAAAACAGTCAGAACAATGAAGATTGATCCCTGATTGGACGCAGTTGTTATTTTGGTTGCAGTCAATAAGCATGGCCATATGCAAACAAGGAACGATAGAAGATTGTAATGATACTATCATCTTCATACTATCATCTACATAAAAATATGATACATTGTACATATATTATACCTACATTGTACAAATTTAATTTTCCCTCTTTTTTTGTACACGATTACCTTGGAAAACAACCCATTTGGTTTAAAATCAAAATGAAAGGCAAAACATTTTTGTATAGATATAAAAATACATTATAAATACTTTTTTTCCCTTTCTTATAAGTGATCACATTCCCTCTGTTCTCAGCTTCATAAGAATCTGGGGGGAGGAGAAGCCGCAGCACACTGAGCTTCCCAGTGAATGGCTGTGCAGCAGGGGTGTGTCAGGACAAGTCTGATCATTGGAGAAGAGCAGGCTGAGTTCCCAGCATAGAGAACTGACCACAGTGTGTTCTTCTGCTTAGTGTGGTCAGTTTTTAATAAGAAAGCAGAAGGACTGGTAGGAACACCAGGGGTTTCCCATAAAGGAAGCAAAGAGAACAGGAGACTTTCTCATACAAGTAAATGGTACAGCAGGCACATAGCAGGAATATGAAATGTTGGGGTAACAAACACTTTAACCTATTCAGGGCTCTAGCAGTCTCACTCAATCCACGTGATCAGTCTAGTGCTGCCGTGGCCGCCTGCATAGCCTTGCATTACATCAGGGTTCTCCTTTTTTTGTTTTTAGAGTCCACAGCAGACTCTAACCTTACATTAGGGTCCCCATCAGAGTCTTCCTTGTGTCAGAACCCACATAAAAGTCCCCTCTTACATCAGGATCCCCCTTTGATCAAAGTCCACATCAGACTGCCCCCTTACATCATGGTCCCCATCAGAGTGCCCCATATATCAGAGTCCTCCTGCAGAGTCTCCTCTTGCATCAGGGTCCTCTTTTTACCAGAGCCCACATCAGGCTTCCACCTTACATCAGGGTCCCTATTAGAGTCCCCCCCCCCCCTTACACAGAGTCCTCCTTATGTCAGAATCCACATCAAAGTTGCCTTTTTGATCAGGGTCCTTCTTTTATCGGAGTCCACTTCAGACTCCCACCTTACTTCAGGATTCCCATCAGAGTCCCCCTTATATCAATGTCCCCCTTATATTACTGTCCCCCCTTACATCAGGGTCCCCATCAGAGTCCATCTTACATCAGGGTCCCATCAGATTGCCCCCTTACATTAGAGTCCTCCTTATGACAACATCAAAATCCCACCTTAACATTGGGGTCCCCATCAGATTGCCCCCTTACATCAGAATACTTCTTTTATCATAGTCCACATCAGACACCCACCATACATCGGGGTCCCTATCAGAGTCCCCCTTACATCAGAGTCCTCTTTTAATCAGAGTCCCCATCATAGTCCCCTCTTACATCAAGGCCCTCCTTTTATCGGAGTCCACATCAGAGTCCCCTCTTACACAAGGTTCCTCCTTTTATTAGAGTCCATATCAGACACCCACTGTACACCAGGGTCCACATCAGAGCCCACCTTAAACTAAAGTCCTCCTTTTTACAGAGTCCTCCTTTTATCAGAGTCCACATCAGACTCCCACCTTACATCAGAGACCACATCGGAACCCCTCTTACATTAGAATCCTCCTTTTATCAGAGTCCACTCTTACATCAGGGTCCTTCTTTTATCAGAGTCCACATTAGACTCCCACTGTACATCAGGGTCCACATCAGAGCCCACCTTAAAGTCCTCCTTTTTACAGAGTCTTCATCAGCGGCCTCCTTTTATTAGAGTGCATATCAGACTCCCACCTTACATCAGGGGTCACATCAGAACCCCTCTTACATTAGAGTCCTCCTTTTATCAGAGTCCCACCTTACATCAGGGTCCACATCAGATCCTATCTTACATTAGACTCCATCTTTTATCAGAGTCCACTCTTACATCAGGGTCCTCCTTTTATCAGACTCCCACCTCACATCAGGGTCCACATCGGAACCGCTCTTACATTAGAGTCCTCCTTTTATCAGAGTCCACTCTTACATCGGGGTCCTCCTTTTATCAGAGACCACATCAGACTCCCACCTTACATCAGGGTTCACATCAGATCCCCTCTTACATTAGACTCCTCCTTTTATCAGAGTCCCACCTTACATCAGGGTCCACATCAGATCCCCTCTTACATTAGACTCCTTCTTTTATCAGAGTCCACTCTTACATCAGGGTCCTCCTTTTATCAGACTCCCACCTTACATCAGGGTCCACTTCAGATCCCCTCTTACATTAGAGTCCTCCTTTTATCAGAGTCCCACCTTACATCAGGGTCCACATCAGATCCCCTCTTACATTAGACTCCTCCTTTTATCAGAGTCCACTCTTACATCAGGGTCCTCCTTTTATCAGACTCCCACCTTACATCAGGGTCCACATCGGAACCGCTCTTACATTAGAGTCCTCCTTTTATCAGAGTCCACATCAGACACCCACCTTACATCAGGGTCCACATCACAGTCCCCCTTACATTGGCTGGAGGCCAGACAAAATAGTATAGCTGGCCCATGGGCCATAGTTTGGAGACCCCTACTCAAGGATCATGAGGCCAAGCATAAAAGGATCCTTTATAAGTTCAGTCCAAAATGGGAACTATTCTTTTTTTTTTTTTTTCAAGCAAACCAATAGATCTCAGTGCCGCATCAAGCAGATCACTGACAGATTCTGATTTGACAAACTCGCTGATCCGTAGTCGCCATCATTCATGCGTCAGAAATCCTCAACCGATGCAAATTACGGGCCGCCTATGAGTTGTAGTTCGCCAGCCGCTGAGATCTGCAGCTCGGCGAAGCCACGCTCTAATGCAGATTAGACAATGAGCACCAAAGATTGGTTGCTATGGTTTAATGTAAATTCGCACTGAAATGCACTTCTGGTAAATAAGCTTCGGCGCCTGAACGTGATTAAAAGCAAACTCAAGCATAACATAGAAAAAAAAAAAAAAAGACATAACTTTGCTGACAAAGTAGTGGATCCTTTGAACATTCTCCAGCAGGCGTGAAAAAAAAAATAAAAGATGCTGAAATGAAAAGGCGCTTGTTATATATACATAATAAGCAGAATAAATACATAATAAGTAGGAGGGAGATTAGACAGGAGAATGCATTTTGGCGTCTTATCTGCCGTTAACGTCGTGTGATTCTGAATTGTGTTGAATATTTCTGGGGCTTGTGTACCTTAGAGTGCATCGGGGGAAGAAATTCACGGCGTCTACACATGCATTACGCTTTTTTTTTTCTAAGTGGCTGGATATTTTCTTTTTCTCGCCTATGAATTTACATCAAAGCTCCTCCGCCGCCACCTTCCCTTAGGAAGGCTTCCGACTGGTTCAAGGGGTGCTTACGCCTTTTACATTAAACATGGTGCGACCCTTTAAACACGATCTAAAGAAAAAAAAAAACAAGCACGCAGCAGTTCACTAATTGGATTTAAGTGCCTCTGTAGCCAAAAGTTTATTTCGAAGTTTTGGAAAAGTATAGGGATGGGTCGGAATCTATGTTCAAGCAAAATATGGTACAGCAAATGGCTCTATCCAATCCGGAGGGGTTTTATATAGACAGGCATACAGTTGTGCTCATAAGTTTACATACCCTGGCAGAATTTATGATTTCTTGGCCATTTTTCAGAGAATATGAATGAGAACACAAAAACATTTCTTTCACTCATGGTTAGGGTTTGGCTCAAGCCATTTATTATCAATCAACTGAGTTTACTCTTTTTAAATCATAATGACAACAGAAACTACCCAAATGACCCTGATCAAAAGTTTACATACCCTGGTGATTTTGGCCTGATAACATGCACACAAGTTGACACAAAGGGATTTGAATGGCTAATAAAGGTAACCATCCTCACCTGTGATCTGTTTTCTTGGAATTAATGTGTGTGTATAAAAGGTCAATGAGTTTCTGGACTCCTGACAGACCCTTGCATCTTTCATCCAGTGCTGCACTGATATTTCTGGATTCTGAATCATGGGGAAAGCAAACAAATTGTCAAAGGATCTGAGGGAAAAGGTAGTTGAACTGTAAAAAACAGGAAAGGGATATAAAAAGATATCCAAGGATTTGAGAATGCCAATCAGCAGTGTTCAAGCTCTAATCAAGAAGTGGAAAATTAGGGATTCTGTTGAAACCAAACCAAACTAAAATGTCAGCCACAACTGCTAGGTAAATTGTTCGGGATGCAAAGAAAAACCCACAAATAACTTCAGGTGAAATACAGGACTCTCTGAAAACATGGGGTGTGGCTGTTTCAAGATGCACCATAAGGAGGCACTTGAAGAAAGATGGGCTGCATGGTCGAGTCGCCAGAAGAAAACCATCACTACGCAAAGCCACAAAGTATCCCACTTGCAAAACGGCAAACAGCACAGAGACAAGCCTCAAACCTTCTGGCACAAAGTCATTTGGAGTGAAGAGACCAAAATTGAGCTTTTTGGCCACAGACATAAACCCTACATTTGGAGAGGAGCCAACAAGGCCTATGATGAAAGGTACACCATTCCTACTGTGAAACATGGAGTTGGATCGCTGATGGTTTGGGGATGTGTGAGCTACAAAGGCACAGGAAATTTGGTCAAAATTGATGGCAAGATGAATGCAGTGTTATCAAAAAATACTGGAGGAACATTTGCATTCATCAGCCAGGAAGCTGCGCATGGAACGTACTTGGATATTCCAACATGACAATGATCCAAAACACAAGGCCAAGTCGACCTGTCATTGGCTACAGCAGAATAAAGTGAAGGTTCTGGAGTGGCCATCTCAGGCTCCTGACCTCAATATCATTGAGCCACTCTGGGGAGATCTCAAATATGCAGTTCATGCAAGACAGCCCAAGAATTTCCAGGAACTGGGAGACTTTTTGCCAAGAGGAATGGGCAGCTTGACCATCTGAGAAGATAAAGAGCCTCATCCACAAAATACTTCAAGCTGTCATTGATGTTAAAGGGGGCAATGCACGGTATTAAAGGAGAAGTATGGCCTGAGCTCTTTTGGCCATACTTCTCCTATGGATCACAGGAGTGCAATTCGTTTTGCACTCCCGTGACTAAAGTCGGCTCTCTGCTGACGTCACAGGAGTCTGACCAGGCACCGCATCATCACGACTTCAAGAGTCTCTGCCAGGTGCCTGGACCGACAGCCGTCTCAGCCAATCAGCGAGCCGCTGAGAGCTTGAGACAGCGATCTCCGCCCCTCCACAGCTCAGCGCTCCAGCGAGCGTGGAGGAGCAGAGAGGAGAGCTGCTGATTGACAGTTGGTGGCTCTCCGCTCGGGGATCTCTGAGAACCGAGCCATCGGCGGTGTTTGATCGCTCGGTTCTCAGTGTAGAAGTGCCGGGGGACAGATGCAGCTTCCATCTAAGTAAGTATAATGGGGGAAAAAAACAGAAACCCATACTTCTCTTTTAAGAACTGGGGTATGTAAACTTTTGATCGTGGTCATTTGGGTAGTTTCTGATGTCATTATGATTTAAAAAGAGTAAAAACAGTTGATTGATAATAAATGGCTTCAGCCAAACACTAACCATGAGTGAAAGAAATGTTTTTGTGTTATCATTCATATTCTCTGAAAAATGGCCAAGAAATCATAAATTCTGCCAGGGTATGTAAACTTATGAGCACAACTGTAGATGAATGGATCTGAATTCAAAGATGCTTTGTATCAAGATTGTCGCCAGAACAGGAATAGAGGAGCAATATTTCAATGGGGACGTCTGTTAAAGAGGAAGTAAACCGCAGCCTCTTTTTTTTCTGCCCTGCAAAGTAAAGGCATAATGTGCTAGTATGCATTGCATACTAGCACACTATGTGACACTTACCTGCAAACAAAGCCCTCAATGTCACCAGTGAAGGCCGATTCCATCTTCGCCCGTCTTTCTTCCGGGTCCACAGACTGCGGCTGTGCAACTGGCCGGACCCGCATGACGTCACTCCCGCGTGCCGCTAGTCACGGCACAGGACTCTGATGAAACGGCAGGGGCGCCCGTTCCTTCAGAGCGCAGGCGCCAATGACGTCATTGGCTGCATATACAGTAAATATCTTCTAAACGGCACACGTTTAGGCTCGATTCACATCTATGCATGTTGCTTTTGAGCGTTTCTGCACTGCTTTTTGCTGTGCTTTCTGCGTTTTTGAACCGTCTTTTTACCATGATTTGCATTTTGTTTGTTTTTTTTGGGCCGGAAATTTTGTTTCTGGGCAGTTTTAAAGACGTAAAACGCAAATCACGGTAAAACGCGTCAAAAACGCATCAAAAAAGCAGGACTTGCATTTTTCTTGCATGCACATGAAGTCTATTACATGCAAAACGCTGCATTTTGCGTAAAAAAAAGTCCCCGACCCTTTCCAAAAATGCACAGGCACAAAATTGCATTGACGTGAATGTTTTCCATAGGAACCCATGTTAAAAAAATTAACTTTTGCAAAATGCATCAAAAAATCCATTAGTGTGAATCGAGCCTTACAAGGTATTTACAGTACCTATAGGTAAGCCTATTATAAAGCATTAGCTAGAGATACAAACAATCAATGGAAGTTTACTTCCACTATAAGGAGAGCATTAACCCTATGTTCACACCTATGCGTTTTTAGTGTGTTTGTAGTTTGCAGAAAAGCACTACAGTCCATTTAACATGGTTTCCTATGGTACACATTCACCTCTATGCGTTTTTTCAGGCGGTGTGTTTTTTTCCTGCAGCAGATTGCATTTTGCGTGCAACAGACTTTAATGGACCCGCAAATGCTTTTTAAAAAGTGTTTTACATGCATTTTGCATTTTTTTCCCCAGCACACCCCAGTATAACTAGTTGTTAAGGAGCGGGCCGGGAAGCCAGCCGTGAGTCATCAGCTGTCAGCTGAATGTAGTAACAAGAATTTCCAGGAATAAATAAAAAAGCCTGGGGTCCCACCCCCTGCCCCAGACAAAGTGCTTCACACTGCCCTATGCGGACCGCTGCGGGTGTCAATACAAAGTTAATGACACCCCAGGTTCGCAGATTGCAGTGCAAACTGTCAAATGGTGCAGGAATCGGATCGCATAGGTGTTGAACACTCATGCGATCCGATTCTAGTGTGGACCAAGAAAAAGCGTCCTGCACAATTTTGGTCTGAATGCGATACAAATTCAGTCATACAATCAGTATGGCTGAATTCGCATTGTACAGACATCGCATGTGATCTGCACAGCAATGCGGTGCGAATCACATGCGATGTCAGACATCACATATGTGTGAACCCAGGCTCTGGCTAGGTTCCCAAATGTGCAGCCCTGGGTTCATGCCTGGGGTTCGGTGTGTCTGTTCACCAGTTCTAGTGCAATTCAGGTCAGAATTTTTGCCTGATATCACACCTGAACTGGACCCAAACACGCACTGGACCCTTTTTCAATCCAGACCGTGGCCACCCCAGACATGTGTGAACCGGCTCCATTAAGATCCGGTCACACTCGCATGTCATGTGAATTGGATGCGGATCCAATTCGCACATGTGTGAACCCAGCCTAAATTCACAGTGGATGCCGCCGTGTTGAGTAATTCTTTTCAGTATCCAGGCACGGCCTTGCAGCTTTCTTTTAGAATCAAAAACTTAAAGTGGAATGATTGTCTTCTCTAAGGGCTGGTTCACCCCATAAAAACGCACTCCAGATCCATTCCGGATACGTTTCTGCATGTGCGTTTTTGATGCATTCCAAATGCTTTTTTTTCCTGTTTTTTTTTTTCCATTATACTAGGATCCAGTGCATTTTTTATGCATTCCAGTGCATTTTTCAGCTTTCCAGTACAGTCCAGTGCAGGAAAAATGCAACATGTTCTACTTTTTTTCCTGGAAAGCCCTGGAACTGACTGCACTGGTGTGAACTAAGCCATTGGAAACCATATAACCTATTTTCCATGCAGAAAAAAATGCACTGGACTGCATGTGGTGTGAACTGGCCCTCAGTCTCACAAAGAATGCAATCAAATTGAACAAATTAAATCAATAAATGCATTGCAAATGCTATCCAGCAAACTATACAACTGCGCTAAAGTGAGAACAGTCTACAAAATCCTAAGACTGCAGAAAGATTCCATAGAGTACCTCACATCAGTGTTTCTCAACTCCATTCCTCAACAGGTCATGTTTTCAGCATTTCCATAATTTTGCACAGGTGATTTGATCAGTTTCACTGCCTTAGTAATTACCACAGCTGTTTCATCTGAGGGAAATCCTGAAAATATGACTTGTTGGGGCGCCTTGAGGACTGGAATTGAGAAACACTGCCTTACATGTTAACTGGGAGGGCCTGCTTCTTGACCCTGTGCTGTGTAACTTTTGCTCTCCATGCTTCATGCATCAAATTAAACTTCTAAGAAAGGTTGAGGTCCAGTTGGTGGTGTTAAGGAATTTCTTGCCTGCGGTGGGCATGATTGGAAACAACTCTCCTGTATTATAGACAGGTGTGCAATAGGTCAGTGTTTTTCAACTCCAGTCCTCAAGGCACACCAACAGGTCATGTTTTTCAGGATTTCCCTCAGATGAAACAGCTGTGGTAATTACTAAGGCAGTGAAACTGATCAAATCACCTGTGCAAACTCATGGAAATCCTGAAAACATGACCTGTTGGTGTGCCTTGAGGACTGGAGTTGAAAAACACTGCAATAGGTGTTCCTAGTTGCTAGAGCAAGTTTATGGGACAGGTGTGACTCTCTCTCCAAATGATTGTCTATGGCACAAATGTAATGCCTCGTACACACGGTTCGACGATCGCATACAACAGGTCGTACTCACGACCATTGTATGCGAAATCGATCGTATGCGCGATTTGAACAGTCGAACATAGGACGGTCGTACAAGGGAGTTGTATGAGCAGACTAGAAAACTTGGTCATACCAACAAGCTCTCATACGACCGTTGTATCGTGTGTACAGAGCAGTTGGTACAACAAAGTTGTATTGTGCAAAACACGCATTGCTCCTAAGTCAGGAATGGACGGATGATAATTACATGCATCTGAACGTTCTTTCCCCCGGCCGTACGATCGTGTAGTGCAGTCAGTATGCTGCATACAAGAGCCAACATACGATTCGACACGATCATACGTGCATTCGTCAAACCGTGTGTACGGGGCTTTACTCTCTCTGCCAATGTAAGTCTATGGAACAGGTGTGACCCTTTCCCCCAATGCAAATCTATGGAAAAGGTGTGACCCTCTCCCCCAATGCAAGTCTATGGAACAGGTGTGACCCTCTCCCCCAATGCAAGTCTATGGAACAGTTCTGACCCTCTCCCCCAATGCAAGTCTATGAAATAGGTGTGAGCCTTTCCCCCAATGCAGGTCTATGGAACAGTTGTGACCCTTTCCCCCCAATGCAAGTCTATGAAACAGGTCTGACCCTCTCCCCCAATGCAAGTCTATGGAACAGGTGTGACCCTTTCCCCCAATGCAAGTCTATGGAGCAGGTGTGGCCCTCTCCCCCAATGCAAGTCTAAGGAACAGGTGTGACCCTCTCCCCCAATGCAAGTATATGGAACAGGTATGACCCTCTCCCCTAATGCAAGTCTATGGAACAGGTGTGACCCTCTCCCCCAGTGCAAGACTATGGAACAGGTGTGACCCTCTCCCCAATTCAAGTCTATGGAACATATGTGACCCTCTCCTTCAATGTAAGTCTATGGAACAAGTGTGACCCTCTCCCCCAATGTAAGTCTATGGTACAGGTGTGACCCTCTCCCCCAATGCAAGTTTATGGAACAAGTGTGATTCTCTCTCCTAATGAAAGTCTATGAGACAGGTGTGACCCTCTCCCCCAATGCAAGTTTATGGAACAGGCGTGACCCTCTCCCTCATTGCAAGTCTATGGAACAGGTGTGACCCTCTCCCCCAATGCAAGTCTATGGAACAGGTGTGACCTTTTCCCCAATGCAAGTCTATGGAGCAGGTGTGACCCTCTCCCCCAATGCAAGTCTAAGGAACAGGTGTGACCCTCTCCCCCAATGCAATTCTATGGAACAGGTGTGACCCTCTCCCCCAATGCAAGTATATGGAACAGGTGTGACCCTCTCCCCTAATGCAAGTCTATGGAACAGTTGTGACCCTTTCCCCCAATGCAAGTCTATGGAGCAAGTGTGAACCTCCTCCCCAATTCAAGTCTATGGAACAGGTGTGACCCTCTCCCCCAGTGCAAGACTATGGAACAGGTGTGACCCTCTCCGCAATTCAAGTCTATGGAACATATGTGACCCTCTCCTTCAATGTAAGTCTATGGAACAAGTGTGACCCTCTCCCCCAATGTAAGTCTATGGTACAGGTGTGACCCTCTCCCCCAATGCAAGTTTATGGAACAAGTGTGATTCTCTCTCCTAATGAAAGTCTATGAGACAGGTGTGACCCTCTCCCCCAATGCAAGTTTATGGAACAGGTGTGACCCTCTCCCTCATTGCAAGTCTATGGAACAGGTGTGACCCTCTCCACCAATGCAAGTCTATGGAACAGGTGTGACCCTCTCCCCCAATGCAAGTCTATGGAACAGGTGTGACCCTCTCCCCCAATGCAAGTCTATGGAACAGGTGTGATCCTTTCCCCCAATGCAAGTCTATGGAGCAGGTGTGATCCTCTCCCCCAATGCAAGTCTATGAAATAGGTATGACCCTCTCCCCCAATGCAAGTCTATGGAACAGATGTGACCCTCTCCCTCAATGCAAGTCTAGGGAGCAGGTGTGACCCTCTCCCCCAGTGCAAGACTATGGAACAGGTGTGACCCTCTCCTCCAATGCAAGTCTATGGAGCAGGTGTGACCCTCTCCCCCAATGCAAGTCTATGAAATAGGTATGACCCTCTCCCCCAATGCAAGTCTATGGAACAGATGTGACCCTCTCCCTCAATGCAAGTCTATGGAACAGGTGTGACCCTCTCCCCCAATGCAAGTCTATGGAACAGGTGTGACCCTCTCCCCAAATGCAAGTCTATGGAATAGGTGTGATCCTTTCCCCCAATGCAAATCTATGAAATAGGTGTGATCCTCTCCCCCAATGCAAGTCTATGGAACAGATGTGACCCTCTCCCCCAATGTAAGTCTATGGAACAGATGTGACCCTCTCCCCCAATGTAAGTCTATGGAACAGATGTGACCCTCTCCCCCAATGTAAAGCCTCATACACACGAGCCAATGGTTGGTCAACCAAACATCCAACTTTTTCCCAAATTGGGCAACGGCAGCTTGGTCTAGTGTACTGACGTGAAGCAAGTAATCGGCCAACAAAGCCGAACGTAGTGACGTGTTCCGAGCATCCGTGAATTACGAACACAGGTTACACGACCGAACACTTCCTGGATTCCGAGCATGCATGTTTGCACTTTGAACTTTTGGTTGGTCAACTTCTGTACACACGAGCCAACAATAGGTCAACTCCTTGTTGGCCAACACAAGTTTTCTAGTCTAGATTGGAAATCAGCTATAGAATCGTGCGTACACACGATCAGATTACCGACCAATCATCGGACCGGGTGTACGGGCCTTAAGTCTATGAAACAGGTGTGACCGTCTCCCCCAATGCAAGTCTATGGAACAGGTGTGAACTCTCCCCCAATGCAAGTCTATGGAACAGGTGTGACCCTCTCCCCCTATGAAAGACTATGGAACAAGTGTGATTCTCTCTGCCAATGCAAATCTATAGGACAAGTGTTATGCTGGCCATACATTATACAATTTTCTTATTCAATTTACTTTAACTATGTAGTGCAAGAGTCTGCCTGATTACATACAAATTGAAAGTAATTTTCCTTTCCTGGTGCCTATCCCAGTGGCGGCTGGTGAAATTTTGGGATGGGGGGGTGCCAGACCCTGCCCTTCCTTTTTGACCCTTCCCACTTCTCATAGTTTCTTATAGTTTCCACCCATTGTGTCAGGAGTGTTCAGCCCAGCATCACCAGATAGGGTATACAGTCACCAGATAGGGTATACAGTCACCAGATAGGGGTATACAGAGCCACCAAATAGGAGTATACAGAGCCCCAGATAGGAGAATACAGAGCCACAGATAGGAGTATACAGAGCACCAGATAGAAGTATACAGAGCCACCAGGTAGGAGTATACAGTCACCAGCTAGGAGTTTACAGTGTCACCAGATAGGAGTATACAGTGTCACCAGATAAGAATATACAGAGCCACCAAATAGGGGTATACAGAACCACCAGATAGGGGTATACAATCACCAGATAGGAGTATACAGAGCCACCAGATAGGGGTATACAGAGCCACCAGATAGGGTATACAGAGCCACCAGATAGGGGTATACAGTCACCAGATAGGAGTATACAGAGCCACCAGATAGGGATATACAGAGCCACCAGATAGTATAAAGAGCCAGCAGATAGGAGTATACAGAGCCACCAGATAGCAGTATACAGAGCCCCAGATAGCAGTATACAGAGCCCCAGATAGAAGTATACAGAGCCCTAGATAAGAGTATACAGAGCAACCAGATAGGAGTCTACAGAGCTACCAGAGAGGAGTATACAGAGCACCAGATAGGAGTATACAGAGCTCCAGATAGGAGTATACAGAGCCCCAGATGGGAGTATACAGAGCACCAGATGGGGTACACAGAGCCCCAGATAGGAGTATACAGAGCACCAGATAGGGGTATACAGAGCACCAGATAGGGGTATACAGAGCAATAGATAGGAGTATACAGAGCCAACAGAGAGGAGTATAAAGAGCCACCAGAGAGGGGTATACAGAGCACCAGATAGGAGTATGCAGAGCACCAGATAGGAGTATACAGAGTCACCAGAGAGGAGTATACAGAGCACCAGATAGAAATATACAGAGCACCAGATAGGAGTATACAGAGCCCCTGATAGGAGTATACAGAGCACCAGAGAGGAGTATACAGAGCACCAGAGAGGAGTATACAGCGCACCACAGAGGAGTATACTGAGCCCAAGATAGGAGTATGCAGAGCACCAGGGAGAAGTATGCAGAGCACCAGGCAGGAGTATACAGAGCCACCAGATAGGAGTATACAGAGCCCCAGATAGGAGTTTACAGAGCACCAGAGAGGAGTATACAGAGCCACCAGATAGGAGAACACCAAATCACCACAATACCATAAAATCCCCCCACCACAGGAGTCGCGGCTCTGAAAACAGCCCCCGAAACCCCCCCATGTCCGGTACTTAGGGGGTGTAGAGAGAGGATCCTCTTCTGTCTCTCCTCTCTTCTCCACAGTGCAGGCACGCCAGGCAGCAGCAGCAGAGATGTCCCCGCTCCTCATGCTTCCTCCTTCCTTCCTGTTGCCAAAGTGCCGCTAGGCATCCAATAGGATCGCCTGGCGTTTTGGCCAATCGGGAGAGAGGTCTGACCGACCTGCCTCCTGATTGGTGGGGAGGCATTGTAGTGTGAAAACAGTGAAAATTAGTTCGCTATTGTCACACACTTGGGTGGGATTGGGGCGCACTCTCTGCGCCCCGAGCCCACCCTTTTTTGAAGCCTATTAGGTGCTTCACACCTAATCAGGTGCTTCCAAAAAAAACCACTCTGGCCCCATAGGAATCCATGTGTGCGGCATCCTGAAAGGGGCCAGGGCTATGGATAGGAAGGCAGCAGCAGGGATGGGGGGGCCGCCACTGGCCTATCCATGGCAGCATACACATGGACAGAGCAGCCAACCATGTGTATGCTGCCGTGGAGGCACCAGGAAAATTGTATAGTGTGTAGCCAGCTTTACCCTCTCTCCCAATGATAGTCTATGGCAGTGTTTTTCAACTCCAGTCCTCAAGGTGCCCCAACAGGTCGTATTTTCTGGATTTCCCTCAGATGAAACGGGTTTGGCAAATACTAAGTCATTGAAACTGATCCAATCACCTGTGCAAAATAGTGGAAGGTCTGAAAACATGACCTGTTGGGGTGCCTTGAGCAGGTCTGCTGATAAGCCAGTACAACTGGCCCTGTTGTACCGGCCCAACCAGCGGGGGGGGGGGCACATCTGAACAAAGTGCAGGATAAAAAAAAAGTCTTTCACCAACCACCTGACCGCAAGTGAAGAGGGGACGGGCCTCCGACCTGGCTAATCGACTGCTCTCTTCAGTGTACAAGCAGAGCAATTCACTTGTACACTGCAGCCGATTAGCTGCCCGGGTCCGAGGCCCCTCCCCTCTCCACTGTACACACAGAAGAGATCTCTAGCCGCATGGAGCTGCCATCCGCCCCCCTCCTTCAGGCACGATGTTGTTGCAGGTGAGTGGCCTGCTGGACGTTCTAACCTGGCTCTATATATCACCTAACCTGGCTCTATCTACCACCTAACCTGTCTCCATCTACCGCCTAACCTGGCTCTATATGCCACCTAACCTGGCCCTATATATCACCTACCCTGGCTCTATATACCACCTAACCTGGCTCTATATATCACCTACCCTGGCTCTATATACCACCTAACCTGGCTCTATATACCACCTAAACTGGCTCTATATATTAGCATTGGCACCATGAGTGCCACTGTCTCTGCAGGCAGCACATACATTATGGTATTGGCAGCATGGGTGGCACTGTCTCTGCAGGCAGCACATGTGTTATGACATTGGCAGCATGGGTGGCACTGTCTCTACAGGCAGAACATACGTTATGGTATTGGCAGCAAGGGTGGCACTGTCTCTGCAGGCAGCACATGCGTTATGGCATTGGCAGCATGGGTGGCACTGTCTCTGCAGGCAGCACATGCGTTATACAATTGGCAGCATAAGTGGAGAAAGATAAATATCAATTGAAGACAAACCTGCACTTTGTTTCAAGGCGGGGTCTGGGGAGAGGCCAGGGGTGGGGCTGAAGGGGGCCCCGTCGGGTAGGCTGTATGGGGCCCCATCATTTCTATCAGCGGCCCTGGCCTTGAGGACTGGAGTTGAAAAACAGTGGTCTATGGGACAGGTGTGATTCTCTTTCCCCTTGATGGGCAGGTGCAATTATCTCTGTGAATACAAGTCAGTGGGGCAGGTGTGATGCTTTCTCCAAATGATAGTCTATGGATCAAGTGTGATTTTTCTTTCCAAATGTTTGGAGACAAGAGTGACTCTCATTCCCAATGCAAGATTATGGGACAGGTGTGGCTCTTTTACCAATGCAAGCCTATAAGATAGTCATCACTCTATCTGCTGAATCTAGTCTATGCCACATTTTTAGCACTCTCCCCCAATGCAAGTCTATGGGACAGGTGCAGCTTTCTCTGTCAATGCAAGTGTATGGCACATATGTAGCTTTCATCCAATGTAAGTCTATGAAGCAGGTGTGACACACTTTATTAATGCAAGTCTTTGGGACAAATTATAGCTTTCTTTCCCAGTGACTCTATTCACCACTGCAAGTCCAAAGGACATGTATGACTCTTTCTGTTAAAGCAAGTCTATGGGATGAGTGTATGTCTCTTTCCTAATGAAAGGTTATGGAACAGGTGTCACCAACCCCTCCAGTGCAACTCTATGGGACAGGAAGTCTATGGGACAGGTGTCACCGGCTCCTCCAGTGCAAGTCTACGGGACAGGTGTCATTGACTGCTCCAGTGCAAGTCTATGGGACAGGTGTCACCGACGCCTCCAGTGCAATTATATGGGACAGGTGTCACCCACTCCTCCCAGGGCAAGTCTATGGGACAGGTGTCATTGACTGCTCCAGTGCAAGTCTATGGGACAGGTGTCACTGACTCCTCCCAGTGCAAGTCTATGGGACAGGTGTCACTGACTCCTCCCAGTGCAAATCTATGGGACAGGTGTCACCCACCCCTCCCAGAGCAAGTCTATGGGACAGGTGTCACCCACTCTTCCCAGTGCAAGTCTATGGAATAGGTGTCACCCACTCTTCCCTGTGCAAGTCTATGGGACAGGTGCCACCCACTCCTCCCAGTGCAAGTCTATGGGACAGGTGTCACCGACTCCTTCTAGTGCAAGTCTATGGGATAGGTGCCACCCACTCCTCCCAGTGCAAGTCTATGGGACAGGTGTCACTGAGTCCTCCCAGTGCAAGTCTATGGGACAGGTGTCACCGACTCCTCCTAGTGCAAGTATATGGGACAGGTGTCACTCACTTCTCCCAGTGCAAGTCTATGGGACAGGTGTCACCAACTCCTCCCAGTGCAAGTCTATGGGACAGGTGTCACCCACCCCTCCCAGAGCAAGTCTATGGGACAGGTGTCACCCACTCTTCCCAGTGCAAGTCTATGGGATAGGTGTCACCCACTCTTCCCTGTGCAAGTCTATGGGACAGGTGCCACCCACTCCTCCCAGTGCAAGTCTATGGGACAGGTGTCACCGACTCCTTCCAGTGCAAGTCTATGGGACAGGTGTCACCGACTCCTCCTAGTGCAAGTCTATGGGACAGGTGTCACCGACTCCTCCTAGTGCAAGTCTATGGGACAGGTGTCACCCACTTCTCCCAGTGCAAGTCTATGGGAAAGGTGTCACAGACTCCTCCAGTGCAAGTCTACGGGACAAGTGTCATCGACTCCTCCAGTGCAAGTCTAGGGGACAGGTGTCACCCACTCTTCCCAGTGCAAGTCTATGGGACAGGAGTCACCCACCCCTCCCAGTGCAAGTCTATGGGACAGGTGTCAACCACACCTTCCAGTGCCAGTCTATGGGACAGGTGTCACCCACTCATCCCAGTGCAAGCTTATGGGACAAGTGTCACCCTCTCCTCCAGCTCCCAGTGCAAGTCTATAGGATAGATGTCACCTACTCCTTCCTATGCAAATCTATGGGACAGGTGTCAACGACTCCTTCCAGTGCAAGTCTATGGGGCAGGTGCAACTTTCTCTCCTGGAGATTACCAGACAAGTGTGATTTTGTCTTCCAAACCAAGACTATGGATCAGGTCTCTGTGGCTGGAAAAGGAAATCCTGATTTAAAAAGGGTCAGCTCAACCAATAGTAATATTTGAGTAATAGGTGGCTTTTGGTGACCTGATTCCTCCCCAGGCATTTTATATGTTTTTGATACTTTGAGGTTGCGCCATATTTCCTGGCTCTGTTCCTGTCCACCTAGGGGGGTTTGGGTGTTGTGACCCAACTTTGTGTGCTCCAGCCCCTTCTATTACATTCTCCATAAGAGATCTCACCAATAGCTTCCCTAAGTGGTAGAGGAAACGGAAGTGTCTCTTTTAAGTGGACTGACCCTTTAACAGATGATCAGATGATCTTACACATATAGATAAGGGCTTTGTTACAGACTTTGCTTCTGTTGCAAGAAACCATTGCACAATCTGCTCTAATGTAGTTTTGGAAAACACACATTTGGTGGCCATGATACATACTGATACACATTTGGTGGCCATGATACATACTGATACACATTTGGTGGACATGATACATACTGATACACATTTGGTGGCCATGATGCATACTGATACACATTTGGTGGACATGATGCATACTGATACACATTTGGTGGCCATGATGCATACTGATACACATTTGGTGGACATGATACATACTGATACACATTTGGTGGCCATGATACATACTGATACACATTTGGTGGCCATGATGCATACTGATACACATTTGGTGGACATGATACGTACTGATACACATTTGGTGGACATGATGCATACTGATACACATTTGGTGGACATGATGCATACTGATACACATTTGGTGGACATGATGCATACTGATACACATTTGGTGGACATGATACGTACTGATACACATTTGGTGGACATGATACATACTGATACACATTTGGTGGACATGATGCATACTGATACATATTTGGTGGACATGATGCATACTGATACACATTTGCCATTATACATCCAGAGTGCACATCTCCAGAAAACATTAATAAACATTGTTTCTTTTTTTTTACTCCAAATTTAATCCTATTTAATGATTGTTACAAATACAGAAAACAACACAGCTAGTAGTGGGGTCTTCTGTGATCTCCTACAATGCAATGGCTGTGTCTACTGAAAGGGCTTATAACGCGCAACAGAACCTATATAGATTTTATTATATTGCAGCTTACCAATTCTTAGATGTGATGGCTGCATTCGTTTTCTTTTATTTTCACCTGGTGATCTGGCCAGCAAGGCTGGCCTTACATTATACAGTTTTCTTGTTCAATCCCCTTTAGGCTCCTTTCACATGAGCGGACAGGCTCCGCTGCTCAGCGGGGATCCATCCATTGATGCTCGCTGAGCCGGTGGATGACAGGACGGTCTCTGCACTCCGTGCAGAAACGGACCTGTCAGAGCTCCGCTCTCCTCTATGAAGGATCGGATGAACACGGACTGTTTGTCCATGTTCATCAGATCCGATCCGCCAGACGGATGGAAAATAGGGTTTCCATCTGTCTGTATTTAGCGGATTGGAGGTCAGCGGACATGTCACTGCTGACATCCGTCGCTCCATAGAGCACAATGGAGCGTCCGTTGAGGTCCGCCTAAAAAATTGACAGGCGGACCCGAATGATCTGCTTGTGTGAAAGGACCCTAAGATTTACCTTCAACTATGTAGTGCAAGGGCCGGCCTGATTGCATACACATTGAAAGTTTAAGGTGTGACCTCATGGCGGGGTTTTTATAACTCGTGATCGGCGGTGACATTGTACTCCAGTGTGGAATTTGAAAGTTACACATACGTTAGTCCGGCCGGGAACGTGAT
>BLSH010071284.1:2184272-2196346 GCA_018402905.1 Glandirana rugosa | reverse complement strand
ACAAAGAACGGTGCTTGGAGGTGGGTGGAATCAAGGCACGGTGCTTGGAGGTAGGTGGGGGGTGGAGGCAAGGAACGGTGCTCAGGGGTAGGTGGGTGGTGGAACCAAGAAACGGTGTTTGGAGGTGGGTGTCGGGTGGAACCAAGGAACAGTGCTCAGGGGTGGAGGGGGGTTGGAACCAAGAAACAGCGCTCAGAGGTGGGTGGGGGGTGGAGACAAAGAACGGTGCTTGGAGGTAGGTGGGGGTGGAATCAAGAAACGGTGCTTGGAGGTGGGTAGGGAGCGTAGACAAGAAACTGTGCTCAGAGGTGGGTGGGGGGTGGAGACAAAGAACGGTGTTTGGAGGTAGGTGGGGGTGGAATCAAGAAACGGTGCTTGGAGGTGGGTGGGGAGCGGAGACAAGAAATTGTGCTCAGAGGTGGGTGGGGGTGAATACAAGGGGTGACTCAGAAGGAGGGAGGACCTGCACCTATTTCCTGAGAAAAAAAAGCCTGCAGCCATCACACTAAGAATTGGTAAGCTGCAATATAATAAATGCTAGCTTTTGGGTTTAATACTGCTTGAAGCACACAAAAAAGTGCACGGGGGTACACTTGGTCCTCCTCCGAACCGACCCTGGCCCTGGTCCCCCAGGGTGCAAGACTCCTGAAGGGGACTGGGGTACTTGTTGTCCGCCTAGCAAAACCCAGGTGGACACCATTCATAGGGGGACCCGCTGAAGCAAGGTCCACCTAACTACACCCAAAATTCCTCCGGTCCAAGCCAAAAGGCCCTGGCCAGGGGACAGGTGTGAAAATATCATGCAATCGGTGCTGTGACCATGCTGCCACCATGCTGCCATGCTAAAAACATAGTGAGCTTCCCTAAATTTTTTGGAACCCCCTGGACTTCCACTCCAGGGCCACACGTACTGCAGGCTTTTTTCACCTGTAGAGAAGCTGAACAGATTAAACTTCACCTGACCTGAACTTAACCTTGTGAGCAGCCCAGGCATTAGGACAGCTGCCTTCTGTGGCTTCTCACATTTTGGTGACTGGATCCTTTTACAACCCCACATAAAGGAGCTGTGATATTACACAATGTGACCAGTTGGTGGCAGTGTTGTGTTAGATTTGAAGTTACTGTCAACCTGATTTTATAGAGTATAATGCAAGAGTTATTTATTGTCCCTCATGTCATAATTGGGGGCTATGCTTTTCTTTAACCCATATATGTTCCCAATTGTCTGTTATGAGTTTAAAGGGTAACCCCACTTTTATGAAAAAAAAATATATATAAATAAATAAATAATAGTACAGCAAATACAATTACTACACAAGCCATGCTGCAATTTAAAGGGTAACTCCACTTTCGAGGGGGACCTACTTAATATTAGGTGGGTGGCTATAAAGTTATGGCTGATCAGTGTAGATATTTAGGCAAAGTAAAGCCCTGGCGTACTTGTCTGCACATTGTTGTTTCCTGGTCTGGGGCGTGCACACACCGCCGACGACCCGCTCTTGCTGTGAGTGGACACAGTGGGAGCCAATCAGCGGGTCGGGGGGGCTGCGATGTTGTTCCCGAGAGAAGCAGAATGGCGGTCTGCCTATGTGAACAAGGCAGCCCGCCGTTCTGTCAGAGAGAAAGAGAGAGATCTTGTGTTCCTGCTAATCAGGAACACAGATGTCTCTCTTCCTCCAGTTAAACCATCCCCCACACAGTTAGAAATCACTCCCTAGGAGCACACTTAACTGTCTGATCACCCCTGATGTTAACCCCTTCCCTGGCAGTGGCATTAGTAAAGTGCATTTTATTAGCACTGATTACTGTGTTCGGGCGAATGGTCCCCAAAAAGTGTCTTAGTGTCCAATTTGTTTGTCGCAATGTCGCAGTCCCTCTAAAAATTTCTGACTAGTAAAAATAAAAATACCATAAATCTATCCCATGGTTTGTAGAGCTATAACTTTTGCACAAACCAATAAATATACAATTATTGGGATTTTTTTTTAACAAAAATATGCAGAATACATATTGGCCTGAATTGAAGAAGAAATTTGTTTTTTTTTTCTTACATTTTTTATTGGATGTTTTATAGCAGAAAGTAAAAAATGTTTTTTTTTTCAAAATTGTCGGTATTTTTTTGTTTATAGCGCAAAAAATAAAAACCGCAGAGGTGATCAAATACCACCAAAAGAAAGTTCTATTTGTGGGAAAAAAGGACATAAATTTTATTTGGGTACAACGTCAATTGTCAGTTAAAGTGACGCAGTGCCGTATTGCAAAAGGGCCTGGTCATGAAGGGGGGTAAATCTTCTGGGGCTGAAATGGTTAAATATCTCCCCTCCCTACACCCAGTTGAGTATCTTGTCCTTCTTTGCCTTCTGATAAAATGTAGCATTACAAAAACAATGTAACACCCACAGATAATAACAGAAGCTAGACAAGATTAAATATGTTATTGTTAATGAACTTTAATTACTGGGATCACATGACTCTGTGTGGGTTGATCTCCATTATGGAAGAAAAATATGACCTTCCCAGCCTCTTCTATTCTTCATCAGCCATGTATGATAATAACACTCAGCTATGTATTGTAGGATGAACCAGTAACAATTCTTCACTGACAGAAATGTTGGGAATAAACACTTACCGTCAATAAAACTTGTTTTTTTTTCCTCCATTCCCCTTAAAGTGTTACTAAACCCACAACAGTAAAATCAGTCTGTATAGGTAAAGCATGCTTGTTATACTCACTGTGCAACCTAAAGGGTTAATCCTCTGCATTGTGTAAAAATGCTGTTTTATCCTGTATTCTCTGATCTTCCCCTCCCTGCACTGTCCCCCTGGACAAGTCTGGATAAGACAGAGCCTTTGGAGTCAGGCTGCACATGCTCAGTTTGGTGTGTATTGCTAAAGAGTTGTTTTTTTTTTTTCTTGGGAGAGTGCATGTGATCAGCACAAGGCCAATCAGCACTGTCCAGACAGAGGGTCAGGGGTCCTGCAGCCTCAGGACAGCTCAGTGCAGTATGAAAACTCCTTCTACAAGCTTCACCAGACACTGATAGAAATCACATAACCATTATATACTGCTGATGAGAAAAGGTATTTAGCAGTTTTTATTTACTAAAATAATTGCATTTCCATATTCTGTGTGCTGTGGGAGACCAGATATTGTGAATGCAGGGTTCTGGGTTTAGTAACATTGATGGGGGCGGTGATGTCACAAGGGGACGGGGCCTCCAGATGACGTCAGCTGGTGGCCCCACCCCATGCCAATATTAGTCATGGCACACGGCGGACCCAGCATTACACCGGGAGAGTCAACATCGGAAGGGGAACAGAGGGAGAAGACAGCGCAGAGAGAAGACCCAGCAGAAGAGGGGAGAAGAACCGGCAGAGGGAGAAGACATCACCGGAGGAAGGAGAAGAGCCGGAGAGGGGAGAAGAAATCGTAAGAGACACCTTAATAAAATACTTTAAAAACCTTAGTGCTGTGTTTATTTTTGACACTTTTTTTTAGGTGAATGGGTAGGGGTACAGTGTACCCCATACTCATTCACAGAGGGTGGTGGGGGCCGGGATCTGGGGGCCCCCCCCCGCCCGCAGACCCCGACAACTATGGGTCAGGGTTGTCAGGAAGAGGCCCTTGTCCTCATCAACATGAGAACAAGGTGCTTTTGGGTGGGGGCACAGAGCCCACCTTGCCCAAAAGCGCCCACCCCCCCCATGTTGAGGGCATGTGGCCTGGTATGTTCCAGGAAGGGGGTGCTCACTCGACCCCCTCCCCCTTTCCTGACCTGCCGGGTTGCGTGCTCGGATAAGGGTCTGGTGGTATGGATTTTGGGAGGGCCCCATGCCATTTTTTTTTTGTGTGGGGGTTCTTCCTTCAAATCCATACCAGACTGAAGGGTCTGGTATCGTCCTGGGGGGGGGACCCCACGCCAATTTTTTTTTTCATTTCGGCGGGGGGTTCCCGTTCAAGATCCTCTGCACACAAATCGCACCGCAAGTCGGATCATCATAATCCAACTTCTGGTGGGACTTCTATTCAAATCAATGGACTTCCATAGGGAACCATTGATTTTGAATAGAGACAGAGAAACGCTGCTAAAAGCTAGCGCATCTAAACGCGCATTGACGCCAATGCAAAACGTTGATAAAATCGCGTTTGTTACGTTTTTTTTTCCTGTCGTTGGTACTAGCTTTACAGCTCGTTTTTTGTAACGCCCGTGTGTATGAGGCCTAACTCTACATCTGAACACCTTTAATTAATAAGGTACATTAGATACATTGATAAGATACACAGGCAAATCACATTTTACAGGAAAACTGTCGGGGTTTATTTTTTTGAACCTATTAATTTTATACATAGGAAAATTAATGTATTTTTAAATATTTACAGAATATCATATCTCTTTTTTTTAAATGAATATTTAATAGAGGTAAAAGGAACAATTCTCTGAACTAGCAATTTGTGAAACAAACAAAAATTTCATCAAAATAAAAATCGAATTGCTGCTGTACACCGTCATGTGTTCCCACATCACCATAAGATTTATTGCAGCGCAATACAACAATTAAAAACTATTTCTTTATGAAACTGTATGCTACTAATAATATATATTCAGTATCTCACAAAAGTGAGTACACCCCTCACATTTTTGGAAATATTTTATTATATCTTTTCATGTGACAACACTGAAGAAATGACACTTTGCTACAATGTAAAGTAGTGAGTGTACAGCTTGTATAACAGTGTAAATTTGCTGTCCCCTCAAAATAACTCAACACACAGCCATTAATGTCTAAACCGCTGGCAACAAAAGTGAGTACACCCCTAAGTGAAAATGTCCAAATTGGGCCCAAAGTGTCAATATTTTGTGTGGCCACCATTATTTTCCAGCACTGCCTTAACCCCCTTGGGCATGGAGTTCACCAGAGCTTCACAGGTTGCCATTGGCGTCCTCTTCCACTCCTCCATGATGACATCACGGTGCTGGTGGATGTTAGAGACCTTGCGCTCCTCCGCCTTCCCTTTAAGGATGCTTCACAGATGCTGAATAGAGTTTAGGTCTGGAGACATGCTTGGCCAGTCCATTTTCTGCATTTTTTTGAAAGATGATCAAAGATGCAGTATGCAGAACTTTGATGCACCTTCTTGAAAACGCACATTTTAATAGAAGTCAAAAAGTACCTAAAAATGCACAATTTGCGCTTCACCCAAAATGCAGCACACCAGTGTGAACCGCTGCAAAAACCAGAGTAGATTTTTTTTTATTTTTTTTTGTTGCTGGCTGGCTTAAAAGTGCGTTGGGAAACTTTTCAGTGCTTTATAATTTCATCATAACATGAAATAGAAGGATTTCATATGGCAGATCCTCGGGATTTAATATCCAGGGTTGAAAGTTTCCAGTTACAAATTTTCTTGGCCCAAGACTGTACTCGGAAACAAAGAATCTTCTTCAATTATGTATGTTGTCATTATCTAGCTGGCAGGATTCCGATGGGGTTCCAGGACCTTGTGTCATTCCATTGCACCAGTGGGTATTGTGACATCACAGGTGACTCCAGCCTCCCGCTGAGACCCCATGGGGTTCCCGACCACAGCCAGCTGGTAAAATGCCATTTCTGCTGACCTTGGTACTAATTAGAGTTGAGGCTAGAGGAAGAGAATCTAGATTTAATTATTAATGTCCAACTAGCAGCTGGGGAACAGCATGGCGCCACTGTGCCAGTCCCTCAGCTGCCAGACGTCATTCACTGCCCCCTGCTGTCTGGGTACCTTGCAAACTTCTGCTGTGCAGAGGGAGAATATAGCATGCACACTGAATAATTTATTTAAAGCTAAATTCCAGGAGATAGGCTAAATATGCAGAGGAGATACATATATGGGAGCTGTTTAGCTGCCAATGGAGTTGTATTTTTGTTCAGTGAGTCCTGACATTTACACAGCCCCAACAAGTAGAAGAAGCAGCTTGGAGACTTGACCTGCTCTACTGCAGCTAAATATGACAACTGGGTCTCCTTTCTGTCCCCAGTTTGTCATTGGCGGGTATGTAGGTGGGTGGGGGTGCTGTAAAAGAATGCATTCACTGGAACATAGCTCGAAAGAAGTGGAAGAACCCCCAAAACATGTTGGATGCATTCACTGGAATTCAGCCCCGAAAAAGTGGAAGAACCCCCAAAACATGTTGCATGCATTAGCTGGAACTTAGCCCCAAAAAAGTGGAAGAACCCCCAAAACATGTTGGATGCATTAGCTGGAACTTAGCCCCAAAGAAGTGGAAGAACTCCCAAAACACGTTGGATGGAACTTGGCGCCGAAGAAGTTGAAGAACCCCCAAAACACGTTGGTTGCATTAGCTGGAACTTGGCCCTGAAGAAGTGGAAGACCCCCCAAAACATGTTGGATGCATTAGCTGGAACTTGGCCCCGAAGAAGAGGAAGAACCCCCAAAACACCTTGGATACATTAGCTGGAACTTAGCCCCGAAGAAGTGGAAGAACCCCCAAAACACGTTGGATGTAGTAGCTGGAACTTAGCCCCAAAAAAGTGGGAGAACTCCCAAAACACGTTGGTTGCATTAGCTGGAACTTGGCCCTGAAGAAGTGGAAGACCCCCCAAAACATGTTGGATGCATTAGCTGGAACTTGGCCCCGAAGAAGAGGAAGAACCCCCAAAACACCTTGGATACATTAGCTGGAACTTAGCCCCGAAGAAGTGGAAGAACCCCCAAAACACGTTGGATGTAGTAGCTGGAACTTAGCCCCAAAAAAGTGGGAGAACTCCCAAAACACGTTGGTTGCATTAGCTGGAACTTGGCCCTGAAGAAGTGGAAGACCCCCCAAAACATGTTGGATGCATTAGCTGGAACTTGGCCCCGAAGAAGAGGAAGAACCCCCAAAACACCTTGGATACATTAGCTGGAACTTAGCCCCGAAGAAGTGGAAGAACCCCCAAAACACGTTGGATGCATTAAATGTAAAAAATGGTGCACTATTCCTATGTAAACAATATGACTGTATACACATATAATGTAACAATGTGACTTGGTTAGTGAATGCTGGAAAAAAAGCCTATGAGCTAAATATAGGCATACAACAGGGGCGGCCCGTGCATTGTGGGTGCTCAGGCACCACCCCCCCATCCCTGCCGCCTCCCCCCTATCCATGCACCTGGCCCCTTTCAGGACGCCGGACACATGGAGTCCTATGGCAGTGACGGGAAGGTTTTTTATTTTTAAACACCTGATTAGAGCCTAAGGCTCTAACATGCTTCAAAAAAGGGTGGGCTCGATCCCACCCAATTTTGTGACAATAGCAAATTAATTTTCGCTATTTTCACATTACAGTGCCTCCCTGCCAATCAGGAGCCAGGTCTGTGAGACCTGTTTCCCAATTGGCCAAAGTGCCAGGCGATCCTATTGGATACCTAGTGCTAAGGACGGAGAGGCACAAAGAGGTGAGGAGAACGATCTGTGGCTGCTGCCCTACACTGAGAAATGGAGGAGGGTAAACAGTAGAGGAAACAGCAGCCACCACTCTACACTGTGGAGGACACACAACTCAGCGGTAAGTGCTGTGCAGTTCCTATCGCGTGGGGGGGAGGTGGTTGGGTGCTGTTGTCAGGGACGCGACAGCACCCCCCCCATGACTGAGAGCCACGACGCCATGCAGGGGGGGTTTGGGTGGGTCGGCCGTGTGCTATCAGTGCCGCAAGTCCCGCGGCGGGGGGGGCTGTGCTCTGGCTATACCCTACTCTGCATACTCCTGTCCTGTGATGCTGGGGCTGTATACTCCTGATCTGTGATGCTGGCTATATACTCCTGTCCTGTGATGCTGGGCTGTATACTCCTGTTCTGTGATACTGGCTGTATACTCCTGTCCTGTGATGCTGGGCTGTATACTTCTGTCCTCTGATGCAGGGCTGTTTACTCCTGTCCTGTGATGCTGGGCTGTATTCTCTGTCCTGTAATGCTGGGCTGTATACTCCTGTTCTGTGATACTGGCTGTATACTCCTGTCCTGTGATGCTGGGCTGTATACTTCTGTCCTGTGATGCAGGGCTGTTTACTCCTGTCCTGTGATGCTGGGCTGTATTCTCTGTCCTGTAATGCTGGGCTGTATACTCCTGTCCTGTGATGCTGGGCTGTATACTCCTGTCCTATGATGCTGGCTGTATACCCTGTCCTGTAATGCCGAGCTTTATACTCTGTCTTGTGATGCCTAGTTGTATACTCCTGACACAATATGTGGAATTACAGGGAACGGAGAGGGTGGATTCTATAAGAGGTGGGGCTTACAAGAAGTGTGAGGGGTCACAAAAGAAGGGTGGGGTCTGCCCCCCCATCCTAAAACTTCACCAGCCGCTGCTGGCATACAATGTATCAAATAAAGTGACTAGTGCATAAACCACGTGTAATCAAACAAAAAAGGTTTAAAAAAACACTGCAATGTTCCAAAAGGTGTAGCAAACATGTGAAAGGTCAGATAAACTTATTTTTCTTGGATATAATCGCTTAAGACTACAAAGGGGAATAATCTAGCACACAGTTTCTGTATGGATCTCTCCCATAGACAATAAACCATGAAAACTGCACAATGTCTATAAATGATGGCTTCATAAGCAATCTTCTATGTGGTATAATATGATGTTCCATCTGATCAAGGTGATTCAAAAGATCACCAAAAGGAGTTCTATTCCCAGTTCTATTCCCAGTAGACGACAGTCAGGCTGCTTTCACACTAAGGCGTTTTACAGACGCTGTTTATCTAAAAATAGCGTCTGTAAAGCGCCTCAAAAATCCCCCCTAATCCACCCCAATGTGAAAGCCCTGAGTGCTTTCAAACTGGGGCGGTGCGCTTGCAGGACGTTAAAAAAAGTCCTGCAAGCAGCATCTTTGGGGCGGTGAGGGGAGCGGTAATATACCCCTCCTCTACCGCCCCTGCCATTGAAATGAATGGCAAGCGCTTCCAAAGCAGCTGCATACCACCTCGGTAGCGCTGAGCGCCAGCACTTTTAACCTCTTGTGGGGGGTTAAAAGCATGGCGCTCCCGCCCCCATAGCGGAGCCCTATCGCTGGTAAAAATCCGTTAAAACTAGCGGGGTTTTACCGCGACCGCGGCTGCCGCTCAGTGTGAAAGTAGCCTTAAGTAGAAATGTGAGTCGGATAGGAGAATTTCAGAAGCGTTACCCCACTGGTTGAATGAGTGGCATCCTTACCAGATATTATTTCATGCCTGCATTTTATAACCTTTTGTAAGTGTAACTTTTAAATAACCTTTTATTAAATGTTTGCGGTGTTACACTATGAGTTTTTTTTCCTTGTCTATACATGAACTTCAATCCATGGAGCTCCATCTAAGATTTTAAAGGGCGAAAAGCCTGTTTGAATACCACACTTGAAGCATCCAAGCAGTTGATTACTGCAACATGAGCAGGCTGAGTGTCCAAGGGAGTTCTCCAGAGCCAGGGGCGTAATGATAGGGGTTGCAGGGGCTGCAATTGCAACCGGACTCCATGGTCCAGGGGGCCCGTTCATCTCCCTTGTCCACCTGAATAGGAGGGATGGCGGGGGTGGCATTTAGAGGACCCAATCTCCTCCATATTCCTCTATCCAGGTTACTTGTCTTCTGCTGTTCCCAGGGTCCCTGTGTGCTTCCCTGGTCCCCCCACAGAGCTGCTGTTTTCCCCCTCCTCTCTCCTGCCAGCTGCTGTAGAAGATGTGTCATGATGGAGAGATGGGAACTGGTTGGTAAATTTGTAGTTTTCCGGCTCCTTCGTTTTCTGAATGAACAGAGTCAATGATTGGTACCAATTGGTTCATTCATAACGCAAGCATTGTAAACTGTTTTTATTATACGTCCATTCCTGAATGAATGGGAGGCTCGGTGCACAGCTATTCCTGTCCATTCATTCTGTGCAGCTGAGGCTACACAGATGGAGATTGAGGGCTGAGGTTTGTTTAGACCCCTGATATCCCATCAAAGCCCCCAACAGGGCTCCCCAAAAAAATGAAAAAAATTGTAAAAAAATAAAATTGTAAAGAAATAAAATTAAAATGGTAAAAAAAAAAAAAATAATAATAAAAATTAAAAACTAATGACATCAATGAGGGAACTATTAGGATTGCAAAGGCTGGAATTTCACCACCATGGGGAGGCCCGAAGATGGCAGAAAGGGGGCCCACTGCAGAACTTGTGAAAGGGCCCGCTGAAGTACCATAATAAAGGGACCGGCAATAGGAGTATAGGGCCCCAGGATCAGTGGGAAGAGGGAAGGGCCCTGGCCAGGGGTCAGGGGGGCCTTCATAATTTCTTGCACTGGGGCCCTGAAGGTTCTAGTTACACCTCTGTCTAGAGCTGTGGTCTTTTGAATCATTTTGAGCCCAAAATCTCCCAGTAATATACAGTAACTAAGGAGCCATCATCCAGCCGAGTTTGTGCAACAGTAAGGCGAATTTGATCCCTGTAATGGGGGTCCACCACATCTGGTAAGGGGCCACCTTGATTAGATCACATCATATTATACAGCATAGAAGATTGCTTATGAAGCCATAATTTATAGACATTATGCAGTTTTCATGGTACTGACTATTGGGGAGATCCATACAGAAACTGTGTGCTAGATTATTCCCCTTTGTGATCGCAAAGTGGTTGTAAAGCCGCCGCCCCCCCCCCAAAAAGAAAAAAAAAACATGCAGAGCAAAGGCATAATGAGCTGGTATTCAGCGCATACTAGCTCATTATGAAACACTTATCTTAAAACGTAGCTGTTGCAGCGGTCTCGGCACACCGCTGTGACAGGCAACATCCTTCTTCCGGGTCTGCGGCTCTGTCCAATCATAGCGCGGGCTCCAGCGCTGTGATTGGTGGAGCCGCGCTGAAGTCACTCCCATGCATGCGCACGGGAGCAGTCATTTACGGCACGAATACAGAAGAAACGGCACCCTGGGCTACCCCGGGTGCCGATTCTTCAGTGCGCATGTGTCAATGACGTCGGCACATACAGATACAGGGGATATCTCCTAAAATGCACAGGTTTAGGAGATACTTCCTGGACCTACAGGTAAGCCTTATTGTAGGCTTACCTGTAGTTTAAAGTGGTTGTCATGACTTGACAACCACTTTAAGCGATTATGTCCAAGAAAAAGAACTTTATTTGACCACATGTTTGCTACACCTTTTGGAACATTGCAGGGTTTTTTTTAAACCTTTTTTGTTTGATTACAAATGGTTTATGCTCTAGTCACTTTATTTCATACATTGTAGGCCTATATTTAGCCTCAGGATTTTTTCCAGCCTTCACTTACCAAGTCACATTGTTATATTGTATGTGTATACATAGTTTCACAAGTTTCTTTATTAAGTCACATTGTTTACATATAAATAGCACATCATTTTATACATTTATTACTTTTAGTCCCATTCCTGGTCCTGAGTTGCAGCTGTTCCATCCCCTTTTGACCAGCGCAGAGATTATATATTTAAACACGTTGGATGAAGTAGCTGAAACTTAGCCCCGAAAAAGTGGGAGAACCCCCAAAACACGTTGGATGTAGTAGCTGGAACTTAGCCCCAAAGAAGTGGAAGAACCCCCAAAACACGTTGGATGTAGTAGCTGGAACTTAGCCCCCAAGAAGGGGAAGAACCCCCAAAACACGTTGGATATAGTAGCTGGAACTTAGCCCGGAAGAAGTGGAAGAACCCCCAAAACACATTGGATATAGTAGCTGGAACTTAGCCCGGAAGAAGTGGAAGAACCCCCAAAACACGTTGGATGCATTTGCTGGAATGTAGTTCCAAAGAAGTGGAAGTTTTTTTGGTTCATAGGAAAAAAAAATACACCCAACGTGTTTTGGGGTAAAACATGTTGGCTGTATTTTTTTCCCCATGAACCAAACATCACAGGATTGTTACTGACCAAAAAGTCTGCAGATTCTCTTTAATGGTGCTCCTCTGCCCCAGGGCTGGGAAAAGGGGCTGCAAGAAGATTGAGGGAAGGAGATTTGTGTTGGGAGGGGCAATTTGGGGAGGCAGCAGGGGGTAAGAATTGCTAGGAGTGGCGATTTAGGGGGATTTGTGTTGGGAGGGGGGG
>BLSH010071284.1:2171602-2183856 GCA_018402905.1 Glandirana rugosa | reverse complement strand
CCCCCCCCCCCCCCCCCCCCCCCCCCCCCCCCCCCCCCCCCCCCCCCCCCCCCCCCCCCCCCCCCCCCCCCCAGTTTGGCGTGTTCGCCCTGGGCTCTAGATTACCTTGTCCCGGCATTTTCCTCTACAACCTACACATCTCCTGTACTTTTGAAGGGACCGCCCACCAGGAGTCCCCAGACTTCCTGAGAGCCATAGACAACCTTTCCCAACAAGGTCCAGTCTACTTAATACTCTGACCCCTTCGCAGTGTCTTCCGGGGGGGGGGGGGGTTAGATGGGAGAGGGGTGCTGTGTGTAAGTGGGTGAGGGGCATTGTAAAAGAATGCAATCATTGTAACTTAGCTCCAAAGAGGTGGAAGAACCCCCAAAACACATTGTCTGTATTTTTTACCATGAACCACAAAACCCAGGTTTGTTAAAAAACAAAATGTCTACAGATCTTCTTTAATGGTGCTTCTCGCTCACCTACACATCTCCTGTGCTTTTGAAGGGACAACCCACCAGGGGTCTCTCTACGAGTGAAGTGGCCACAGACAACCTTCTCCATTAAGGACCAGCACTGCCTAATACGCTGACTTCTACCAAGTCTGTGATTGGGGGTGTGTAGGTGGGTGAGGGGCGCTATAAAGAATGATTTTTATCATAGATTTGGCGTGCCTGCCAACATCACTATTCTTTGCACATATTTATATAAATTTTTAGTATGAACTTTAACCCACACAGCAAGACGTCTACCTAATCGTCTTTATAGTCATATAATCACTCCTTTACAATCTTTTATCCATGTTTATCTGCATAGTATCCAACACTTAAATTTTTGTTTTTTTCACCTTGGGCGTCTGCCAATACCCCACACATTGGGATCACGGGTTATTCTGTCCACACGTTTTTAGCATATGATCATCGCTCATTCTTTATTATTATCACATATGTATTTATCTTTAATGTATGCCTTGTAAACATAAGCCTACACACAGACGATTCGCTCGTACGACTTGGCATAGTCCCAAGTGCCGGTACTTCCTCTGCATACACTCCTCTTATTTCAGGGGCCGTATGACGCTGCTACGTCTCTCTTTTTTCTTTTTTCCTTTCTTGTCATGCAGAGCCGGTCTTTATTGTAGCTTTTCTAATAGCTACAAGACTTCCGGTTCACCTCCAATTATTTGCAATGCACTTTAATTAGCAATCGTATCTTACACATTTTTCTTTAATATACACCTACCCTAATTGGATTATATTACCCTATAATTTGTTTTAATATAATTAATGGTCGAATCCGCACAATTCCTTTTGCGGTCTATGAATTAGAAGCGTGGAGTGCAAGCCCACAAATCTGAGGCTTGGAACGCACGCCGCCAACACCATCTTGAATGATGAGAATGGATTTCCGTTTTTCAGCCCCTTAAGGGAGTGACATGGTGTATACCCATTTATTATAAATAGTAGTAGTGACAGGAGGGGGGAATACCCCAGATGACGGCTTTGGAGCCAAAACGCGTAAGGGTCCCCATTTCCTTCTGTCACATTGATTTTATTCCAGAGCTCTTTTTATTCTCGTCCACAAGTGAGTATTTGTAATCCCTTTTGTTTAATTAAAATTTTTAAACAGTATTACACGATTGTGGCCTTTTTTGGTTTTCCCACCATCCATGGAGAGCGTTGGGGAAGCCTCTGATGTCTGGATCTGAGAGATTGGAGAGATCTATCCTGAATGAGAATTTTTCCTAGCTGAGTGCACCCACACCGCGACTACACGAGCTGGAGAGGAGACAATGCCCGGAGGACCTTTTTCTGCGTTTTTACTACCAGAATCTGGTAAGCATACATCTATTACTTGATCGGAGGAATTGCAGAATATCGTATATACATAGGTTCCAGGGGTTCAGATACTGACCCTGTGTATTGGTTTGGTGCGGATCCATTGGAATGTGCTTTCATCTTTAGCAGTGTTTTTTGGACATTCTTCAATCTTTGGCGCTGTATTCTTGTGGAAATAGTTTTTTGGACAATTTGATCTGTTGTTATGCGAGCTGCCAAAATAATCAGATTCTCATTATCATAGCTTTATTTTCACAATTCGGGAGTGAGCGCGGGATTTGTACTATATTCTCGCTATAAAGAATGCATTCACTGGAACTTAGCCCCAAAGAAATGGAAGAACCCCCATTGGCTGTATTTTTTTACATGAACTAAAAAACAGGATTGTTAACGACCAAAAGCCTCACCCCACCTAAACATCTCCTGTGCTTTAGAAGGGACCTCCCACCAGGAGCCCCTCCATCAGTGGAGTTGTCAGACATCTTTTTTCAACAAGGTCCAGGACTACCTAATACACTCATAGTACACCCAGCTATGACTGATCAGTGAAGGAGAAGCATGCACTTTTTGGGGAGATTTTAATTTTCCTAATAACAGACTTGTCAAACATTTGAGTGTCTTTATTTCTAGGTTACAACTTCTTTGTGTGAGTGAATGAGTAGGGGTGCTATGTACTATGTACCCCTACTCTTTCAGTTGGGGATGGGGAAGTATCTAGGAGTCCTCTTGTTATTAAAGGGGCTTCCAAATTCCGATAAGCCCCCCAACTAAAGACCCCCACAACCACCAGCCAGGGTTGTGGGAATGAGGCCCTTGTCTTCATCAACTTGGGGACAAGGTGCTTTGCCGGGGGGGAAGTATTGCTTTTTTTTTTTTTCTACCTACAGTTCAGTGGTAAATGTCAGAAATATGAAGTGACAGAGCTGCCCCATATCAACCAGAAAATTATAGTTTAGGAAAGAGAGCTGTAATTGTGAAGTTTTTTGTAGAATTTGTGAGGCTTAAAGTGTATCATTTTTTTAAAATAAAAAAATATCCAAAGCTTTTATTCTGCCATTGGGAAGGGTGGTTGGAGACAGGCAGTTGTCCTGATCTGCACAGCCATCCTCTGATCAATACAGTCCAGGATCTTCTTGCTGATTCAGCCCATAGACAAATGAAGAAGCCTCAGGTACTGAAAAACTCATTATCACTTGCTTGTTAACCCCAAATGACCTCTTTGCCCCATGCTCAGATTCCTGGATATTGTTGTCAGACCCCAATCAATAGCTTGGAATGCGGGGATCTTGTCACTGTTTTACTTGCATACGGGACGGTGAGAAAATGGCCCGGCTCTCGGTGAAGAGGCCCAGGCCAAGTCGTCTGTGTCCCATTGGAGATATCTTCGTATAAGACCTAGATATATTTCCATCATACAGTGCCTTGAAAAAAGTATTCATACCCCTTGAAATGTTACAACCAAAAACGTAAATTTATTTTGTTGGAATTTTATGTGATAGACCAACACAGAGTGGCACCTAATTGTGAAGTGGAAGGAAAATGATGAATTGTTTTCAATTTTTTTTACAAATAAATATCTGAAAAGTGTGGCGTGCATTTGTATTCAGCCCCCTTTACTCTGATACCCCTAACCAAAATCTAGTGGAACCAATTGCCTTCAGAAGTCACCTAATTAATAAATAGAGTCCCCCTGTGTGTAATTTAATCTCAGTATAAATACAGCTGTTCTTTGAAGCCCTCAGATGTTTTTTTTAGAGAACCTTAGTGAACAAACAGCATCATAAAGGCCAAGGAACACACCAGACAGGTCGTAGAGAAGTTTAAAGCAGGGTTAAGTTATAAAAGAAAAATATCCCAAGCTTTGAACATTTCACGGAGCACTGTGCAATCCATCATTCGAGAATGGAAAGAGTATGAGGCAACTGCAAACCTACCAAGACATGGCTGTCCACCTAAAGTGACCGGTCATCAAGGAGAGCATTCATCAGAGAAGCAGCCAGGAGGCCCATGGTGACTCTGGAGGAGCTGCAGAAATCCACAGCTCAGGTGGGAGAATCTGTCCACAGGACAACTATTAGTCCTGCACTCCACAAATCTGACCTTTATGGAAGAGTGACAAGAAGAAAGCCATTGTTGAAAGAAAGCCATAAGAAGTCTTGTTTTACAGTTTGTGAAAAGCCATGTGGGGGACACAGCAAACATGTGGAAGAAGGTGCTCTCGTCAGATGAAACCAAAATTTAACTTTTTAGCGTAAAAGCAAAACTCTCTATGTGGCGGAAAACTGACACTGCACATCCCCCTGAGCATACCATCCCCACCGTGAAACATGGTGGTGGCAGTATCATGTAGTGCGGGTGCTTTTCTTCAGCAGGGACAGGGAAGCTGATCAAAGTTGATGGGAAGATGGATGGAGCCAAATACATGGCAATCTTAGAAGAAAACCTGTTAGAGTCTGCAAAAGACTTGAAACTGGGGCGGAGGTTCACCTTCCAGCAGGACAACGACCCTAAACATACAGCCAGAGCTACAATGGAATGGTTTAGATCAAAGCATATTCCAGTGTTAGAATGGCCCAGTCAAAGTCCAGACCTAAATTAAATTGAGAATCTGTGGCAAGACTTAAACATTGCTGTTCACAGACGCTCTCCATCCAATCTGACAGAGCTTGAGCTATTTTGCAAAGAAGAATGGGCAAAAAAGTCCTCTCTAGATGTGCAAAGCTGGTAGAGACTTCCCCAAAAGTCTTGCAGCTGTAATTGCAGTGAAAGGCGGTTCTACAAAGTATTGACTCAGGGAGGTGCCATACAAATGCCCCCCACACTTTTCACATATTTATTTGTAAAACATTTTGAAAACCATTTATCATTTTCCTTCCACTTCACAATTATGTGCCACTTTGTGTTTCTCCATCACATAAAATCCCAATAAAATACATTTATGTTTTTGGTTGTAACATGACAACATGTGGAAAATGTCAAGGGGTGTGAATACTTTTTCAAGGCACAGTACTTCTTCCTGGAGTATGAGGGTACTGCAGCAACAGTCATTTGGTCAACTGGTGTTAACATAGAAGTATGTATATGTGGACATATATGGTATATGTCACCAGCATGTCATAGGTTCATTTAATAGATGTGAAGCACGTGATTAGAGCCTGAGGCTCTAATTGGCTTAAAAAAAGGGTGGGCTCGGGGAACAGAGCACTGCGCCCTGAGCCCACCCAGTTGTGTGACAATAGCAAATTAATATTAGCTATTGTGTTCCAGCTTCTCCTCCCGGCCAATCAGGAAGCAAGTTTTAAGATTGGCCGAGAGGAGAAGTGACCGTATTGGCCGGGAGCAGGGGGGGAAGCCGCCGAAGCTGCATGCGACCTGGATTAGGGTAACTGCGGGACTGATGGGTGGACGGGCCAATGGGGGGGTATGACCGGCCGACTGAACGGGGGGGTCAGTTGGTTTGTTTACCCGCCCCCCCAAAAAATGGAGCACCAGCTGCCACTGACCCTGAGTCAATGCCCTCCCCGTCTGTCCAGTGTATCTCCTCTATCTCACTTCCAGTAACAGAATGGGGTCCCGCTCAGCACCTAATGTGGGCTCCATATGTGCTCTGCATTAACTCTTTCTCTTCTGTACCTCTGCACAGGCTGAGAACCTCTGCGGTGCTGATCTGCTCCCAATGGAATATAAGAGACGGACCGCTCACGGAGATAGTGCCAACAACCACTCCCTCACTGCAGGCACACGCTTCACGACAGGCTGTTTGGTAAACCTTCGTTACCCTTGGTAACCGCTTGCATTACTCCGCACCATGTTACTCCTGCAGTGCTGTCTTCATACCCCAATATGCTATACTGACTCATGCTGTAGACTCTGGGTGGTGAGGGTTACTTGCATAAACCCCTTTAATAACTTCAGACCAGGCAAAGGACAATGTTTCAAAATCTTTATTGAAAACTCTTAGCATAACAGAACAAAGTGCACAATCTTTTCCTAACGTCCCCAATCCCTAACTCAGGCTTGTGGCTGCCCCAGTGTATCTGCACAGTTCATCTTTGGCAGACTCCATGGTGGTGGTATATAGGGTTGGTATCTTCAGACCGGGCCGCAGATTCCAGCAATCCCCCTGCATGTTGAAGGCCCCTAGAGGCAGATGAGGATCTCTCATCTAGCTGGAGATTAAATGCTGTCTTGTCTGTGTCTCTTCCCATACAGACTGTGTCTGTCTGGGAAAAGCCCTCTTACCTTTTATTAATAGCACAGGGAGAGAGGCAGAGCTCAGCAAAAAGTGCAGGAAATCAGATTAACCCTTTCCCTCCCAGCTGGGGCAGCAGCTGTCTCACTAACCAGTATTTCATTCTGCTTACACACTGACATGTGAGCTGGTAGCCTTAGAAGGTCAAACCCTTAAGGGTTCAACCAATGCGGGTACAATTAGCCTGTCGGATTTTAC
Source organism: Glandirana rugosa (assembly GCA_018402905.1). Taxonomy (NCBI): domain Eukaryota; kingdom Metazoa; phylum Chordata; class Amphibia; order Anura; family Ranidae; genus Glandirana; species Glandirana rugosa. The sequence goes on along the minus strand of BLSH010071284.1, from coordinate 2,177,583 downwards.
ATGTGATTATTGCCCACAGGAGGGATTCCCCCATCAGCACTGATTGTGTTGAGTGGGACAATCGCACCCCTGCATGTTGAAAGCTCCCAAAGGCAGACGAGTCTCTCTCATCTGGCTGGAGATTAAACGCTGTGTCTTACCTGTGTCTCTTCCCATACAGACTGTGTCTGTCTGGGCAAAGCCCTCTTACCTTTTATTAATAGCACAGGGAGAGAGGCAGAGCTCAGCAAAAAGTGCAGGAAATCAAGTTAACCCATTCCCTCTTAGCTGGGGCAGCAGCTGTCTCACTAACCAGTATTTCATTCTGCTTACACACTGACGTGTGATCTGGTAGCATTAGAAAGTCAAACCCTTCGGGGTTCGATCAATGTGGGTATAGCCAGGCTGTTGGATTTTACATGTGATTATTGCCCACGGGAGGGATTCCCCATGGGCAATAATGACTGTGTTGATGGGGAAAATCGCGCCCTCTATGGCCGGCCTTAGATTATTGTCCTGCGAGCTAGAAAATCTCCACGTGGGGTGAGGCAGAGACGGCAATTGTCACATTGTGATCTTTGACAAAGGTTCTAAGCCTTTCCTACATATATATTGCTCCCATGACACATGCACTTTGTGAACTGGGGTTAGATGAAGTGAATTTGTCAGCCATTAAATTTAAAATTAACGATAAGTATTCACCATTTCAGACTGCAACATTGTAACTTTGTAGCAAGTTACAATGTGATAAGCAGCAACAGGGGCTGATCTGTGTCAAATTTCTGTGACCACAGCCAGAAACTGCAAACACCAAGATTGACATGATTGTTTCATCTCTGAGCTGGCATCTCAGTCCAGATAGTAGATGCTGACCCTGGATGATGCCTGGACAAAGATGGCTCCGTCTTTCTGGAGAGGAGCGCAAATAAAGGCATTGTCAGGGGGAGTACTGTGATTTGTGTGAGAGGTAATAAATACCTGGATGTGTTACACGAATACTGTAATTTGGGATGTATATATATAAAATATTCACCCATCGAAACTGCATGTCAATTTGCTACAATCGAGGCAAAATTGAATGTGTGAATGGGGAAAATTCTGCATTATGGCCACTAGATGGTGCCGACTATCATAGAAATTAAGTGTGCCCCTCAGCTCCATCTAGTGGCTATAGTGTGGAATATTCCCAATTCACACATTCGAACTGCAAAGAATATAACTTGAGAATATTCGATTTTGCTCCATTTGCACAGGTCGAATTTACACGCAGTTTCAAAGGGCAGCAGTGGCGGCCCGTCCATAAGGGGCGCAGGGGCTCCACCCTCCTTATCCATGTGCCTGGCCCCTAATCTACGTGGAGGTGCCGGACGCATGGATTTCAAATGTTTTTTTTTTTTTTGGAAGCACATGATTAGAGCCTGAGGTTCTAATTGGCTTCAAAAAAGAGTGGAGCGTTCTGCACCCTGAGCCCACCCAGTTGTGTGATGATAGCGAATTAGTATTCGCTATTGTCTTCCTGATTCTCCCCCTGGCCAATCAGGAAGCGGGTCCTCATTTTTTTCTGGAACTTGAAAGCCCTGGAACTGACTGCACTGGTGTGAACTATGCCATTGGAAACCATATAACCTATTTTCCATGCGTTTTTGATGCAGAAAAAAAAATGCACAGGACTGCATGTGGTGTGAACTGGCCTTTATAAATGCCTTCACATCCCACCAAAAAGAGAGTCTAGCCGGAAATACCATTTCCATTACTACCTTCTGGCTGCTTTCTTTTTTGTGAAGAATAATGGAGAGCAAGATGTGTATTTGTATACTTATCAAGTGCGGACTGTGAAATAAGGGAGTCTCATTGCTTCATAAATCATTTGTTTTTTTAAGAAAACTTTATTTTATTTTCTTTTGCTGGGAAATCTACCAAGCCGCCCTAGGAGGAGATTAATCAATTCTGGAAAATGATCTGATGGGTGACATTTTGCAAAACAGCACTTTGACTTGATCTATGGAAACGCTTAAATTCCTCTCTTTTTCATCAGTAATATTTCCCACAGCAGTGAAAGACTTTTGTTCATAAATCGTTTACTTTGCCACACAAAAATGACAAATGGGTGTTTGTGTCATCCCTCTCCCTCCCCGCTGTAAAATAAAGCTTGCGGACGCTGAAAATGATTTTATTCTTAACATGGTCTGGTAGAACCCTTGAGATCGACGTAGGGCTTGTGCACAGAAGCTCCGGATGACTGGCTTAAAGAGACCGGTCAGGGATGGGCATTTGTTAGAATTGGAGTCCCCGCTCTTAGACTTGATTCACACCTGGGCGTGCATCAGGAGTGGGCCAGGGCTGGCACCCTAGGCAAGATCAGCTACTTGTTCCCCAATCAGCAATGTTACAGTATATCTGTGAAGAAAAATAGGAGGTGAAAAAACCTCAGTGTAACAGATATAATGCGCAGCAAAATGTAGCCCTTGAATGAACACAAGGCTTTGGCAGGCTTACCAGTCCAAGTGCCGCATCCAGGGAAAGGGTAGTACCACCAGTGGCCAAATGTAGCACTCTCTACCTAGGTAGGTGCTAAAGTGAGGGTTTGTGAGTGTAGGCAAATTTAGGCAGGCCTAGCTGGAAGCTAGGCCTGTTTGTTTTTGTTTGATCTGGGCTGGGAGTGGTTCCGAGTAGCAGCTGGTGACTCACAGGCAGCATCATTGAGGTGGAGCTGTCTGGGGTCTTTTAGGGAGACCTGACCAATCCCCAATCTGGATTGGGATGGGGCAGGCCTCCTTGAATGCCTAGGGACAGCCCAGCTGGGGAGGAGTAGTTCCGATGGAAGAACTGGAGATGGAGCATTAGGCTCTCGGGGCCTTTGAGGGAGCCCCCCAGTCTGGGGGGGGGGGTGACCTTGGGGCTTGGGTGCAGGACGGAGCCCTTCAAGAAAGCGTGAAGGATCCGGGGGGAGGAGGCACAGGAGGAGCAAGTGAGAGGACAGCAGGAGCTAGTACTGCTGGGCAAGTCTTCAGGAGGGAACCACTGGTTGCAGATGGGAGGGCTGGTGAGTGACGTGCAGTCAGGAGGACTGGGGAGGCACACCTGAGAGGACTGAGATGATGCAGTCTGAGATGGGTGCAGATTGCAGTGTCATGGCTAGTGGAGTTAGGCAGCTGTGGCCAGGAGGGCTGACAGTGCCTGAAGAGGGCTGACTGGGATCAGTAGTCCACCTAGGACAGCTAGCATGAAAACTTTGCAATTGCTACACCCGAGGGACCCACGGTCCCTACCTGTAATAAGGTATTTTGATAAGGCCTGGCTAAAGTCAGTCTAAGGCCTAACCACCAGTGCTAGTGGTGCCTGAAGAGTAAGTGTTGTACTGGATGAGAGAGGAAGTGTAACAATCTGCAAGCAAGGGTTGTGCTGGAGGAGACTGAAGGAGTAGTGTGCACAGTGTCTATATATAGTTGTCCAAAGCTAATGGCTACTCATTCTACTGGACATCCCATATTTCCCATACCCCATCCAAGTTCAATTCCCTCAATAAAAATGCAAACAAAGCTAACGGACTGTTCAATGACTCTGCATGTTTGAGAAATTGCTGGCCGGGCTGGGCAGGGTGACCTGGTGAATCACAATACTCAGCAGCCCCTACGGGGGTACCACTACACAAATGACCTGCCAATGCGCCCTGGAAACAGTACTCCACACAGGAGAGAACGCACCGTCCACACCGGTCTCCCATTCGGTGCGTGGCGCTCCCCGGTCCAAGACCCACAGTTCAACTGCACATGTGCAAGATAACCTGTCGCATGTCGGCAACAAAACCGATGACCACCGCCGCCATCTTGAAAGAGGGCAGGGCGACAACATACTGAGCTCCAGGGACTGGAGCCAACGGGAAAAGCAGGACAACCTGTCCACACGACCCCAAAGACCCAGGCATCCAAAAAAAAACCTAGTTCGCCTAATGGTAGCACTGACCCTGAGCGCTTGCATTTCCACCAGTGTTAATATTGACATCAAATTCCGATTTAGTTTTAGTTATAGTCTTTTGACTAAAATATCATTTTAGTTTTAGTTGTATTTTAGTCATCTGAATTGTTTTAGTTATAGTCGTATTTTAGTCGTCTAAAATAGTATTAATTTAGGCGTCAAAATGATTTTAGTTGACGAAATTAACACTGGTTTCCACACATTTTCAGCGCATTCCCATGTGTCACGTGTAGGGCAACCCATTCATTTTAATGTTTCAATATTTTTATTGGTGATCTATTGACTTAGGCTATCCGGGGATAATTCACAGATCCGTTGTCAAGTAGCGGATCCACAGGTCCCACACCTTTTCAAACAGTTGCACCTTGTCTTGCAGTATTGCTGTCAAGCATTTGTTCAACATGAGCCAAGAAAGCTTGTGTTTTAACTGAACCAAAGGTAGAGTTGCAACCCATTCATTTTAATAAAACTGCCCTGTGTGCAAGAAACTCAGAAAAGAAGCCCCTCGCCCATTTCAAAAACGAGCCGCACCAAGCCGCATGGTGTTGCGGCGCATCTGTTATTAAGGACTGTTCTGAAGCCAGATTTCAGCCCTTTTATACTGGAAGCTTCACAGTTTATTTTTCCTTAAAAACCCCATAACTGGGGCCCCCTTCCTACCCCAGGCCCCATTGAAGCTGCATGGGCTGCTATGACTATTGTTACTCCAATGACACCTTGGGGTTGATTTACTAAAGGCAAATAGACTGTGCACTTTGCAAAGTACAGTTGCACTCTGCAAGTGCAGTTGCTCCAGAGGTTAGTAAATGAGGTAAAGCTTCACTTTCCAAAGAATACCCAATCGCATGCAAGGAAAATTAAAAAAACAGCACTTTTGCTGGCATGCGATTGGATGATGGAAGTCAGCAGAGCTTCTGCTCATTTACTAAGCTCTGGAGCAAATGCACTTGGAGAGTGCAACTGCACTTTGCAAAGGGCACAGTCTACTCGCCTTTACTAAATTAACCCCCTTGAGTTATGGGGTTGAATTACTAAAGGCAAATAGAATGTGCACTTTGCAAGTGCAGTTGCTCCAGAGCTTAGTAAATCAGCAGACGTTCTGCTGACTACCATTATCCAATCATATGCAAGCACACATGCTGTTTTTTTTTTTTTCCTTGCATGTGATTGGGTGTTCTTTGCAAAGTGAAACTTCACCTCCTTTACTAAGCTCTGGAGCAATTGCACTTGCATGAAACCATGGACAATCTCAAGGGTACATCGCCATCTGAATGAAAAGGGACATTATGATAAGAGACCCAGGAGGACCCCACTGCTGACACAGAATCATAAAAAAGCCAGATTTGGGGTTTGCCAAAACTCACCTGAGGAAGCCAAATCCTTTTTGGGAGAATGTGCTATGGACAGACAAAACAACATTACAGCTTTTTGGTAAAGCCCATCATTCTACTGTTTTCAAAAAAGAAATGAGGCCTTTAAAGAAAAGAATAAAGTCCCTACAGTCACACTGGTGGAGGTTCACTGATGTTTTGGGGTTCCTTTGTTGCTTCAGGCACTGGATGTCTCAGGGGCGGATCCAGGGGGGGGGGGGCAACGGGGCAATTGCTCCCCCCGAGAAAATAGTCAGCTGACCTCCTCTCTCCGGCAAGGACCTTGCAGTGCGGGCTGAATACAGCTCATCATCATAGGCAGACACAGGCAGCTACACGCTGTGACATAACTTTCCTCTTCACGCGTTCTCTGCTCTTATCTCCCCCCCCTCCCCCGCCCGTGCTCTCTGTCCTGTCTGCAGCCGCGAGGAATGTAGACGGAGAGCGGGGGAAGATAAGAGCAGAGAACGCATGAAGAGGAAAGTTATGTCACATCGTGTAGCTGCCTGTGTCTGCCTATGATGATGAGCTGTATTCAGCCCGCACTGCAAGGTCCTTGCCGTAGAGAGGAAGTGAGAGCTGCGGGGGGGGACCTGAGGGGGGTGACAAGAGAAGCGGGGGACCATACAGAACATATGGGGGGACCTGAGGGGGGGA
>BLSH010071284.1:2159914-2170486 GCA_018402905.1 Glandirana rugosa | reverse complement strand
TGTGGGGGGACCTGAGAGGGGGGACCATACAGAGCATGTGAGGGGACCTGAGAGGGGGGTGACCAGAGAAGCGGAGGACCATACAGAACATGTGGGGGGACCTGAGAGGGGGGGGACCATACAGAACATGTGGGGGGACCTGAGAGGGGGGGTGACCAGAGAAGCGGGGGGACCATACAGAACATGTGGGGGGACCTGAGGGGGGGACCATACAGAACATGTGGGGGGACCTGAGAGGGGGGGGGGTGACCAGAGAAGCGGGGGACCAACACAGAACATGGGGGGGGACCTGAGAGGGGGGGTGACTAGAGAAGCGGGGGACCATACAGAGCATGTGGGGGATTACATCATCTCTCACTGCCCGCCCCCACACATGTGCTGAAAAGCTGGTGAGAGAAGCCTGTTTCTCTGCAGTCACTGTTGCTGCAGGATAGTGACAATGGGTATCTGGTGGCAGACAATGGTGGCAAGTGACAATCCTCATCTGGTGGCATGTAACGTGGCAAGTGACAAGCTGCATCTGGTGGCAAGTAACGTGGCACGTGACAAGCTGCATCTGGTGGCAGGCAATGTGACAAGTGACAATCCTCATCTGGTGGCAAGTAACGTGGCAAGTGACAAGCTGCATCTGGTGGCAAGTAACGTGGCAAGTGACAAGCTGCATCTGGTGGAAAGTAACGTGGCAAGTGACAAGCTGCATCTGGTGGAAAGTAACGTGGCAAGTGACAAGCTGCATCTGGTGGCAAGTGACAAGCTGCATCTGGTGGCAAGTAACATGGCAAGTGACAAGCTGCATCTGGTGGCAAGTAACATGGCAAGTGACAAGCTGCATCTGGTGGCAGGCAAGTGACACTCTGCATCTGGTGGCAGGTGACGGTGGCAAGTGACACATTCAGGGTTCCCACTGATTCTGAATTATGGTGAGTTTAATTATTTCATTTTAAATTACAATGTAATAATAGAAATAATGCTCTTCAATCATCCTGACACCATAACAACCATGGTGCCATGATCATTGAAGCGCCAACACCAGCCATTGCCCCAACAAATTGCCCGCGAAAAACCTTATTTTCTGGCAGTGCCCCTCCCGAGACTAGGCTCTGGATCCGCCCCTGGGATGTCTTGACCATGTGCATGGCATTATGAAGTTCTACTATCTGGTGAGCAGTGGTGGCTGGTGCTAAATATTGGGGGGGGGGGGTTTGGGCGGCAAACTAAGGTCATCCACCCCCCCCGGCTTTGGATGGAAAGGCGGCAATCGCCGCAAGCAACCCCCCCCCCCGAGCGTCAGACATACGAGGAGACTAACCTTAACATAGGAGGCAAAGATGGAATGAAGAGCCGGGCCATTCTCCTCCCCATTCTCCTCCGGACGATTGGCCAGTGTGTCCTGAGACACAATTGGGAGTCCTAAGACTCTCTGGCCAATTGGGTCTCAGGAGCTGCTTCCTGATTGGCCGGGAGGAGAATCAGGAAGACAATAGACTATTGTCACACAAACTGTGCCCTAAGTCCACCCTTTTTTGAAGCCAATTAAAGCCTCAGGTTCTAATCATGTGCTTAAAAATAAACCCATTGGAATCCATCTGTCTGGCGCCCTGCATGTAGATTAGGGGCTGGATCCATGGATTAGGGGGCGGCGCCCCATATGGACGAGCCGCCGCTACTTGTGAGTTTTCACGTGGAGTGTTTGATGGCGGTTGGTGTTATAAATATTGACCTTTCTGTGCGCCAATTTTTCCATACATTTGTCGGGCAATTTGTAAAATTTTATAATTGGATATCTTGAGATCTTCATTATGGATATGGACATTGGGTGTGGAATGCACCATCTGTAATGTACAGTCTCATTCTGTCTCCATCAATTGTCACTTTATCCTAAACTGTCCTCCCAAAAAATAAATGGTCACTTTTGGGTGGGCCGCCCCTTTAAAACTGAGAAAAGAATGAAAGACTTGGCTGCTCTTTTTAATTTTTACATGGAGCGATCGATCATTTATCAAACGAACACAAGCAAGACAGATGATAGAAGCTTGCTTGTATTTTGCTTTCTGTCCCTGACACTGATACATGACCATATTGAATATTCAAACTAGAACTTCTATCCAAGTCTCCATTCGGCACTCAGGACGAAACGGCACAAAACCATTTGTCAGGGAAAAAAAACCCAAAAACACGTTTTTTCCTTTTCGATAGGCGCCACTGTATTTTTTTTTTTCCTCCATTGATAAATCGCGCAAGGTAATTTTCGGTGAGTTTTGGAGCTGATAGACTTGATAAATGGCCCGGCTTCTTTCGACTTAATTTCAATATCCCCCGATAATTCTCCCAGCCAAATCTAAGAGGCTTGATTAAATCTTTCGCTTGTCACAGCTGCGGGCGGATTTTTTTTTTTTTATCTTTAAAATTACTTTATCCCTGAGAAAACTTGTTTGTGCCGCGATATGGAGGCTCCGGTGAATACATTTTGTCTGCGGAGGTGTTATGGAGACGTGAAAAATACATAATCATTATCTAAATCTTTCAGCTTGCAGAATGTTTACCATCAATTACTGCCGCTAAAAAAAAATTATCTTGCAAGGAGCAAACAGCTGAATTTGTAATCACTTTTATTAAAGGTAGTATGTTAACTTATTGTGTTTTTAGATGTTTAAAAAAAATTAATCAGCAGTCTGCATTAACTAGATGTGGAGTTGGGTGTGCTACACACGCCCAAAAAAAGGTCATTGTACGCAGGACGTGTGTAGCACATCCAGTCCTTCTGCCCTGCATCCCCCTCCCAGTATACAGCAATGTGGCTGTGATTAAAGTGGTTCTAAGGCCTTACCTGAGACCTCATTCGATCCAGCACCATACACGTCTGCAGTTCTTCTCCCCCCTCACTTCCCGGTCTTGCTGGGGCATCAGGAGCCATTAGCTCCCAGTGCTGTCAATCAAAGCCAGAGATGAGGGAGTGGGGCCGAGTCCCGCTATCTGTGTCAAAGAACGCAACAGCGGGGCTCGGGAGCGAGCACACAGGAGTGCCCCCATGGGAAGCGGCTTCCCATGGGGCCACTGAACAGGGGGGAGGGGCCAGGAGTGCCGTAGGAGGGGCCACTCTGGGCGATTCTATTGCAAAGAGCAGGTATTGTGTCCGTCCCCCTGACTACTTTGTGTCCCCAGAGCACAGACGTTCACAAGTAAGCCACATGGATGCATATATATATATTTTCCACTTTGATGTTCCTGCTTGTCAATTAACAATGTATGAATACACATTATGTGAAATATTATATTGTTCATAATATGCATACTCTTTAATTATAGTCTACAAGAATAAGGACCAGAAGAAGCTTATCAGCGAAACGCGTCAACCATCATGTATCTACTTTCATATATACATGTAACAATTAGTACTATGTATCATATTGTTATGTACTAAAGTCATAAATCTTGTAGATTACTGTTTGAATATTGGGTCTCTGCTCCTTGGACTCCTACTATGCTACTATGTTTTCTAATTCTTAATATCTTAACATTTATATGAATAAACTGTCATTTTATTACATACCTTACCCATTAGTCTCGTGTGTGCCTACAAAGTCCATTTGTTTTTTGGGGGGGGGGGTTCTTTCGCCTCCTGCCCCCCATATGGTTTCTGTCCAGGTATTGATATATATATATTTTTTTTATTTTACCTTTACAATCACTTTAGGGGTCTTTCACACATGTGGGATCGTTCAGGTCCACCTGTCAGTTTTTTCCATGTACCTCTATGGAGCGACAGATGTCAGTGGTGACATTTCCGCTGCTATCCAATTCGATCCGCTCCGCTAAATCCAGACGGATGAAAACCCTATTTTCCATTCATCTGACGGATCGGATGAAAACGGACAGGCGGAACCGTTTTCATCCTATCCCCGATAGAGGGTGGCTGTTCTGTTTGCTGCCCCTGGGGCGGGGGGGATGTCGGGTGGTTTGTTTGCCGCCCCCTCCCCCATGGGAGCTTCTGTATAAAATGTATTTCTTTGTTATAATACTGAAATCATGTGCTTTTAAATTTAGGTAACATAATCTCCCTGATGAAGAATGCATTTTTTTATTGAAACGCGTCGGGTGTCTTTCGAGCAGAATAAACATTGAGGAAATTCCTTATACAACTCAATACCTGCCTCTATCAGTGTTATCACTGTTTGTGTGTCATATTGAGGTTGTAATGTCACCAGAGCTCATATTTTAACCGCTTGCCGACGGCTGATCGGCAATTGACGGCGACAGAGTGGCTCTGTAACGCGAATCGCCGTCATACGACGGCGGCCGCGATACAGAGCCACTGTGAGCGCGCGCCGCCGGAGGCGCACGCGCGCGCTCACTGTGTTCGGGGGGGGCCAGGGAGCGGGTGCGGCGGCTTCGATTGCCGCCGGCCACCCGCGATGCCCCCCCCGGAGTGAAGGAGCGGAGGTCCGTGTAAGTAAACACGGACCTCCGCTCTGTGTGAGGGGGAAGGGCTGTGACCACTTCCCTCCCCCAGCTAGGCAAGCCCCCACACAGTTAGAACACGCCCAGGGAACATAGTTAACCCTTAGCGCGCCCCCTGCAGGTTAACCCCTTCACTGCCAATGGCATTTTTATAGCACTGATCGCTGTATAAATGCCAATGGTCCCAAAAAAGTGTCAAAATGTTCCGACATGTCTGCTGAAATATCGCAGTACCGCTAAAAATCGCAGATCGCCGCCATTACTAGTAAAAAATAAAAACCCCAGAAATGAATTCTCATCATCCGTAAACGCGGCCACTTTTGCGCAAACCAATCAATAAACGCCGATTGCAATTTTTTTTTATCGCAAATATGAGGAATTATATAAATCGTCCAAAAACGGTGAAAAAAAATGTTTTTTTATATTTTTTTTTTTGGATTTGAATTTTAGCAAAAAGTAAGAAATTTGGGTCTTTTTGTAAAATTGTCGCTCTTCTTTTGTTTATAGCGGCGATCAGAAATGACGCAGAGGTGATCAAATACCACCAAAAGAAAGCTCTATTTGTGGGAAAAAAAGGACGCAAATTTTGTTTGGGTGTAAGGTCGCACGACCCCGCAATTGTCAGTTAAAGCAACGCAGTGCCGAATCGCAAAAAGTGCTCTGGTCCTAAAGGGGGAAATCCTTCCGGGGCTGAAGTGGTTAAAATTTAAAGTGGTAGTAAACCCATCCATTTAATGGTTTAAAAATCAGTTGCATTTCCGACACGTGCCGGAAATGTAACACTCCCATTGGTTGTGCTCTAAACCAAACTGTCAAACCATCCAATAGCTGGTATCATAGCGGATCACATGTGCAGCATCATGGCAGTTGTAGATTAAAAAGAGGCCAAGATGGCAGCTTCCTTGGCTGAAAATGATAGGAGGGTTTACTACCACTTTAATCTTTGAAATAATACAACTTTTAATATTACTACACATTTTGCATTTGTTTAATCTACTTTTTGCTGCAATAAAACCCTTGGGGAGACTCAATCTTTCTATCTCTAGGTGGGTCTCTATTCTAGTATAAAAATAAATAGTCTTTATACCAACACCAACTTCTGACACCGTACATTGGCACTGTCCATCTCTAAATACAATTTAAAGTGTTTGTTTAAATTTATTTATAAGAGGGTGTGTGTCTATATACTGTATATTTATATATACATCACCAGCCACTTTATTAGGTACACCTTGCTAGTCCCAGGTTGGACGCCCCTTTGCCTTCATTCTTGCTGGCATAGATTCACCAAGCTGTTGGAAACGTTCCTCAGAGATTTTGGTCCATAGTGACATGATAGCATCATGCAGTTGCTGCAGATTTGATTCCACCACATCCCAAAGGTGCTCTATTGGATGAGATGTGGGGAGTGTGGAGGCCATTGGATTGCAGGAACCTCATTGTCCAGTGGTGAGATGATTGGAGCTTTGTGACATGGTGCATTATCCTGCTGGAAGGAGCCATCAGAAGATGGGGACACTGCAGTCATAAAGGGATGGACATGGTCAGCAACAATACTCAGGTTGGCCGTGGTGTTTAAATGATGCTCAGTTGGTACTAAGGGCCCAAAGTGTGCCAAGAAAATATCCTCCACACCATTACACCACCACCACCAGCCTGAACTGCTGATACAAGGCAGGATGGATCCATGCTTTCATGCTGGTTACACCAAATTCTGACTCCACCATCTGAATGTCGCAGCTGAAATTGAGACTCATCAGACCAGGCAATGTTTTTCCAATCTTCTATTCTCCAATTTTGGTGATCCTGTGCCAATTGTAGCCTCAGTTTCCTGTTCTTAGCTGAAAGGAGTGGCACCCGTTGTGGTCTTCTGCTGTTGTAGCCCATCTGCTTCAAGGTTTGATGTGTTGTGCATTCAGAGATGGTATTCTGCATACCTTGGGTGTAACGAGTGGTTATTTGAGTTACTGTTGCCTTTCTATCATCTGGAACCCATTCTCCTCTGACCTCTGACATCAACAATGCATTTTCCTCCCCACAACTCACTGGATATTTTCTCTTTTTCCTACCATTCTCTGTAAACCTGAGAGATGGCTGTGCGTGAAAATCCCAGTAGATCAGCAGTTTTTTAAATACTCAGAACAGCCTGTCTGGCACCAACAACCATGCCGCATCCAAAGTCACTTAAATCCCCTTTCTTCCCCATTCTGATGCTCAGTTTGAACTTCAGCAGGTCGTCTTCAACCACGTCTAGATGCCTAAATGCATTGAGTTGCTGCCATGTGATTGGCTGATTAGCAATTAGTGTTACCAAGCAATTGTACTGATAAAGTGACCAGTGGGTATATTATATATATATATAAACACATGTGCGTTTGAGCTTTGGGGTGCACAAACTAATCGAATAGGCTGCGCACACCTATGATACTTACCTTCCTCTTCATATAAAAATGTGCGCAATTATCTGAAAATAAACCCATATCAGACATTGCTGCTGCCTTCAGGTCTTTGAACTCATCAAGCAGTTAATCTAAAGTAAGAACTTCCTCATGTTGGCGGATAGTGGAGATCAGGTCAGGACCCACCATGGCAAATTCTAATAACAGGGTAATTTTTTTTTTTCATCTAAAAACCTATTTATTATATCACAGTCGCTGCCTTTGGCACCTTTGCTTTGTGTGGAAGCAGCGTGGTATAATTTAGCACCTTCGGATTTCATACACAGGTCAGGCTTATTTCAGAAGACAGAGTGGAGATTTTCAAGGGAAATAATTGATGCCCCAGGGAACGGGAATCTCAATCCTTAGGAAACTTCTTTCACATTCCAAGGGGTTCGCTGAGAGAACCAAGGACTTGCTGCAAAAAATAACATTTTTTTTTTTTTCAAATAGCAAGTGTTCAACATTATTTTTTATTTTTTATTCTTTGTAATATTTAGACTGCATCCCTCAGTAATATTCCAGATTTATCTATTTTACTGTTCACTTCATCAACAGAAAATGCATAGCTAAAAATGAGCTGAAAACAAATCTTAATTTCATTTTTTTTTTTTTTTTTTATAGGCGCAAGGTTGATGAAAAAGGTAATTAAAGGCAAACATTTTAGATATTTTTTTTTTTCCAACAGAGCCAGATGGCACCAGTGAAATTACGCTCTTAATTGCCACTTACGATTTTAATAGGAGCAGAGCTAACGTATGCACTAAAAAATGACTTACAAAACTGGGATAATGAGGAAACTTTAGTTCTTTTCTAGAATTAAATTGTTTGTAGTTTTGTTTTGTTCTTTTCCTGCTGTAATTTTAGAAAAATGTGGCCCATTTTTCCAGTAAGCCATCAAACTGTAATAATATTTATTTATTTTTTTTGCCTATTATTCTCTTTTTTTATCCAAACAATTCTCTTATTTTTCTCACTTTTTGGCATACGTATTTTTGTTGGGGAGGGCTGTATCTTCTCCCTCTCCCCTTTTTGTGGGGGGGGGGGGTTCTTTCGCCTCCTGCCCCCCATATGGTTTCTGTCCAGGTATTGATATATATATATTTTTTTTATTTTACCTTTACAATCACTTTAGGGGTCTTTCACACATGTGGGGTTGTTCAGGTCCACCTGTCAGTTTTTTCCATGTACCTCTATGGAGCGACGGATGTCAGTGGTGACATTTCCGCTGCTATCCAATTCGATCCGCTCCGCTAAATCCAGACGGATGAAAACCCTATTTTCCATTCGTCTGACAGATCGGATGAAAACGGACAGGCGGAACCGTTTTCATCCAATCCCCCATAGAGGGTGGTTGTTCTGTTTGCTGCCCCTGGGCCGGGGGGGGGGATGTCAGGTGGTTTGTTTGCCGCCCCCTCCCCCATGGGAGCTTCTGTATAAAATGTATTTCTTTGTTATAATACTGAAATCACGTGCTTTTAAATTTAGGTAACATAATCTCCCTGATGAAGAATGCATTTTTTTTATTGAAACGCGTTGGGTGTCTTTCGAGCAGAATAAACATTGAGGAAATTCCTTATACAACTGAATACCTGCCTCTATCAGGGTTATCACTGTTTGTGTGTCATATTGAGGTTGTAATGTCACCAGAGCTCATATTTTAAAGTAGAACTTTAGGCAAAACTTTTTTTTTCATTTTGGATGTAGTAAGGGAGGGTTATAACACCCGTCAGATAGTGGCGGATAGTGGAGCAGAGCTAACGTATGCACTAAAAAATGACTTACAAAACTGGGATAATGAGGAAACTTTAGTTCTTTTCTAGAATTAAATTGTTTGTAGTTTTGTTTTGTTCTTTTCCTGCTGTAATTTTAAAAAAAATGTGGCCCATTTTTCCAGTAAGCCATCAAACTGTAATAATATTTATTTATTTTTTTTGCCTATTATTCTCTTTTTTTATCCAAACAATTCTCTTATTTTTCTCACTTTTTAGCAAATGTATTTTTGTTGGGGAGGGCTGTATCTTCTCCCTCTCCCAGAGACCAGACCAGGGATGTCAATCTCAATTCCATAACGGGCCGCCACAGCATTATGGTTGCCTCAAAAGGCCGGTTGTATCTGTAAGACTATATAAATGTATGCAGTGTTTTTTTTTCTCAGAGAATAGGTGCCCCCACTAAACCACATTGAATGGTTGTTGTGACCAAATTGTATTAACAGAGGGGCAATAAAGAGCAGGAATGTGTTAATTGTAGAGCTCAGAGTTGTGCTATGTGCAGAGTGCAGAGTTCAGGGATGTGCTATGTACAGAGTGCAAATTTCAGAGATGTGCTATGTACAGAGTGCAGAGTTCAGATATGTGCTATGTACAGAGTGCAAATTTCAGAGATGTGCTATGTACAGAGTGCAGAGTTCAGATATGTGCTATGTACAGAGTGCAGAGTTCAGGGATGTACTATGTACAGAGTGCAGAGTTCAGAGATGTGCTATTTACAGAGTGCAGAGTTCAGGAGGGACTTATGTACAGATTGCAGAGTTCAGAGATGTGATATGTACAGAGTGCAATGTTTAGCAGTGTGATATGTACAGAGTGCAGAGTTCAGAGATGTGCCATGTACAGAGTGTAGAGTTCAGAGATGTGCTATGTACAGAGTGCAGAGTTCAGGGGTGAGCTATGTACAGAGTGCAAAGTTCAGGGATGTGCTATGTACAGACTGCAGAGTTCAGGAATGTGCTATGTACAGAGTGCAGAGTTCAGTAGTGCGCTATGTACAGAGTGCAGAGTTCAGAGATGTGCTATGTGCAGAGTTCAGAGATGTGCTATGTACAGAGTGCAATGTTTAGAAGTGTGCTATGTACAGAGTGCAGAGTTCAGGGATGTGCTATGTACAAAGTGCAGGGCTCAGGGATGTGCTATGTACAGAGTGCAGAGTTCAGGGATGTGCTATGTGCAGATTTCAAGGATGTGCTATGTACAGAGTGCAGCGTTCAGTAGTGCGCTATGTAAAGAGTCCAGAATTCAGAGATGTGCTATGTACAGAGTGCAGAGTTTAGGGATGTGCGATGTATAGAGTGCAGAGTTCAGGGAAGTGCTATGTACAGAGTGCAGAGTTCAGGGAGGTGTTTTGTACAGAGTGCAGAGTTCAGGGATGTGCTATGTGCAGAGTTCAGGCATGTGCTATGTACAGAGTCCAGAGTTCAGGGATGTGCTATGTGCAGAGTTCAGGCATGTGCTATGTACAGAGTCCAGAGTTCAGGGATGTGCTATGTACAGAATGCATAGTTTCAGGGATGTGCTATGTACAGAGTGCATAGTTTCAGGGATGTGTTATGTACAGAGCGCAGAGTTTCAGGGATGTGCTATGTACAGAGTGCAGGGTTCAGTGATGTGCTATGTACAGAGCGCAGTAATCAGGGATGTGCTATGTACAGAGTGCAGTGTTCAGGGATGTGCTATGTACAGAGTGCAGAGTTTAGGGATGTGCTATGTACAGAGTTCAGTAGTGTGCTATGTACAGAGTGCAGAGTTCAGAGATGTGCTATGTACAGAGTGCAGAGATGTGCTATGTACAGAGTGCAATGTTTAGGAGTGTGCTATGTACAGATGGCAGAGTTCAGAGATGTGCTATGTACAGAGTGCAGTAATCAGGGATGTGCTATGTACGTATCGTGTAGAGA
>BLSH010071284.1:2125431-2159904 GCA_018402905.1 Glandirana rugosa | reverse complement strand
CAGAGTTCAGAGATGTGCTATGTACAGAGTGCAGTAATCAGGGATGTGCTATGTACAGAGTGCAGTGTTCAGGGATGTGCTATGTACAGAGTGCAGAGTTCAGGGATGTGCTATGTACAGAGTGCAGAGTTCAGTAGTGCGCTATGTTCAGAGTGCAGAGTTCAGAGATGTGCTATGTACAGAGTGCAGAGTTCAGAGATGTGCTATGTATAAAGTGCATAGTTTAGGAGTGTGCGATGTACATAGTTCAGAGATGTGCCATGTACAGAGTGCAGAGTTCAGAGATGTGCTATGTACAGAGTGCAGGGTTCAGGGATGAGCTATGTACAGAGTGCAGAGTTCAGGGATGTGCTATGTACAGAGTGCATAGTTTCAGGGATGTGTTATGTACAGAGCGCAGAGTTTCAGGGATGTGCAGGGTTCAGTGATGTGCTATGTACAGAGCGCAGTAATCAGGGATGTGCTATGTACAGAGTGCAGTGTTCAGGGATGTGCTATGTACAGAGTGCAGAGTTTAGGGATGTGCTATGTACAGAGTTCAGTAGTGTGCTATGTACAGAGTGCAGAGTTCAGAGATGTGCTATGTACAGAGTGCAGAGTTCAGAGATGTGCTATGTACAGAGTGCAATGTTTAGGAGTGTGCTATGTACAGATGGCAGAGTTCAGAGATGTGCTATGTACAGAGTGCAGTAATCAGGGATGTGCTATGTACAGAGTGCAGTGTTCAGGGATGTGCTATGTACAGAGTGCAGAGTTCAGGGATGTGCTATGTACAGAGTGCAGAGTTCAGTAGTGCGCTATGTTCAGAGTGCAGAGTTCAGAGATGTGCTATGTACAGAGTGCAGAGTTCAGAGATGTGCTATGTATAAAGTGCATAGTTTTGCAGTGTGCTATGTACAGAGTTCAGAGATGTGCCATGCACAGAGTGCAGAGTTCAGAGATGTGCTATGTACAGAGTGCAGGGTTCAGGGATGAGCTATGTACAGAGTGCAGAGTTCAGGGATGTGCTATGTACAGAGTGCATAGTTTCAGGGATGTGCTATGTACAGAGTGCAGGGTTCAGGGATGTGCTATGTACAAAGTGCAGGGCTCAAGGATGTGCTATGTACAGAGTGCAGAGTTCAGGGATGTGCTATGTACAAAGTGTAGCGTTCAGGGATGTGCTATGTATAGAATGCAGAGTTCAGGGATGTGCTATGTACAGAGTTCAGGGATGTGTTTTGTCCAGAGTGCAGAGTTCAGGGATGTGCTATGTGCAGAGTTCAGGCATGTGCTATGTACAGAGTCCAGAGTTCAGGGATGTGCTATGTACAGAGTGCATAGTTTCAGGGATGTGTTATGTACAGAGCGCAGAGTTTCAGGGATGTGCTATGTACAGAGTGCAGGGTTCAGGAATGTGCTATGTACAGAGTGCAGATTTCAGAGATGTGCTATGTACAGAGTGCATTGTTTAGGAGTGTGCTGTGTACAGAGTGCAGAGTTCAGAGGTGTGCCATGTACAGAGTGCAGGGGTCAGGGATGTGCTATGTACAGAGTGCAGAGTTTAGGGATGTGCTATGTACAGAGTGCAGAGTTCAGGGATGTGCTATGTACAGAGTGCAGAGTTTAGGGATGTGCTATGTACAGAGTGCAGAGTTCAGAGATGTGCTATGTACAGAGTGCAGAGTTCAGGTATGTGCTATGTATAGAGTGCAGAGTTCAGGGATGTGCTATGTACAGAGTGCATTGTTTAGGAGTGTGCTGTGTACAGAGTGCAGAGTTCAGAGGTGTGTCATGTACAGAGTGCAGGGGTCAGGGATGTGCTATGTACAGAGTGCAGAGTTTAGGGATGTGCTATGTACAGAGTGCAGAGTTCAGGGATGTGCTATGTACAGAGTGCAGAGTTCAGTGAATTTCTATGCACAAAGTCCAGAGTTTGGGGATGTGCTATGTACAGAGTTCAGAGATGTGCTATGTACAGACTGCAGAGTTCAGGGATGTGCTATGTGCAGAGTTCAGGGATGTGCTATGTCCAGAGTGCAGAGTTTTAGGGATGTGCTATGTAAAGAGTGCAGAGTTTCAGGGATGTGCTATGTACAGAGTGCAGGGTTCAGGGATGTGCTATGTATAGAGTGCAGAGTTCAGGGATGTGCTATGTACAGAGTGCAAAGTTCATGGATGTGCTATATTCAGAATGCAGAGTTCAGCAGTGCACTATATACAGAGTCCAGAGTTCAGGGATGTGCTATGTACAAAGTGCAGAGTTTCAGGGATGTGTTATGTACAGAGCGCAGAGTTTCAGGGATGTGCCATGTACAGAGTGCAGGGGTCAGGGATGTGCTATGTACAGAGTGCAGAGTTTAGGGATGTGCTATGTACAGAGTGCAGAGTTCAGGGATGTGCTATGTACAGAGTGCAGAGTTCAGGGATGTGCTATGTACAGAGTGCAGAGTTTAGGGATGTGCTATGTACAGAGTGCAGAGTTCAGAGATGTGCTATGTACAGAGTGCAGAGTTCAGGGATGTGCTATGTATAGAGTGCAGAGTTCAGGGATGTGCTATGTACAGAGTGCAGAGTTCAGTGAATTTCTATGCACGAAGTCCAGAGTTTGGGGATGTGCTATGTACAGAGTGCAGAGTTCAGGGATGTGCTATGTACAGAGTGCAGAGTTCAGGGATGTGCTATGTGCAGAGTTCAGGGATGTGCTATGTCCAGAGTGCAGAGTTTTAGGGATGTGCTATGTACAGAGTGCAGAGTTCAGGAGTGCGCTATGTACAGAGTACAATGTATTAGTAGTGCGCTATGTAAAGAGTGCAGAGTTAAGAGATGTGCTATGCATAGAGTGCAGAGTTCAGGGATGTGCTATGTACAGAGTGCAGAGTCCAGTGAATTTCTATGCACAAAGTCCATAGTTCGGTGAAGTGCTATGTGCAGAGTGCAGAGTTCAGGGATGTGCTATGTGCAGAGTTCAGGGATGTGCTATGTCCAGAGTGCAGAGTTCAGGAGTGCGCTATGTACAGAGTACAATGTATTAGTAGTGCGCTATGTAAAGAGTGCAGAGTTCAGAGATGTGCTATGCATAGAGTGCAGAGTTCAGGGATGTGCTATGTACAGAGTGCAGAGTCCAGTGAATTTTTTATGCACAAAGTCCATAGTTTGGGGAAGTGCTATGTGCAGAGTTCAGGGATGTGCTATGTGCAGAGTTCAGGGATGTGCTATGTCCAGAGTGCAGAGTTTTAGGTATGTGCTATGTACAGAGTGCAGAGTTTCAGGGATGTGCTATGTCCAGAGTGCAGGGTTCAGGGATGTGCTATGTCCAGAGTGCAGGGTTCAGGGATGTGCTATGTCCAGAGTGCAGGGTTCAGGGTTCAGGGATGTGCTATGTATAGAGTGCAGAGTTCAGGGATGTGCTATGTACAGAGTGCAGCGTTTAGTAATGTGTTATGTACAGAGTGCAAAGTTCATGGATGTGCTATATTCAGAATGCAGAGTTCAGCAGTGCACTATATATAGAGTGCAGAGTTCAGGTGTGTGCTATGTACAAAGTGCAGAGTTCAGGGATGTGCTATGTACAGAGTGCAGCGTTTGGGAGTGCGTTACTTACATAGTCCAGAGTTAAGGGTGCTCTGGGTTCAGCGCTCTTTCATTCCCAATCTCCTACCCCTGCACACATATCCCTCCACAGCCGGCTTGGCTCTAATACCTGTTGGCAGTTTCGGTGGCTCCTCCACTTGCAGAGAGATCATTGGTCAGCATCCGTGCACCCGGGCACAGATCTAGATCACAGTGCAGCTTACAATGTGATGCCCCATCCCACACTGCACCTGCATCTCCCCTGTCCCCCTTTGTGAGTGCAGGGCAGGCAGGGATCTCTGAGAGCTGCTGAGCTGCATTTTGGTTTAAAAAAATATATATAAATTCAAATTAAAATATAAATAACTTTACGATTTTTAAAATGTATTTATTTATTGATTTTTCGTTTTGCAATTAATTCGAAAGAATGCACTCGGGTTGTGGTCAAATAAATGTTTATTTTTCTATTTTTTTTATACAAATCACATATGATATGTTTTTTTGTAAATAGATGTAAATGTTCCTTTAAAAAAAAAAAAAGAAAATTCACAAGACTTTATATCCACCCCTCCCCCCCCCCCCCGAAAAAAGAAGACAATTTTAAATATACTGTATATCGATTTATTTAAATTTCCCTTTAACTCAACACTTTTGGACAGCGGATGCGCTTTTGTCAGCCAACCATTATTTTGGGGATTTGGGGAACCTAACCTGCTTAGTATTGTACATTTAAGGGCAAGGATTGGACTGAACGGTATGGGACTTTAATACAACCAAATTTTTTAATTTTAGGAGTTTGATAAGCATGTGAAGATCAATACAGAACACAAACGTCTACTTTCATAGGAGTGACAGCTCGACCAGTGGTGTATTTATGTTTTGTGCTGCCCTAGGCCTGACTAAACTCGTACCCCCCCCCCCCCCACAGTTGGGGAACGCCAGCTGCCCGCACAACAACTCATTGGTTGGGGTCTGCCCCCTGGGCCCTTCGGGATGCCCAAATATGCATGGGCTGCCCTCCTCTGATGGCGGCCCTGCCTGTATTATCATATTGGCTGCACTAAAAGTGCAAGGCGGGGACTTTTTCGTGCTGCCCCCCTGCAAAGTGCCGCCCTAGGCCTGGGCCTTGTTGGCCTAGGTCAACATAAAGCGTTGAGCTCGACGTTACGTTTCTTACACACGTTCAGTACAGTTCCTCAAAAATATTCATTTGATTTAATCCAATTTTCCTTTGACGGTCATCTTGCACTCATCGACCTCCAAATGGGCCGATTTGTACAACGAACGAGATGGGTAGATTGTGAGTTTCTTGGCAATGAGTAATTAAATATACTTTCAAGACAGTGTTTGAACTTCTTTCCCACTACTGTAGCACCATGAGTAATCCTAGAACATTTTTTGTTGGAAGGAAAACAAACTTCTATTGAGTGTAAAAACATAAAAGGCCAAACGCAAAAAAAAAAGTACAAAGAATTCATAATGACGACTTCAATCCATGTGTCTTCTTCTGTAACCGGTGAGTGCAGTTTATATAGAATCCTAATAATACAGATTATCGATGCCATGCAAACGCTCACATCTCGTGATCCCTGCTCAAAAAATAGAGAGCTTTATGTTACAATTCTTCACACCTTGTTGAGTCTCAACTTCAAGTCTCTAGAAAAAAAAACTCTGTCATTTTGTTGAGGATTGTCTCAAAAATAGATCACTTTTATTTAACGAAACCTTCATTTTTTTTTTTTAATTCTGTGAAGAGGTTAAAAGTCAATCGATATCGAACCCTGAGCGCAATCTTCTCGACCTCGTGCGTAAATTTCACAAGGGATCTCCTCCATGACCCGGTCTTCGATGCCTTTGTCGGCACAGTCGTGGGACTGTTTAAACGCGTACGTGCTTTTCTTGAAGGTACTGTTAAATGTTTTCATGGGCTGAGGCTGGGCAAAATCATTGCGAAACGGAAGTTCCATGGAGCTCAGGTTGGTCCTGCTGTGTTTCAGAGTGGCCGTTTGGGAACCACAGTGATGATCGTGAATGCACCGTGACGTGGCAGAGGAACGCCTCGTTTTTTGGTAGTTCTCCAGTTCTTCGGACAAGTCGGCTAAATCTGCGGAAATCTCTTTGTCCCGGAGGGAGAAGAGCTCATAGTGAGGTGGGTCAAAAACCTCCTGGAAACCTGTTTTGTTGAACGTGGTCTTCCTGGCCATGATCTTTTTACGGGGCTGTTTGACTTGGACCAAAATGGAAATTATGAGAAGGACCAAGACAATTCCAGAGGTTATCCCAATAATGGTCCCATGGGTCTTGGTGATTTGCTCAAACAGTCCAGCTTCTTTTCTTTCTGCAATCAATAAAAATAAATAAATTAGACAAAGATGCACAAAGTCCAGTCATTAATATATGTATGTTTTTGTATATTCCTTTTTTTTTTATCCAGAAAAGTTTTTATTGAGCATTTACACATTCCAGATCATGACAATAACATCCCAAGTGTCAAAAAGCATCCGTCAGGTAAAGGTAAATAGTTACATTTCGAGTTCCATAACCACATTGCAAAATTGACATATATGGGTTTATTGCATCTACATCTATAAAGGTAGATATAAAAAAAACCAAACACAAATAGTCCTCGTATTTGTAGCAGCGCTTTGGAGCATCCCCAATGTTCAACTTGTGGTAATAGATGTTAAGTGCACCTTCCACCATCACTCAGGCACCACGTGAAGAAACAGAGGCCCCCCCCTTAGGGGATGCACTTACCAAAACCAGGTAAGTAATCAGCATAAAGGGTGTTGTAGCACTGTCTTTATCCTAGAAATCATAAAGCCACCATGCCAGACTTTGATATTCCTCCATACACCATCGGAAGTTCCAATCCTCAGTGGGTGTCACAGAACAGCATTTCGCCAATCATATAAAAATGAACAGAAGCAAAGCCCACATAGCGTAAAACTGTATGATTTTATTGGATCCCCCAGTCAAATAACCCCTGAAATAACACTCACGCCCTCTGTTGAAGTCAGAAGTGACGAAACGCGTCAGTGCGTGGCCGAGCGACGTACTGGAGGTGGAGATTGACAGCTCACAGAGAAGGAGGATTTGCAGGGCTGATTGGGCTGGCTTCCTCATCGCTCTCAAAGCACCGACTCCGGAAGTGGTAATACACCTCATTTATATATTCATATGCCTTCGTTTTTAAGTCTGATTGTGAGTGTTATTTCAGGGGTTGTTTAACTGGGGGATCCAATAAAATCATACAGTTTTACGCTATGTGGGCTTTGCTTCTGTTCATTTTTATATGATTGGCGAAATGCTGTTCTGTGACACCCACTGAGGATTGGAACTTCCGATGGTGTATGGAGGAATATCAAAGTCTGGCATGGTGGCTTTATGATTTCTAGGATAAAGAGAGTGCTACAACACCCTTTATGCTGATTACTTACCTGGTTTTGGTAAGTGCATCCCCTAAGGGGGGGGCCTCTGTTTCTTCACGTGGTGCCTGAGTGATGGTGGAAGGTGCACTTAACATCTATTACCACAAGTTGAACATTGGGGATGCTCCAAAGCGCTGCTACAAATACGAGGACTATTTGTGTTTGGTTTTTTTGATTTTTGTTTTAATTCAGCAGCAGCTGACGGTTAGGTGTGGATAGTGCTATCTTTAAGCGCTGAGCAGAGATTGTGGGCGGGTTTTTTTCTCTGATTGATACATCTATAAAGGTAGATATATACGAAAAATCTTAAAGTTTTTAGTCGCTGCCTCGTCAGTGTAGTCAGGCATTATCTCTCTATCCCTCCTGTGGACCCAACAATCTATCCATGACCAGATCTTTTGGGGCAAGCCCTGGCACTGCTAGCCAAGGATCCCAAAGTCTCTCAAATTTTTGGGAGTTACCCCTATGTTGATATATTACTTTTTCCAAATGTATTGTATTTCCTACCGTATCTACCCACTCCCTAACCGGGGGGGGGGGGGGGGTGATTTCCAGTGGGTCATTATCAATTTAAGGGCCAGAAAAAGCGCTCGGGTGATTACTTCACTAGTGTGGTTTTCCCACTCCAACTCATCGAGAAGATTCACGATACACAGTCTGGGGTCTAGTGTGATTGACACCCCAAACACTCGATTCAGGGTATCCACCACCCCCCCTCCCCTCAATATAAGTGCCACCACCCCCCCCCCAATATAAGTGCAGCTTTGGACAGCGCCACAGCATGTGAATCAAACTCCCATGATGCTGCTTGCACCCGGTACATTCTGGAGTGGGGAGTAGTCCCATCTGGTGTAATTTATACACGGTATAGTACACTCTTAGTAAGGTATATAGCTGCATCAACCTCACTGTGTTTGTATATTTATTAAAGGATCTAAAGCAGGGGTGTCCAACCTGCTGTCCAAGATGGATATGCATGCAGCCCAACATAAAATCATAAACTTACTTAAAAATGAAGATTTTCTTTTGGAACTTTTTGTATAAATATGTTTACTCTTAGCCATGTGGCCAAAGAAAAATGTGACAGTATCTCGTTACTGGACTTTTATAAGTTTTATCTTCCCAAAGAAAAATATCCCACTCTTCATAATCACGCCTTATCAGTTTTCGGCAGCGCCTATATTTGTGAGCAACTATTTTGAAGGATGAGGCACATGAAGGACCAAATTAGAAACAAAATATCTGATGAGTACCTTGAGAATTGATTGAGAATTGCTACTCCATCCAAAAAGATATTAATGTGCTAGCTTATCAAAAACAGTGTCAAATATTGCACTAGTTTTATGTTGTCCTCTTTTACTTTTATGATAAAAAATATTACAAAAAAATCAAGTCTTATTACTCAGATAAGTACATTATCTATATCTGTGATCGGTAACTTTGCTTATTGTTAGTGTATTTTATGTGTGGCCAAAGTCCATTCTTCTTCTTCCAATGTGGCTCAGGAAGGTCAAAAGGTTGGACACCCCTGATATAAAGGCTCCAATTTAATTTGTTTAAATAATGAAGCAGCCTTTGTTTCAGCTAGTCACATTAAAGCGGTTGTCTACCCATTTGATAAAAAAAGAAAAAAAATGACAGCCTGCTAGACAATAGCATAATGAGCTAGTTAGTAAGCACTGCATACTAGCCCATTATGAAATACTTACCTTGAAACGAAGATCCGACCGGGCTGCTCAGTCTGCTCTGTGGGAACGGACATCTTCCCCCAGATCTTGCTTTCGGGTACGCGGCTCCGGCGCTGTGACTGGCCGGGGCCGCGAGACGTCACTCCCGCGCATGCGCGCAGGACCAGTCTCCCCGGCAATGTCCGCCCCTATTGCCGGGCCTTTGCCGAGACATACACGTCGCATGCACTGTAACTCCAAAGCATTTTGGAGAGGGAATATCTCCTAAACCGTACAGGTTTAGGGGATATTCATTTTACCTACAGGTAAGCCTTATTTTAGGCTTACCTGTAGGTAAAAGTGGTAAAATTGGGTAGACAGCCGCTTTAACTGGACTTAGTGTGTATAACTGAAGACATTTTACCAAAACTTATGTTCCACTTGAGTAACATACCCCAGCATTCTGGACAGATAGGACAGCTAGTTCACAAGAGGTGTAAAAGAGTCTGTGTCAAACCAGAGCAGGAGTTAAAGAAGTATAGCCAAAGCTCTACTGAGTAAAAACTTCCAACGCGATCTTGCAGGATCCAAATATTTTTTATTTTATGACAATATCAGTATAAAGCTGCTGATGCATTTCAGAAAAGGCCCTTCAGCTGGTGAGCCTGTGTCCTGTGCAAACCTAAAGATCCTCTCTATTCAAAGAGCGAAGGAAGAGTGTGCGTTCCTCCTCTGTGTTAGGGCCTGGACCTGAACCTGGGACCTCTGCTGTGTTTAGCAGTTACTCTCATCGCTGGCCACCTGAGATGTTGGGCAACTCACTGCCTGATTGCTTAGACAACCTTGATTTTTGTCTGGTTTCTCATGAACCTTGGACTCTTTGCTCCTCCCGTGAACTTCCAGATTTAAGCCATGTCTCTGCACTTTCTGTTTGCCAGATTACTGTGCTCTCTCCAGCCAATATCTTGCTCTTGTCACTCCTGCTGCCCTTCATATTTTTGCTGCCACTTGTTACTGACCTCTGGCTTGTTCCTCCAATACACTTACAGATCCCCACCTGCAAACACTTGTTACCGACCTTTCGTTTGTTTACTGACTACACTCCTGCTTGATGCCTACCTGCTATATCTGCTACTGGACTCCGGCTTGCTCCCCTCCTGCTGGGGGCAATCCTGAGGACCACGATCTGGTATTAACACACAGCAAAATCCATCTCCACCATCAGGAGCTTTGGTGAATACCAATTAGTACTTAGACCCCGCACTTCAGGTGAGCCCACGTTATCCACCAGGGTGACCTGATTGCTCGCTTATCTAGCTGGTTGGAGGGAGCCTCTCTACTGGTCTCCGAGTCTGACCCCTGGCCGTGACACTCTGAGTCATTAAAGTGTATCTAAGGGCAAAATCTCTTTTTATTTTTGGATAGAGAGTGGCAAGTTTTCTGACTGTCTGTGGCCCCTCTAGTGAGAATTATCTTCTTTATTTGTCCTCGTGACCATTGTCACTGAGACACCCGGGGAACAGCTGTTTTGGTGACACCTGTTTAAGAGGGGGATTCAAATCAGTTTACAGAAATGTTCTCTTTCTTCCTGTTGAATCTCCCAAACAAGAAGTGATGGGTAATTTCCCCACTAGGATATTCTTGTTTATAAAGCCCAGCAGCATCTTCTCACAAATCATGGAGTTCAGTGGGAGGGTTGGAGTGGTCACTTTCCTCCTGTGTAATGATTGCTAACAGTGGGGTGTACATGAAAAAGGCATGTTTTATGGAGTGATTGCCTGTGCAGCCTCTCTAGTGGTTCCTAGACCAGCCAATTACTGATGTAAATGGGTGAAATTATGATGGACTGGGCATTGATAGTAGTCTGCTTGGTGACAATGGAGGGACATTTTGAAATGCCTGTGCTTAGGAAAAGATTTCCTTAAACCTGAGAATTCTGGACTTTATTATGAGGTTCTCCTTCTCGGGGAGATCACCCTCTCTATTTGTCCTGGTGACCATTGTGACCAAGATACAGAGGAAACACCAGTTTTGGTGTCAACTAAGAGAGGAATTCTGATCAGTTTGTAGAAAATTTCTCTCACTTCCTATTGCATCTCCTGGATATGAAATGAAGGGAAATTTCCCCACCGGGACATCCTTGTCTATAAATTCCAGCATAAATTCCATGGCTCTCACCTCTACAGTGGTTTTCATCCCAGGGGTAGGCACAGTTCTGTATGCCGTTACAGACCAGGGAGTTGTTAATGCACATGTTACTGTGACAGAAGAAGGTGTTTTCCCCACACGGAGCTAGAAAAACAAGAAAAAAACGCTCATAAAGTACAATGTAATGCAGCGCTTCCCAAACTTTACTCACCTGCATGCCAGCATCAAAATATTTGCTGTGCTTGAATATCTCTATACAATTATACAGGATAAGTCATTTTGACCATTGAGAGCAAAGTGGCTGGTTCTCTTAAAGTTCCCCCCACCTTTCCTGCATTCTCCGAACCACTCTGTTTATCTCTCCAAGTGGAGGTCCAGAACCAGGCTGGGTAGCTGATTCACAAAACTGGCTGCATAGAATGCAATATGAAGGAGGAACACCTTAGGTGCTGCACGCCAACAAAGTCTCTATAGTAAAAGCGGCCTCAGCCCAAGCTCTGTCCAGGCCATACCCGACGTGTTTCACCCCACCCAGGACCTCTATGACTAATCCCTGTGGTTGGGGTGAAATGCATTGGACGTGGTCTGGATGGAGTCTGGGCTGAGGCCTCTTTTACTATAAGGACTTTTGGATTTTGTTGGTGTGCGACACCTGGGGTGTTCCTCCTTCATATTGCATTCATTAAGCCGAGGTGGGTTCTCCCATAGCCTGCACCCTCAGTGGGAGTCACCGGATTTGGGTAGGAACGGCACCCCTAATTCTTTGGTGTGGCTGCATAGAATGACACATTTTTGGCAGACAAAACAGTTCACATCTCTGTTTTTTCAAATCTGTTATGAGCAGGCTGCTTAGAGTTTAAGGTACTATCTACTACCCGGTATACTGCCAACATCCAGCAGGATCTCACCTATGGCTTTAGGGAGAGGTCACTGAAAAAAGTGAAAATCAAAAAGGTCCTGGTGTGTCAGATGTCTGTGTTGACTTCTTTGTTCTTTGGTTCCTCCCCATGGTCCCTGTGTATTTTAGCTCTAGTTACCCTTATACTAGCAAACCCCATAATCCCAAAAGAAATCCTCCCTATAACTCCAAACTCTAGCCCTTACGCTAACGCTCCCTGAAACCTTAACTATATGACCAAAAGTTAGTGCACATCTGACCATCACACCTATATGAGCTGACTGGACGTCCCATTCTATAACCATAGGCAATAATATACGGTTGCCCTTGCAGCTATAACAGAATTCACTCTTCTGGGAAGGCTCTCCAAAAGACTTTGAAGTGTGCTTGTGGGAATTTGTGTCTATTCAGCCAAAAGAGCATTTGTGAGGTCAGGTACTGGGATTGGGTGAAGAGACCTGGCTTGCAATTAGTGTTCCAATTCATTCCAAAGGTGTTTAGTAAAGTTGAGGTTAGGGCTCTGTGCAGGCCATTCAGGTTCCTCCAAACCTTTATGGAGTTTATGTCTTTATGGAACTAACTTTGTATGCAGAACAGTCATGCTGGAGCAAAAAACAGCCTTCCCCAAAGTGTTCTCAGAAGACTGGACGTGCACAATTGTCCAAATTGTCATGTATGCCGTAACATCAACAACTGCACCCTTCAACTGAAACACTTAAAGTGGAACTGCACCCAAAAAGGGAAAATCCAACTTGTTTGCACCAGAACCACCCCCCCCCCCCCGCCACGATCCAA
The DNA here is from genome assembly GCA_018402905.1 of Glandirana rugosa. Lineage (NCBI taxonomy): Eukaryota > Metazoa > Chordata > Amphibia > Anura > Ranidae > Glandirana > Glandirana rugosa. The sequence continues at coordinate 2,147,413 of BLSH010071284.1, read as the reverse complement.
GCGGAATTTGGCCCCCGGGACGCATCAGAGGTCCCAGAAGATTGCGGGACCATTCACAAAGCGCAGCGCGGGTTGCGCATACGCAGTGGGAAGCCAGCTGTGAAAGGCTTTACTGCCAGTTTCCCTTAGTTAAAGAGGAGTTTCAGTCTGTAAAAAAATATATATAAGTCAGCAGCTACAAATCCTACAGCTGCTGACTTTTAATAAATGGGCACTCACCTGTTCAGGGATCCAGCGCCGTCCTCACACAGGCTAGTTCCCAGCAGCAGCATTGGAGCTGGTACCTGTCAACAGCAGGTACCTGCATCGCCCCCCTTCCAAAATTACATGCCAAGTAATGCAGAGGATGCCATAAAGCGGAACTTCCCCTTTTGGGTGGAGCTCCACGATAAGATGCTGGTGCCCCGAGCCAAAGCTGATTGAAGAATAGGCTCAGGTGAGCACAGCGCTGAATCCCTAGACAGGTAAGTGTCCTTATATTAAAAGTCAGCAGATACAGTATTTGTAGCTACTGACATTTCGTTTTTTGGGGGGAGACTGGAGATCCTCTTTAAACTAATTTTGAGTAATCACATGCTTTTGAACTTTTAGTGTATGTAATCAGAGGTGCTATAATTCCACCATAAGGAAATGCAGTATGAGTAACATTATATCCATACTCACGTTCCACAAATGATGTAAACAGCATTCGGAATCTGCTGAGTCGGCTACCTTCATCTGCCCACATTCGGACCACCCCCGTTCCTGTCTGCAGCATGACGTCATTGGCCACAGTACTACAGAATTTGGCTTTGAGGTTCTCTATGGAGCTGCTTCCATCATAGACCGCCACAAAGTTGCGCTTGCACTCATTGGAATGTTCCATTTGGTAGTCCAAAAATCGCAAATAAATCTGGAGGAAAAGGTTAGCAGTAAAGGGTCAGTCCACCACAAAACTAATATTCCAGTATTTGGTAGGCGTTGGAGAATTGAACCAATGTGACAGTTTTTTCTATTGGTGAGATGTCACTGAATTCCTGGGTCTGCACACCCGCTGTGCCTATTACGATGGGTTACCACCACCTTTACATTGAATTCCTGGGTCTGCACACCCGCTGTGCCTATTACGATGGGTTACCACCACCTCTACATTGAATTCCTGGGTCTGCACACCCGCTGTGCCTATAACGATGGGTTACCACCACCTCTACATTGAATTCCTGGGTCTGCACACCCGCTGTGCCTATTACGATGGGTTACCACCACCTCTACATTGAATTCCTGGGTCTGTACACCTGCTGTGCCTCATATGAGGTGACCCCACCATCTCTATTGATTTTTTTATTTATTTTATACTATGGAGAATTTAACTGGAGGAGTCGGAACAATGATGGACAGGGACATCCAAAAAACTCCCAGGTGGACATCATGGCAGAGAGATCCCACTCTTGAAGTATGCAAGACATTTTTTCGTGTCTAGGTCAAGTTTGTAAGTGAAAGTTACAAAACCTTCTAGAAAGTCCTTCTCAAACTTGGTTTCAGCCAAAACCTTTTTGGTAAGTAGAAAGGAATAGCCAAAATATTTGTCAAGTTTTTATTGCTCTGCGTGTACCCATTGGGATTAGTACTCAATTCCTATCCCAATGACACCCAGTCATGCCTTGGCAAACAGGATGGCACCACAGATAACAGTAAAAACTGACAAAGTTTCTTACCCTTTCTTCCTGCTTCTGTCCTTATGACATGGGGACAGGGATTGAAGAGAAATCTCCTAGGCTGCAATTAAAGTGGCTAGCCAATACATTTTGAAAAAGCAGGAAAAGGATAGAACTTTTGTCAGGGATGTATTACTATTTTTGTTTCTGTTGAGGAATATTTCTTCACTTCCTGCCCTCATGACTTTGGTCACCTAGGCAGGATGTGAGAAAATCTACACAACAGGGGCACCAATACCAAAAAAAGTTTTATTAAGTATATAAAGTCATGTAAAGTTAGGACCTAAGTTGAGTTTTTTGGTTTTGTCCCCACTAGGGAGATTCCCCCTCACCTTTTACTTCATTGCCAGTGGTCATCAGTACAGTACACGATGGGAGATCTCCAAAAGGGAAATACATGCAGCAATAAAAAACTGAACAGAAATTCTAACGATTTGGCTGGAGTTTAAAAGAGTTATATGCAGTACAGTGGCTAAGGGATTAGCACTTCTGCCTAGCAGCACTAGGGTTGTCAGTTTGAATCCCAGCCATGGCACTAACTGCATGGAGTTTGCATGTTCTCCCTGTGCCTGCATGGGTTTCTCTTTTTGCTAGGTAGGATTGGTTCTGTAATGACAATGTAACAGAGAGCAGCCAAGCTACAATTGCCTTATGATAAGTGTTGAATCAAGTAGTCAAGTCACAGTAGTTGTGTAATAAGCTCTGGATCAAGCGGTCAAGTCACATAAGTTGCATTAAAAAGTGCTGGATCAAGCAGTCATGTTCCCAAACTTTAATTATAGTATTAATTATAGTAATTATAGTATAATTAGAGCTGGATCAAGTAGTCAAGTCACGATAGTTGTACAATAAGTGCTGGATCAAGTAGTCAAGTCACGATAGTTGTACAATAAGTGCTGGATCAAGTAGTCAAGTCATGATAGTTGTATAATAAGGGCTGGATCAAGCAGTAGAGTCAAAATAGTTGTATAATAAGGGCTGTATATAGCAGTCAAGCTACAATAGTTGTACAATAAGGGCTGGATATAGCAGTCAAGTCACAATAGTTGTATTATAATGGCTGTATCAAGCAGTCATGTCACAATAGTTGTATAAGGGCTGGATATAGCAGTCATGTCACAATAGTTGTATAAAGGCTGGGTATAGCAGTCAAGTCTCAATAGTTGTATAATAAGGGCTGGATATAGCAGTCATGTCAAAATTGTTTTATAATAAGGGCTGGATCAAGCAGTCATGTCACAATAGTTGTATAAGGGCTGGATATAGCAGTCAAGTCACAATAGTTGTATAAGGGCTGGATATAGCAGTCAAGTCACAATAGTTGTATAATAAGGGCTGGATATAGCAGTCAAGTCACAATAGTTGTATAATAATGGCTGGATATAGCATCAAGTCACAATTGTTGTATAATAATGGCTGGATATAGCAGTCAAGTCACGATAGTTGTATAATAAGGGCTGGATATAGCAGTCAAGTGACAATAGTTGTATAAGGGCTGGATATAGCATTCAAGTCACAATGGTTGTATAATAGGGGCTGGATATAGCAGTCAAGTCACAATAGTTGTATAAGGGCTGGATATAGCAGTCAAGTCACAATAATTGGATTATAAGGGCTGGATATAGCAGTCAAGTCACGATAGTTGTATAATAAGGGCTGGATATAGCAGTCAAGTCACGATAGTTGTATAATAAGGGCTGGATATAGCAGTCAAGTCACGATAGTTGTATAAGGGCTGGATCAAGCATTCAAGTCACAATGGTTGTATAATAAGGGCTGGATATAGCAGTCAGGTCACAATAGCTCTATAAGCACTGGATCAAGCAGTTAAGCTGCAGTAGCTTTCCTGAATATGCTGGATTTAGATGTCAAGTCACAAAGACTGTGCAACAAATGCTGGACAAAGCAATGAAGCTGCTGCTGTTTTGCTGTAAACACTGAGCTTTGGAAATAATTTATAGTTCCATAAGTTCCATATTGGGGTACATGCTTGTGACTGAGATACAATTCCATGTCATCTGCATTACTGGCTTTTTAAAGGATCCTTGGCTTTGAAAAAATGTGGGTATGTTTGGGTATGTATTATCATGTGTAATAAAAATATGTTTTACTTAAAAAAAAAATGGCTGGTAGTGAATAAATAAAATGTAACCTCTGTTTTATTTGAATGCATGCTGTGATGATTGTAACATAGATTTCATGGTATGTAAATCCTAATTTCAAAATGAAATCTTGAGCAAACCCAAAGAGAAATAAAAGATACAACATTCATAAAACAATACGATATTGTAGAAGGCCCTTTATGAAAAGGGATTAGTATAATTTTGGGGAAGACAACATTGTAAAGGTCCATGACCCATAAAAGACCATCAGAAAGCACAGTGTTCTAATTTCCAGATTTGGTTAATGTAACCTGCATGGAGTGATACAGAAAACTAGGCTCCGATTATACAATCAGACCATACACTGCTCAAAATGAATTGAATTGAACTGAAATGTTTAAAGGTACGTCTTATTAAAATCCTCAAGCCTTCCGACAGTCTCACCTTAGCTTTCGGTGTTGCCTTTATAGTCCATATGCAGTCCACAGCCTGACCGGCCTTCAGTTTATCCCCCTGTTCCACCTGGCTGGATCGGATAATTCCATCTGGTCCTGATAACTCAAACTGACAGTCTGAAGAAAGCAAAGGAAGGTGGTCAGCAGAACGACAAGGGATTTTCATTAACAGAGAATCAGGCTCCAAAAAAACTCATACAGACCTGGTATTGGGCTTAGAATACCCCCGAGATAGCTGAAGTCCGGGTCTGCAAGAAAATACAAATCAGATCAAGCTCTGTTTATTTCTTACCTATATGCTAATACATTGCCTTGAAAAAGTATTCATACCCCTTGAAATTTTCCACATTTCATGTTACAAACAAAACCTTAAATGTATTTTATTTGGATTTTATGCGATAAACCAGGGGTCTCCAAACTTTTTAAACAAGGGGCCAGTCAGTGGGAGTAAACATTGCCACATTTAGTATTAGGGGGAAGAACAGCACCCATTGTTGGTGTCAGTGGGAGAGAAATGGTTACCCATAGTTGATGTCAATTGGCAGAATAGTGTCTTGTATCAGTGGGAGGAATAGTGTCTCAAGGGCCGGATAAAGGCAAGCAAAGGGCCACATCCGGCCCCCGAGCCAAAGTTTGGAGACTACTGTGATAGACCAACACAAAGTGGCACATAATTGTGAAGTGGAAGGAAAATGATAAATGGTTTTCATCTTTTTTTTACAAATAAATATGTGAAAAGTGTGGGGGGCATTTGTATTCAGACCCCTTTACTCTGATACCCCTAACTAAAATCTAGTGGAACCAATTGCCTTCAGAAGTCACCTAATTAGTAAATAGAGTCCATCTGTGTGTAATTTAATCTCAGTATACATACAGCTGTTCTGTGAATCCCTCAGAGGTTTGTTAGAGAGCCTTAGTGAACAAACAGCATCATGAAGGTCAAGGAACGCACCAGACAGGTCAGGGATAAAGTTGTGTAAAAGTTTAAAGCAGGCAAAGCATATTCATGTGTTAGAATGGCCCAGTCAAAGTCCAGACCTAAATGCAATTGAGAATCTGTGGCAAGACTAGAAAATTGCTGTTCACAGAAGCTCTCCATCCAATCTGACAGAGCTTGAGCTATTCGGCCAAGAAGAATTGGCAAAAATGTCCTCTCTAGATGTGCAAAGCTGGTAGAGACTCCCCAAAAAGACTTGCAGCTGTAATTGCAGGAAAAGGCGGTTCTACAAAGTATTGACTCAGGGGGGCGCTATACAAATGCCCCCCACACTTTTCACATATTTATTTGTAAAAAATATTTGAAAACCATTTATCATTTTCCTTCCACTTCACAATTATGAGCCACTTTGTGTTGGTCTATCACATAAAATTCCAATAAAATACATTTACGTTTTTGGTTGTAACATGAGAAAATGTGGAAAATTTCAAGGGGTATGAATACTTTTTCAAGGCACTGTATACTGTCATTATTATGCCAATAACATTTTTACATCAAACATTTCTGCAGTTATTACATACCTTTTTTTAGACTCAATGATGTAATTACCGGGTCTCTGTGTTTCTCTATGCAATGCTGACAGGTCGTTGCTGGCGGGAGGGGCTGGCAGGATGCTGTACAGAGCTTCCTGAAACATCAAGACCAAGGTACTCCCCCTAAGAGTCCTTATAAACTGATGCAAGCAGTGGGCTGGCTCTTGGGAATAATTTAGCAAATATTAACATGCCTCAATGGGTGGATGGGTTGGGAATATAGCACGCCGCTCAGGCAGACAGGTGAATCAACATGGGTGCATGCCGCGGCTCGCCGCCGTGTGTCGACAAGAACAAAGAACAGGTTGGCGGCACTCCATGGAATATTTCAAAAGCTTGCAATTTATTTCACGAACAGCCACATGCAGGGAAAGAAACGTAGACGCGTTTCACTCAATAGATACGAGCTTACTCATTATCTTGTATCTATCGAGTGAAACCCGTCTACGTTTCTTTCCCTGTATGTGGCTGTCCGTGAAATAAATTGCAAGCTTTTGAAATATTCCATGGAGTGCAGCCAACCTGTTCTTTGTTCTGGGTTGGGAAGTGGTCATTCCTCAGCAGACCACCCTAGTTAATGCCACATGTGATGCTGGTCCTCTATGATTGAAAGAACTGAAATCCAATGTACACAGCAAGAAGCTCACAGTGTGCAATGAAATGGGAATCAACAAGTTTAAAACTAATTTTTCTACATTTCTTCAGCAGCTGATCTCTGCCCTAGGCCAAAATGATGTCATAAATCTCAGGAGTCTTCATGGGAGGAGAATGTATGAGGGTCTCTCTCAGCTAAGCACACCCTCCTGCCTGCATGCCTGAGCTAAGAGCAGATGGACTCCAGAAAGCAAATGCTATCGCCTACGCTTACTCAAGATAACCGCAGCTAGAAATGCTGGGGGGGGTTACAAAGTGATTTCTCAACAAAATTAAGATTGAAGACATGAATGGATGGCGGAGTTTGTTTTGAACATGAAAAATGAATGAAATAGTGTTTTGTGATGCTTAGATACGGTTAAGTTCTGTTTTAATTCAAATCATCTTTTAGCTAAAAAAGGCTCACTTTAAGGCTGGGTTCACACTATCCGACAAAAAAAAGGTCCTACTTTGCTGTGCGATTTACGGTCCTACATAGGGTCAAAGTCGGACCGTTTGTCCGTGAACAGGCATCCGACTTTGATCCCGACAATGCCAGGCACCTTGTGCTCTAAAGATCTTGAAGAGGGACTCCACACCAAATTGAAGAAAAAAAATTGGCATAGGGTCCCCACCAAAATGGATTTTAAGGGGACCCCCCTCGCCGAAAAAAATGGCGTGGGGTCCCCACCAAAATCCACACCAGACCCTTATCCGAGCACGCAGCCTGGCAGGCCAGGAAAGGGGGTGGGGACGAGCGAGTTCCCAGGGTGTGACATCATAGGGGGCGGGGCCTGCCGGGTGATGTCAGCAGGTGGCCCCGCCCCATGCCAATATAAGGCACAGCACATAGCGGAGAGGGCATTCGTGAAGGAGATTGCGTCGTGTCAACATGGGAAGAAGAAGAAAAGAGGAAGAAGAGAGGGAAGAGGAAAGCAGAGAAGACCGGCAAAAGAGCAGAAGACGCCGCAGAGAAAGAGAAGAAAGAAGACCCCTCAGAAGATGGAAGACCCTGCAAAAGAGCCGAAGAAAGAACACACCGGAGAGGGGAGAAGACACCGGAGCTGATTTAATAAAATAATTTAAAAACTTGTGTAGTGTTTTTTTTGTACATTTTTTTCCCAGGTAAATGGGTAGGGGTACGATGTACCCCATACTTATTTACATAGGGCGGGGGGGCCGGCATCTGGGGGCCCCCTTGTTAAAGGGGGCTTCCAGATTCCGATAAGTCCCCGCCCGCAGACCCCAACAACCAACGGCCAGGGCTGTCGGGAAGAGGCCCTTGTCCTCATCAACATGGGGACAAGGTGCTTTGGGGTGGGGGGGGCAGAGCCCCCCCCTGCCCCAAAGCACCCATACTCCCCATGTTGAGAGCACGCGGCCTGGTATGTTCCAGGAGGGGGGGTGCTCGCTCTTCCCCACCCCCTTTCCTGGCCTGCCGGGCTGCGTACTCGGATAAGGGTCTGGTATGGATTTTGGGGGGGACCCCACACCGTTTTTTTCAGCGTGGGGGGTCCCCTTAAAATCCATACTATACCAAAGGGCCTGGTATGCTCCTGGAGGTGGACCCCATGCCAATTTTTTTTTACTTTGGCGTGGAGTCCCCCTTCAAGATCTTTAGAGCACAAGGTGCCTGGCATTGTCGGGATCAAAGTCGGATCCCTGTTGACAGACAAACGGTCCGACTTTGACCCTATATAGGAACGCAAATCACACAGCAAAGTAGGATCAAAGTCGGACCGTTTTTTTGTCGGATGGTGTGAACCCAGCCTAAAGGATACATTCACATTTGTGAAACATAATAAATGCACATCTTATTGCAGGTAAAAAAATGTGCATTTATTTTTTTTACTAGGAGCCTGGAAAGCATTGCACCCGTTATCAGGAGATCGCGGGTGGAATGCAGGATCAGTGTAAGCTGTCTGCTCGTACTTCATATGGACAGGCAGTTACACAATGACAGGAAGAAACAATGAACTACCTAGAGAGTTTAACAACACCCTGGTAGTTCATTGAGGGCTACAAGCTGACAGCTGCAAAGGCTGCGGGTACTTGTAGTTTCCCCAATCGCAGAATAGGACAGAATAATTTGTAACAGCGAGTTTGGGGAGAAGATCCCCAGCTCGCTGTCACTAGAAGCTATGGGCCAGGGAGAGGCTGCAGCAGTTGAAAAATGTTACACCCTAAAAACGGGTGGAATGTGTAACGTGTTCTCAAAGGCGAACTTATCCTTTAAAGCAGCTACACCCATTTAAAAGTCAGCAGCTCCAAAAAGTGTAGCTGCTGACTTTTAACAATCGGCCACTCACCTGTCCCTCGCTCCAGCGATGCGGTCGCCCGAGGGCTTGCTGTTCGCCCCCTCCTCTTGGTGGCGGTGGCATCATAAGTGTGGGCACCCGGCTTTGGCTTCAAAGCCGGGCACGCACTACGCATGCGTGAGTCGCGCTGCGCCTTGTGACTGTCCGGCGTATCTTCTGGGACCTGTGACGTGTCCTAGAAGATCGCCGAGAGGGAGGGGGGAAGGCGAACTTCCTTCTTGGAGCCGTGGTGCCAGGGGAGGAAGTGGACCAGGGTCCCCCCTGGTCACCCCCCCAAAAAAAAGACATGCCAATTGTGACATGTCGGGGGGTCACCTTCCATTAAAATGGAAGTTCCACTTTAGGGTGGAACACCGCTTTAAGTTTGCACATCAAAAGTAACTACATCCCAGCAATCACTCACAGCACCTATTTATCTAAATCACATACAATCGCTCTTTCCATAATTATCATTGTTCATTAGTAACAATCTGTATTCCCCCCCACAAGTCTCATCATATTAAAAACAAAGCAAACTGTGCCAAATCCATTGCCAAGTCCATTCTAGTTCCTGTCCTATTTCCCCAACCACATCTCCCAGTGTCCTCCAATCAGTCCCAGTACTTCCGTTGATGGCGCCTGATGATAGGCGAAACACGTTGACGTAATTTCCGGCATTTGGTTTCCGTGGACGTCACTTCCGGTTCTCTGTGGAACGCACGCAGTCCAGCGTTGGTATCTTGTTACTACAGGCTCATTTACATCTGCAAATCTGTGAGTACTTTGATTGTTTTGCGCAATAAAGTAGTGCATGCAGTACTTCACTATTGTGGTCCCCCCCTTCTTCTTTATTTTTAATGTGGAGTGTCTCCAGGAATTTTGGTTATTCTGAATACTCGTATCCTGGGCTAGTCACCCGAGAAGGAATCTGACTAACAAGCCTGACCTGACCTCCAGACTGAAAAGCTGGTGGCCATGGTCTTGTGGTGAGTAGGGATGCATTAGGGGAATATACCCCACACGATTTGAAGCACCTTGGCACCGTTGGCACTTTGAAGACAGCAAGCACTTTAAAGCACTATTTGCACTTTTTTTTACCTTTAAAATAATTTTTGTTATGACATCTTCAGCATTAATTTTGATATATTTAATGATAGATTGTCTGTAATTAGATATATAATTGTTCATACTTTTCAGATTGCACTGTTTGTATTCAAGCACCTGTAAGCGCTGTATGTTTGGTTTCATTCACTTCTGGGCTGTAGGCTAGGTAACCTCAGGTTCAGCCCCTGACATGACCAAAGAGCCTGATATATTATTCAGTAAATTGATGGAAAGAAGCGTTGTTTCCATGTGATTTATACAAATAGGTGCTGTGAGTGATCAATGTTATATAGTTGATTTTGTAACACAAATATATTGTATAAGAAATCATAGGGGAAGGTGCTGTAACTAAGTGATTCTCTAAGACAGCCAATCTCAACCTCCAGAGGTTGGTATGAGTTCATTGAATCATGGTTGATTGACCTTCTATCTGATGCTGCCAGCCTTGTTCTGGGACCAATATTTATTTGGCAGAGCCAGTGGTATGATACCAGTGATGCTCCTAGCCGATTAAAAGGGTGGAATTTGGACCACCAATGTAAGGGTCATGATATAAGGAGCATTCTTCCCACTGATCACCAATGTAAGGAGCATTCTTCTCTCTGATCACCAATGTAAGGAGCATTCTTCTCTCTGATCACCAATGTAAGGAGCATTCTTCCCACTGACCACCAATGTAAGGAGCATTCTTCCCACTGATCACCAATGTAAGGAGCATTCTTCCCACTGATCACCAATGTAAGGAGCATTCTTCCCACTGATCACCAATATAAGGAGCATTCTTCTCACTGACCACCAATGTAAGGAACATTCTTCCTGCTGACCACCAATGTAAGGAACATTCTTCCCAATGATCATCAATGTAAGGAACATTCTTCCCACTGATCACCAATGTAAGGGACATTCTTCCCACTGATCACCAATGTAAGGAGCATTCTTCCCACTGATCACCAATGTAAGGAGCATTCTTCCCACTGATCACCAATGTAAGGAACATTCTTCCCACTGATCACCAATATAAGGAGCATTCTTCTCACTGACCACCAATGTAAGGAACATTCTTCCCGCTGACCACCAATGTAAGGAACATTCTTCCCAATGATCATCAATGTAAGGAACATTCTTCCCACTGATCACCAATGTAAGGAGCATTCTTCTCACTGACCACCAATGTAAGGAACATTCTTCCCACTGATCACCAATGTAAGGAACATTCTTCCCACTGATCACCAATATAAGGAACATTCTTCCCACTGATTACCAATGTAAGGAACATTCTTCCCACTGATCACCAATGTAAGGAACATTCTTCCCACTGATCACCAATGTAAGGGACATTCTTCCCACTGACCACCAATGCAAGGAGCATTCTTCCCACTGATCACCAATCTAAGCAACATTCTTCCCACTGATTACCAATGTAAGGAACATTCTTCCTGCTGACCACCAATGTAAGGAACATTCTTCCCACTGATCACCAATGTAAGGAACATTTTTCCCACTGATCACCAATGTAAGGAGCATTCTTCCCACTGATCACCAATGTAAGGAACATTTTTCCCGCTGACCATCAATGTAAGGAGCATTCTTCCCACAGATGCCTGATGAATGGGGTCCCCCAAGATCTGCGCATTATTTTGTGGGTTCCTTGGGGGTAAAAAGGTTGAGAAAGGTTCTCCTAATATAAGGACGCTGTGGTACATTTCTTTTTGTCTTTTTGTGATTATGATCATTTAAGATCAATGAAGAATAAGGATTCTGAAGGGAGAACCGCAGGAAATAAGCATTGTAAAATCTGAAACTTCAGACAAAAAACATTTTCTTAAATAATATGTTAAGTAGAGTTGGGGAGGCTTGGTTAGACTCTCTGTCAGGTTTTTTTGCTGTCTCAGTTGGAACACATCAGAAAAATGCACTAAATGCAAGAGACAAAAGCCAATTCATTAAATCAGTTCTCTATTTCTGCCAGCATTCCTCTGCATTCCTCTTTATACTTCTGGCAGGATAGAAATCTTCACCATCAGTTATTAAGTCAAAGCTAAGCTCTGAGTAAAACAAAAAAATACCTTTAAAGTGGGCCCCCCCTGCACTGCAAGGGTTACATGCTGATTTATGGCCAGGGTACCAGTATAAAGGACTTTACTTTCCTCCTTCAAAAATGAATTTTCCCCCAAGATAAGGGACTTTAAATAGGTCACCAACCACATAAGCGTATATAAAATATATTTATGTCACGTATAAATTACATCAATATTTCTATATGAAAAAGATATATTATAAATACAGTAAGTTACAATAGTCACTGCGCCAATGTTGTCTTGTCCGTAAATTGCTCACAAGAGCATGACTGAGAGTCCGTTGTCCGGAAGATGGAATGCGGTTACCCAATTACTTTCCTCCTTCAGGCTCCCTCCACACTATAAGAACAGCTGCCTCATCTCTACGGTGCTCTGGCAGTCATAGGCACTCTGATGTCATCAAGTACAACGCAGGGCCAAAATCCCTGTACATGAGGATGCCAAGGGACCACCCAAACCCTGGTGTGTGGAGGGGGAGAGTTGAGCACCACCTCCTGGGTGAGCCAAGGATTAGGTAAATAAAAGTCCTGGCTACTGGTGCCCTAGGCATGAACAAACATTTAAACCTTGCAGTGCGAGGAGGAGCCCCACTGCAAGGGTATTTTTGTTTTACTCAGAGCTTAGCTTTAAAATTGACGTAGCATCAGGGCAGGGGCAGTCATTTTACTGGGTATATGGAATAGTTTACCACCACTTTAATTTGCTTTCCTCTCCAGCAGGACAGCACCAATTTTGTTTTGTCATCTTGCAGGGTCACCGTCTGCCTCCTGGACTGAGCTCACTGATGACAGAATCACCTAAATCTTGGTGCCTGTGCAATTCCTGGCTGTTTTCTCATAGTTCGGCCCCTGCTGCAGCCTCTCATCGTGTGACTTGCTGCAAAGTTACAATGTATCAACTAAGTCAGCCTTTCTCAACCATTTTACCCCAGAGGAGGCCATAAAATCATTTACAGATATCAGAGAACCCCTTTGGGGATGTTTGGAAAATGCCCCCTTACATTGGTGGTGGGAGGTGGGAAGAATGCCCCCCTTACAGATGTGGCCATAATAATACCCTTGCAGCCATATCACTAGCTCTGCCAAGTGGCACTGGACCTGGCACTATGCAGGCTCCGTCAGATGGGAGGTCAGTTAGCCACAGCTCATGGAACCCATAGCCACCCCTAAAGGAACCCATGGGTTCCATGGAACTCTGGTTGAGAATGACCCCCTCTAGGGGGCTAAGTGATTACTAAGGAAGAGGAGACTCCTGCCTGCAGTAGACTGATGACATCATCTCAGCCTAGACAAAGCCATTGACTAACTCAAAGACTGCATTTTAAAGCTAAATGTGCCTTTTTAAAAAAATTGGTATTGTTGCAGTAAAGTCAGTGGCGTCGCTATGGTGGTGCTGGGAGGTGGCCCCATCAAGAAAGAAATTATATCTGTGTTGGTGTCACCCCTATCCATGACAGCGCACGGATCGATGCACCAACCTCATCATTTACAGGTGCTTGGGGTGACCGTGTGCTGGCAGCCCGAAACTAGCCTGCCCAGTGCCCTCCAGGGCACTGTGGCAGGCTAGACAGCAGAGAGCCCAAAGGGGGGATGGGGGGGTTTACCTCACTGGGTCACACCACCCCTAGTGACGCCATTGGGTAAAGTTATTGAAAGATCCAATTTAAAGTGTTGTGCATTCAGCCTGTCCCAGTCATTGATTTGCTCTAGGTTTAGATGACACACAGCCTCCCTACCATTTTTACAAAGTTGTATATCTTGAACAAACCTCATGTTGGCTCATAATCATAGAGAGTATTGGAAGCATGTAGCAGAACAAGCCCTTGGTTCCCTGGTCTCCATACCTGGGATGAAGGAATATTTCGCTCGGAACCCCCGGCCTTCCAGCTCTTCATCGGAGGTGAACTTAATCCACATGAAGCGCCCCGTCGATCTGATTACCGTCGGACTCCGAATCCCGCAGTACCGATCGATGAGCGGAGAGAAGCCAAATGGACCGTCTCGTACTTCTAGGTGATCAAAGCGACATTCGAAGGAAGGCTCTATGTGGTAGGGCTCATCAAAGGTCAGTTCAATTCTTTGGCGAGGAGCAGCTGAAGGATGAAACCCAACAGTGTTACAATGTACTGTTATCACTTAAAATGATGATAATTTCAATGAGAGCCATAAAATATCTTTAACCAATGCCACAACACACCGAGCCTCTCTTGGAGACCTTGCATCCAAATGCAAGGTCTGCTTATTAAATTATGCAAAGCCCTTTCCAGACACGATAAAGATGTAGCTCCCCCTAGTTAAGTGCCAGGGAAGTTTATTTTTTGCCTCACTCAGTAGTAAGGTATGTGGGATTGTCTGCTTTGGTCTGCCGTGTCTCCACAGGGTATGGAATTGATTGCTTCCCCCTAGGTCTGTTGAGAAATGTCCAGAGCTTGGGGCAGGAGGATTCAAATCCTCAGCTTGAATAATTATTACTTGCTGGCCAATCCCTGGAGGTGGGGGGGGGACTGAAGCCTGGGCAGAGGAGTTAGTGTCTGATCCTACCTACCTGAGAATGGACTGCTGATGCTGCAGGGGGCTGCTTGCCCCTGGAGCCATCTACAACTGGAGGACTGGCTGCTGAGCAACCTGGTGCTATGGACAGAACTCCCAAATTCTGGATCGCTCTAAACAGGTCTGTGAGTAGAGCTTGATTACTGAGCTGCATTTCCCATGGTCCCCAGCTATGGATAGAGATTGTTAGCCCTGAACTTGTTCAAGATCGTTCGTGGTTCTCAGCTGCAAGGGTTTTAGGCTACTCTGTTCTGCTTTAAATTGTGCTAAAACCCCTTTGAGAGAGCCTCCAAGGTAATTCCATAGGCATTTCTGTACATGTGTTTTGTCTAATTTAACATAGTAATAATGTATTTTTGATGCATTGTTCAAATGTCCTTTATGTTTCTTTGACATATGTATTGTTTTCTACATTTTAGTGATTTTGCATGCAGTATTTCTAAATATCTCCTGAAGAAGCCAATGATCGGCAAAACATGTTAAGACCTGAAGCTGCTGCCTGTGCATTATAGCTTCATCCTCTGTGAGGGTTTTATGTGAATTAGTAGTTTTAAAATATGTATTTATAATAACATTTTGTATATTTTTATAACAAGTGTGTTGGCACCTTTAAAATCCTGTTTCTTTTTTTATACACATATTTTGAATTATGCTAAAACCTCTTTGTTCGTGGTCTTCAGCTGGGAATGTAGTGACTGTGCTGCTGCTCTAGAAAGGAATGCCCTCATTTTGCATTTGCACTCAAACGTTTTGGAGTGTCCCATCCCTCATTGTTCTCCTTCAGTTCAAGTTTACAGCAATTAACTCGAAAAAAATAAAAGACATCTCCTAAACTGATTATTGAGCCAGGTTGCTTTGTGTCTGGTTGCCTCAGCACTGTATAGGAAAGAACTTGGCTAAAGCTATGTATACACCTATCTGGGACTCTGTATACTGCTATATGGTGACTCTGTATACTGCTATCTGGTGCTCTGTAAGTGTATACTGCAATTTGGTGACTATGTATACCCCTATCTGGGGCTCTGTATACTACTATCTGGTGACTCTGTATACCCCTATCTGGTGACTCGGTATACCCCTATCTGGTGATGCTGTATACCCATATCTGGTGATGCTGTATACCTTATCTGGTGATGCTGGGCTGTATACTCCTGACACAAGGGGTGAAAACTATAAGGGGTGGGGCTTATGATAAGTGGGAGGGGTCAAACAGAAAGGGCGGGGTCTGGCGCCCCCATCCTAAAATTTCACCAGCCGCCACTGCTTGTTATTCCTCTCGGTTTCAAAAACGCGCTAGCTGTCTTTCGGAACATTATGAATGACATTTTCCGTGACCTATTGGGTCACTTCATGCCCATGTACTTAGATGATATTTTGATATACTCTCCCAATCTTGAAACACATCAGAGGCACATCTGCTCAGTATTGACCAGATTGCAGGCTCACTCCCTTTTTTTTAAGTCTGAAAAGTGTTTATTCCATGTCAAACAAGTACCTTTCCTGGGGTGTCTAATTTCTGACCCAGGACTCACCATGGATCTGGCCAAGATTCAAGCCATTTTAGACTGGCACCACCTTCAAACCTGAAGGCAATACAGCGTTTTCTTGGCTTTGCAAATTTCTATTGGCAATTCATTAAGGGCTTTGCCACCATTGCACAGCCCATCACCTCTCTCACCAGGAAGACGCCAACTAAGTTTACATGGATGGATATTATTAGTGCAGCACCAGTTATACCGTATGTCACTGTGTTGTGCCGGCAGCTGTTCAATCTAACTTATTAGTGAGTGCTGGATTTTAGCCTCTTTATTCCTAAGTTAAAATGGACTATGGAAGCCCAGGTGGCCTTCACTCAGGTGAAAAAAGTCTTTACCTCTGCACCAATTCTACGCCATCCTGTTCCTGAGTTGCCTTTTATTGTGGAGGTAGATGCATCTGAAGTAGGGGTAAGGGCGCTTTTGTCACAAAAGGATGCTGTAACTGCTGCCATCCACCCCTGTGCCTTCTTGTCCCATAAATATTCCCCAGCAGAGCAAAAATGACGATATAGGCAACAGAGAACTTCTAGCCATAAAGCTAGCTTTGGAGCAATGGAGACATTGGCTGGAGGGAGCTCGCTATCCATTCATAGTTCTGACTGACCACAAAAACCTGGAATACATCCGTACTGATAAAAGACTAAACTCTCGTCAAGCAAGGTGGTCATTGTTCTCCAGATTTGACTTCACAATTTCTTATCTACCAGGGCCAAAGATTAAGGCTGATGCCTTGTATCAAAGCTTTTTATCAGAGCCTTCTCCTCCGCTTCCTCCACAACCCATTATCCCTGAGGATAAGATTTTGGCTTTTACCCAGACTGACATCTCTGACGCCTTGTTACCTGCACAGGTTGAGGCTCCTCCCTCCACTCCCTCTGGTATGCGTTTTGTGCCCCTGGCTCTTTGTTGGCAGGTATTGCAGCTGGTACATGCATCGAAACCTGCAGCACATCCAGGATTTAAACAGACTTTTGAGATTATTTCTAGCAACCTCTGGTGGCCATCAATTAGGCAGGATGTGTTAGCCTTCATCCAGGCCTGTGAAGTTTGTGCCAGAAGTAAGAGCAGTACCTCTAAGCCCTCTTCCGATACCTACCTGTCCCTGGACCCATTTATTTATGGTCTTTATTACTGACTTGCCTCCGTCCCAGGGATGTTCCACGATCTGGGTAGTGGTAGACAGGTTCAGTAAGATGGCCCACTTTGTTCTGCTTCCGAAACTTCCATCGGCTAAAGAACTGGCATCTTTATTCATTAAACATGTTTTCAGACTCCATGGGGCACCAATTAACATTGTCTCAGACCGTGACTCTCAGTTTATAGCCCAATTTTGGAAGGTCCTTTGTCCTCAGCTGGGGAATAAGGTATCATATTCTTCAGCATATCATCCTGAGACAAACGGGCAAACAGAAAGGACTAATCAGACTCTAGAGAAGATGGTACATTGTCTGATTGCCAATGATGACGTGGAGTGGGTAAACATCCTCCCATGGGCGGAGTTTGCCTTTAATAATTGTGCCAGCACATCTACAGGGACCTCTCTTGTCTTCTGTGTTTACGGGTTGCATCCTCGTATGTGCTCCTGTGATCTTCTGCCCTCCAATGTTTCAGATGCCAACACTACGATTGAAAATTTTTCCAAAATCTGGTTCGATGTTAACCGTGCTATTTATCGCTCTGCTCAAGCTTTTAAGAGAATGTCTGACAAGAGGCGCTCATAGGCACAGGATATAAAGTTGGTAACAAAGTGTGGTTATTATCTAGGAATCTGTCCCTGCATGTTCTATCTAAAAAACGTGGCCCAAAATTCATCGGGCCCTATGAAATTTCATAGAGTGTTAATCCTGTGGCCTGTAGATTAAAATTCCAACCTTCTATACGCATTCCAAATGTCTTTCATGTTTCATTGTTGAAACCTGTTCATTCCAGCCTCCAAGTAAATGAACCATAACCTATGGACGTGGATTCCCGTCAGGAATATGAAGTTGCATTTATTCTCAATTCCAGACGAGTACGCAATCCCTTTAGGACCCAGCAGAGCTTACCTGACAAAGCCTTTACCTGGGAAACAACAGTGATTGGCCAGCTCACCTTTGAATCACCTGTATTAGCAGACGATCAGTGCTCCTTACAGAGCTGTTACTTTTGTGTGCTACTGCTAGAACTAGCTGATATCATATCTGTATATTTTGTGTATGACCCAGCTAGTTTTGACCCTACTTTGCTCGCTTCTGATTCAGTACTGTTTCTGTAAGACTCTGATCTTCCTGTGTATGATCCAGCTTGCCTAGACTACGCTTTACCTGATTCCACTGTAGTGCCAGACTCAGCATTACTACTTGGCTGCCGTTACATCTGCAGCAGTAGACTACAAGTTCCATTCAATCTCCCCTTTCATCTGCATCAAGTGGACTACAAGTTCCAGCCAACCTACACCTTCATCTGCAGCTAAGCTACAAATCCCAGCAGACCTGCTCAGGGTATGTGCTCTTGTTCATTGAACTCTTTGCATAGTCAGACTGTGCATTTGAACGGTTACCTGTTATCTACTCCTAGCCTGGACCAAAGAAATGCAACCTCCCTTGGTGAGGCAGGTACAGTTTTTAGCAGGTGGACATGCTTTGAGGGTCCATTAAAAATTAAATCAAAACAGCGCCAAGAAACACACATGAATGCACACAGGGATACAACATTCTAAAAGAGAGAGAAAAACATTGCACCGACCTTCTAATATATAGACACATTCTTTGTTCGGAGGATAAGTGTTGGGAAAATTTGGGGATGCAAAGTGTCCTCCATTACTAGTTCTGACCCAAGTTCCGCACTGGGTGACAGGGATATGTTTTGCTCCCATAACTGGTCCATCTGAAATAAATACAAATATTTTACATAAAGGAATGACAATGTCCCTTCATATAGTCTCCAAAAAAGTAAAGGAGAAAAGGCTACAGGAGGCCGCAAGGTGTCCGTCTTTTAGCATATCCTGTACAAAGGTAAAGCTTTTTTTGGCTAGAGTAGGGAAGGGTTAGACCCCATGTCAAGTGTTAGTGCTGTCTGTGTACATTCTGGGGAAATGTCCCACTCTATTTGTTCTGGTGACCAGCGTCCAAAGTTTAGCGTTGTCATCAGAAAAAGGGGTGATGGTTAATCCTGCAACGGGGGCAACTTTTCTGGTGAAAACTGTCTAATGTCCTATCAATCTCCACAATAGGAATAATCAGTCTATAGTGCATGGATTAGTCTTGAGCCAATTGGCTACTCTCCTGATGGGGGGGGGGGTGGCTGCACTGAACGTTTATCAGTGCAGCCCCCCTCAGGATCGCCACATTGGACCACCAGGGTGCCGACCAGGACCACCAGGGAGCCCCCCCAGGGACAGCATAAGGAGGCCACCCATGGACCACCAGGGAGAAGATCTGGAGGCCACCCAGAGACCACCAGGGAGCCCACGCTAAACCACCAGGTAAGGGGCATACAGTGCACTGTAGGGATGGCACTGTGCCCATATGTGATGTCTGCCAGTGCCATCCCTAACAGTGCTATATGCACCAGTGCCGCCTATCAGTGCCCATCTGTGCCACCTATTAGTGCCCACCAGTGCCACCTATCAGTGCCCAGCAGTGCCACCTATCAGTGCCAATCAGTGCCCAGTGCTACCTATCAGTGCCCATCAGTGCTGCCTATGAGTGCCCATCAGTGCCGCATATCAGTGCCACCTATCAGTGCACATCAGTGCTGCTTATCAGTGCCGTCTATCAGTGCCCATCAGTGCTGCATTTATGTGCCCCAACATCAGTGCCACCTTATCAGTGCCACCTCATCAGTGCCAATCAGTACAGCCTAATCAGTGCCTGTCAGTGTAACCTCATCAGTGCCCATCAGTGTAGCCACATCAGTGCCCATCAGTGTAGCCACATCAGTGCCCTTCAGTGAAGGAGAAAATGTACTTATACAAAATTTTGTGACAGAAACAAAGAAAAACCTTTTTTTTTCTTCAAAATTTTCTGTATTTTTTTATTTGTAGCACAGAAAATAAAAACTGCATGGGTGATCAAATACCACCAAAAGAAAGCTCTATTTGTGGGAACAAAATGATAAAAATTTTGTTTGGGTACAATGTCGCACGACTGTGCAATTCTCATTCAAATCACAACAGCACTGAAAGTTGAAAATTGATCTGGGTGGGAAGTGTTCTAAGTGTCTGGTATTGAACTGGATAGTCATTGTAATCATTTGATGAAGATTTTTCTTTTGTTTGTTCACTTTGCTGTGTTGGAATCGAAAACAATACAACATTTTTTTTTTCGAACATTCAGCGGTTTGAACGTTTCGAATTGAAAAGAGTCAATAAATTAGAAAATTCCGAATGCGAATTCTGAATACGAATTGTACAAATCAGCCAAATTTAAAGAAATGAAATAACTAGATTAACGCATAAAAACGAAACAAACAAAATGCATTTTTTTGCCATGCACTAGTCTAGTAATCAGTGGAGCAGTGACTGATTGTTTTGGACTGATCAGGCTTGATTGCTTCACCTTGCCTTAAGGAAAGCTCCAGAACATAGAAGTGGAGCAGGTCAAATAAGTAGCATGAATATATATGGGGCCTTGGCCAGTCCCTGGGGAGGTGTGCCCAGTAGGTGGCTGTGGAGCACATAAATAGTTTGAATTCTGGTCAGTCTTGTCTTGTCTTGTCTAGGAGGAGAAGTTCCTAGCCTGAAGGGCTGCTGTCTTTCTGCGCAGCCAGGCTGCAACTCTGCCTGTGCTCAACTGTGGCAGAGCTGAGGGGCCTGTTTGCTAAACTTCTTTGGAGCTGATCAAGGGATTTCACTGAGGATATGGTCTGGAGAGTTCATGTGTGTAGGATCCTGGTGATTGTTGCTGCTGCTATCCCTTGTGCACTAAGCCTAAGGCTTGCCTGACCTGGAACATTAAATATGGTTACCCAGTGCCATCCATTTCCTGGGTCATTGCTGAAGGGACGTTTCTAAGAAGTATCTGCAGGGTGAAGAGTGTCCTCCTATTGCTGCTCAGCATTCTGGAATATCCCACAGCTCCCTGTGCCCTATCCTAGTTGTCCTGTAATAAATATAGAAAAAGGCAACCCCTAGACTATTAAGGCAGAAGAGTGATTGTTGCTGTGTGCCCGACTGCCGCTGCAGTAGTGGGAGAGGAGCCTGTGGCAAATAAGCAAGCCCTTTGGTGGGTGAGCGCTACAAATGTTATTAACCTAATACATTTATGTTGCCATATTAGGTCAATGAGGCTATGAGCATCCTCACCCCTCTGTGTACATACAGCTGAGGGGCAGGAAATACCCTGGCTGCAGCTTTATTGGCCAGCACCAGCACAGGCCAGCTATCTTCCCGGTTCAGCCAAATAGTGGTATGGGCCAAACCCAAGCTCATCCTTAAAGTAGAATGCAAATTCATGCAGGGAAATATTGTTGTTGGACCTTCCAAGACATGTAAGAAGCCCACTCAGCTCTATTTTAAAAAAATATATTTTATTTTTTGGGTGGACTGATCCTTTAAATCAGCCTTCTGGCCTGTAGGTCAGCCTATTCCCTCACAAAGTTGCTTTGACATATACCATCAGCAGATCTGTGCCACAAGCACCCAGACTTTGGGCAACCCCCCCCCCCCCCCAAGCTTACCATATACAGTTTCGTTGAAACACTCCCTTATCCGACTGGATGTCCGGTCTTCCGACTAAATTTCCTAGTCAGGTGGGTTTTTTATTTTATATAAAAAAATTTTATCTCGACTCACCCGAAGAATGTACAGAACCTTCCAGGTTGTTGTTATAAAGGGACGTACTTAAACGTAAGATGAAATTCCTACTCGAACCCAAACCGGGTATGGTGATAAACCGACTTGGCCCTTCTATCGACCGGACACGACCACGACCGGTTATTTCGACGTCGGTCCCATAAAGGACGGGGAGTCGACATACATGTGTCTCCCCACTCCTACGAGTATCGGAGTAACTGGATTATAC
>BLSH010071284.1:2108384-2123374 GCA_018402905.1 Glandirana rugosa | reverse complement strand
AAGCCCAAACAGGAGGCTCAGGAAGTGGCAGAAGGTGGGATTCGGTTTGACTTGCTTGGCAATGTTAAAGTCAAGCTTGGCTCCATACCTTTGTGCCCCCGTTGGTCGGCAAGGTTATCCATCACATTAAAAAGTCCAAGCTGGAGTCTCAGGGAATGGAAGAGGGTGGGATCAAACTTGATTCGGTTGGCAATGTGAAAATCAAGCTTGGGTGTGTACCCTTGTGCCTCCCTATTGGTCAGCAACGTTGACCATCATATTAAAAGCCCAACCAGGAAGCTCAGGAAGTAGAAGAGGATGGGACCAAGCTTGACTTGCTTGACTTTATACAGAAAACAGTGTCTTTTTTATATAGTTTCAGGAGCATCTCACAGCTTTATACAACATAATGGCATTAGTGGGCCAGTACCTAGGACCTCAGGGTATGACCACCAAGGAGGGGGGGGGGGGAGATGTGCTGGGAATGAGAGGAGCCAGACAGTTAGATTTACTTCAGGAAACTTAAAAACCCATCTTGGAAACGCTACAATTAACTATTTAGAAAGTTCAATCATTTTCAAGCTTTGTAATACACAACAACCAGATTACTGTACGAACAGATCCTCACCAGTCTTTGCTTGCATTATCATCAAGAAGGGTTTGTTAATACATGTTAGAAAATGTATATGCAAGATGTGCTTTTCCTGTGTCAATGTCCACCTGTACAAGTAGAAGGGCCATGGGGGTTCACCCTCTTCATATGTCCCTAAAACCGAAAGCGATGGGAAATCCAAACTTTTACAGCAAAAACTGAATGAAGATCCACCAAGGCACACGTGACCTGAAACAAGGGAAACTGTCTAACAGCTAATAACTAAAAAATACATATTTACCCAACAAAATATTCACAATTCTACTAAACCAGTCTTGTAATCCCTACACGCCTGCTTCACTATATAGCTTGGAGAGTGACACTGTTCTCTAGGACAGGGGCCTCCAAGCTACAGCCCAGGGTCACATCCAGTCCACTACGACATTTTAGCTAGCCCATGGCTAGGGCCAGTGGTGTGCACATATTGAGAATTCAGGTCAACAGAGACTACCTATGGTCTCCACTCCACCTATTGCCCCCCAACAGTCTCCAACACAGGTTCCCCCTTGCTGTGTTGTCATCGTCCCTACTGTTGGTTGCCAGGACCGCTAGAAACTTCCTCAATTCCAGACCTGCTCCACCTCCCAGCTCCCGCCCTGCTGCTACTGTCATGCTCTAAGGGGGACTCTAATTGGGAACCTAGTGTAAGGGGGGATTCTGTTGGGGACCCTGATGTAACAGGGCACTCTGATGAGGACCTAATGTAAATGGAAGACTCTAATGGGGACACTCTGATGGAAAGCCTGAGGTAATGGTGACTCTGATGATGACCTAATGTATATGGAGGACTCTAATGGGGACACTCTGATGGAAAGCCTGAGGTAATGGTGACTCTGATGATGACCTAATGTATATGGAGGACTCTAATGGGGACCCTGATGTAAGGGGGGCACTCTGCTGAGGACCTGATCTATATGGGCACTCTAATGGGGTCCCTGATGTAAGGGGAGCACTTTGACGGGGATCCTGATGTAAGAGGTGCACTCTGATGAGGACCTGATGTAAATGTGGGACTCTGAAAGGGATCCTGATGTAAGTGCAGACTCATTCCTTTTATAAAACTGATTTTCTCCGCCTGCAAATATTTGTAAAATATATACCACAGCCCTTGTACTAAAAAGTTTGGAGACATTTGCTCTACGAGATCAAAAGTATGATGGTAGAGCGCCGCACTGAATACTTGAGCCCATTATTTGTGCACCCTTGTATTTTAAATTGCACATGTATTTTAAATGGAGAGACAAATTAAGGCGCATGCTTACCTTATACCTAGCTTCCATGGCAGCTAGCTTTTTCCTCTGCATATAAAAAAGAGGCCCCAGAAGACGTCTGTTTATAACTAAATGTGTCGGGTGGAGCCTCCCTGTGACATAATTGCATATAGGAAGTGCACCTGAAGTTTGCGCCATTTATGCCGAATAAGTGATTATATTGATGTGCACATGTCATTTTATGCTTATAAGTGTGGTTTTATACGTAATAATTGGTGGTTGGGGATGCCTACACTATGATAAGTGTCTATCTGCTTATCATTACATGATTTTACCTGCCTATATTGCATTTCATTGTAGGAGTGGTGCTGGACAACAGTATTTGGATTGATGTGGAGAATTACCTTTGGGATTGCCCACTTTGAGCGATTATTGACCACACTGAATAAGGGGGTCTTTTTATTTGGTAAGCCTGCATCTTGTCTCCACTGTGGTGTTGGGCCACACTGGTGTTAATAGAAGAAGAGGAGAAGATGGTGGTGTGTCCCTCTTAAAGGGGACTCACACTTTTTTTCACTATGGACTATCTATTTCATTACTTTTTCGCTGAAATATATATTTTTGTCAAAATATTGTTTTTGTCACTTTATTACATTTTTCCCTTAAGGGGACAATTGTTTATAACTCACTCGCTGGGGATTTTTATGATATAAATTGTGTTTGTTGGTTGTTCATAATTAATATTTATTTTTATGTTTATTAGTAGCGCAGTACTTATTATTTATTTCAATATGAATAAGAGGGCAATGCCCCGGACAGGTTCCCTGAGGAGATCAGTATTCAGTGCACTGGCATGATGTCTTCTCTACATCCAATACAGCATGAAGTGAAAAGGCATAGCCGGCAACTCGTTCATCCGAATATGATAGTTTATTGATGCAGGTAAAGCACAGAAAATACAGAGGTTTAGGAGTTTCAGCACACAGTGTTAGTCATAGCCATGGTACAAGAAACACATTATACAAATGTTATAAATTGAGTTGCAGTTCACTGAGTAAAATAAGTATTTGATCCAACCAACCAACAATTCTGGCTCCCACAGACTGGCTACAGTAGGTGCTCATGTGGTACACAGATTAGTCCTATCAATCTAAGAAGGCGCTCCTAACGACAACTCATTATGTGTATAAAAGACACCGGTCCACAGAATCTCTTTCTTCCATTCAAACCCACCATCTTGGACAAGACCAAAGAGTTGTTGAATAACGTCAGGGACAAGAGTGTAGACTTGCATAAGGCAAGAATAGTCTACAAGACCATCAGCATGAAGCTTGGAGAGAAGGAGACAACTGTTGGAACGATTATTCGCAAATGTAAGAAATACAAAATAACCATCAATTTCCTTCGGTGCGCTCCATGCAAGATTTTGTCTCATTGGGTAAGGATGGGTAACCGCATTCCATCGCGGAGGGTAAAACCGCACTCTTTGTGGCCCATCAACTGTGCCCGCTCAATCAACACCTCTCTGACTTTCTTGTTGTAATAAACTATTGTTTTTATACAAAACAGTGGTTGCTCAACCTATTCAAAGTCCCTTTTTGTGAGGGAATTTCTTTGTATAGTAACATATGATGGGATGAGGTTGCAACCATTAATTATCCTATAGACCAGTGGTTCTCAACTTCAGTCCTCAGGACCCACCAACAGGCCAGATTTTAAGTATTACCTTGGGGAGATGCAGACTAGAATACTGCAATCACTGAGCAGCAAATGATATCACCTGTGATGCATTTCAGTTATCCTGCAAACCAGGCCTGTTAGTGGGTCCCGAGGACCGAAGTTGAGAACCACTGCTATAGACTGTATGGTATACTAACAGACATTGGGTAAGGATGATCATGAGAAAAGTGAGGGATCAGCCCAGAACTACACGGGAGCAGCTTGTAAATGATCTCAAGGCAGTTGGGACCACAGTCACCAAACAAACCATTGGTAATACGCTGCCATGGATTGCAATCTTGCAAGGTCACTCTCCTGAAGAAGGCACATGTACAGGCCCGCCTGAAGTTTGGCAATGAACATCTAAATGATTCAGAGAAAGATTGGGAGAAAGTGCTGTGGTCAGATGAGATCAAAACTGAGCTATTTGGCATTAACTCGACTCACCGTGTTTGAAGGAAGAAAAATGCTGACTACGACCCTAACAAGACCATCCCTACAGTCCAACATAGAGATGGAAACATGCTTTGGGGCTGTTTCTCTGCTAAACATACAGGCCGACATGATGTGGCCATGTATTGTAAAATCTTGGATGAGAACCTTCTTCCTTCAGCCAGAACACTAAAGATGGGTTGTGGATGGGTCTTCCAGCATGACGATGACCCAAAACGTACAGCCAAGGCAACAAAGAAGTGGCTCAAGAAGAAGCCCATTAAGGTCATGGAGTGGCCTAGACAGTCTCCAGACCTCAATCCTATAGAAAATTTATGGAGGGAGCTGAAACTTTGAGTTGCCAAGCAACAGCCAAGAAACGTTAAGGATTTAGAGAAGATCTGTAAAGAAGAGTGGAATCCTTCCTGAGATGTGTGCAAACCTGGTCACCAACTACAAGAAATGTCTTACCTCTGTGTTTGCCAACAAGGGTTTCTCCACCAAGTACTAAGTCATGTTTTGCTTGTGGAACAAATACTTATTTTACTCACTTAACTGCACCTCATTTGTATCATGTGTTTTTTTTTTGGATTTTTGGTTGATATTCTATCTCTATTTAAAATATACCTATGATAACAATTATAGACCCTTAATTTCTTTTTAATTGGGCAAACTTAAAAAAAAATCTGAAGGGGATTAAACAATTATTTTCTGCACTGTACAATCAAATCTTTTAGCCTGCATCAATAAACTATCTTATTCAGATGAACGATTTGCCGGCTATCCATTTTCACTTCACAGCGTTCTTCTCTGCTCCCAGAACGTGGACGGGCCCTTGAGGAGCATCATGTGTCATGCAGTTGGCAAGAATCCTGAAGGAGCTAGGAATAATGTACGTTTTCTTCCAGGTTATAGCCCCCTAGACTTAATGAGCTTATTGGACCCTTCATGGAGAAGAGGGGAGTTACCAATGGCCGTTTTTTTTACAGGTGGCCAGAGTTGAGCATTAAAGCCCTCCTCTATTGACTATGCACGGTTGTTGGTGGATTTCTTAGTGAAGGATATAAGTGGGTAAAATGGACTTCTTTAAAGTGTATGTTAAACAGCAACAGTTTCAAGTTCCCATTAATTAGATTAAGTGCATCGATCAGAAAACTTGCATCCGGTTGTTTATCGGATTGTAATCAAACAGCGGTGTTTTATGGATTTTAAGGTGATCTCTCAGGGGTCCGGTATAAATCACGTGTGGAGGCCTTACGCTCAGGGAGGTATAGATCATGGAATTGCTGACTGAAACAATTTCACGGTAACGGTGTAATCTGTTACCCGGCATTTCATGAGATCGTTGGTGAAGCTGAGTGATTCTAGCGGTCGGTTTTACGTGCTAGGGGTCGATTTATAGGTGCTGATGTTTGCTACGACGCTGCAGGGAGGTCTGACTCTATTTATATCTCTATTTATATCTCTTTCACGTTTAATTTCAGCCAATGTTTTCTAGGTTTGATAGGAATGGGGAAGTGTTAACATTTATTTTTCTGTTTTTACTACAATCTGTGACATTTTTCTCATTTCCTGTCCCAGTGACAACCTTACTAGAAATGATGAGTGCTTATGACACCAGGATAAGACTGCAATACAAACATTGTCAGAAGTTCTAATCCTTCCCCGTCAAAAGATTTTGCCTTTGTCTGTGTCCCCATTGGAAGTATATATATATTTATATTATTTTTTTGTTAACTTTCAATCAATTTTTATTGAGAATATCAAAAGACGCATAGTAAAAAGGTAACAATGCAGAAACATCAGCAAAGCCAATACAAATATGGGCAGAGCATAATACCAACAAATTATTTACCAGGATGCATACAGTATAGCATGCCAAAAGCAAATATATTGATGGTAATTACCAAATGTGAGAGGTCCCCTTAGTACTTAGAGACTTAAGCCTCGTACACACGGGACGACGATCGTACGTACGATCATCTCAAATCGTATGTTGGCTGTTGTATCTAACATACTGACTGTACTACACTATCGTACGACCAAAGAAAGAACGTTCAGGTGCATGTAATTAGCATCCGTCTGTTCCTGACTTCTGAGAATGCGTGTTTTGCACGATACAACTTGTTGTACCAACTGCTCTGTACACACGATACAACGGTCGTATGACCGCTTGTTGGTACGACCAAGTTTTCTAGTTTGCTCATACAACTCCTGTTGTACGACCGTCGTACGTCGGCTGTTCTAATCGCTCATACGAACGATCAATTTTGCATACAACAGTCGTTTGTACGACTTGTTGTATACGATGGTCGTCCCTGTGTACGAGGCTTAAGTTAGCTGATCAAGGGGCAATCCATCCATTAATGTGAGGAGCATAATAAGCTCTAGAGCAGGGGTCTCCAAGCTGCGGCCCAAGGGCTGGATGTGGCCCTTTGCTAGCCTTTATCCAGCCCTTGGGGCACTATTCCTCCCACTGACACCAGCAATGGGGCACTATGTCTTCCACTGATACCAATGATGGGATGCTATTCCTCCTACTAATACTAATGATGGGGCGCTACTCCTCCTACTGACCATCAACCCTGAGGCCATATTTATTCTCACTGATGCTGGGCTTGGAACATTTTCTACCACAGCTGGCCACAATCCGGTCCTCCTAAAGACTGAAGGACAGTAGACTGGCCCTTTATTTGAAAGGTTTGGAGACCCCTGCTGTAGAGGGTGGACTTGTGAGCCTGGTAATTGTGTCCATAGGGAGGTCTGGAGGGTACTTTGTGGTTGTGTCGTTGGGATATTTGGCTACCCTAGAATAAGCTCCCAGGTCCCTCCCCCCCCCCAAAGCCTCCTCATTAAAGTATTAATTTTCCGTTAAACTATAACTGTCTCAACATCAGGATAAGATAAAGAACAGTTTAAAAGCTAGGATTGTAAATTTGAATCCCATCTAGGGGAAAGCTAGCAGGAAGTTTTATGGGGGAAACCCAGGTGCCATGTCAGAGCAACCCAGCTCTTTATAAATACCAGCAAACCTGAAACCATCAAGTTTTGTAATTGTGTTCCCACCATTGGAAAATATTTTAATCACTTCCTGTCCTGAAAGGGGTTAAAAGGGCTATGGCTCCAATGGGGATACAGACAGCAAAACTTGGCAGAAGCTCTAACCTTTTGCCACCTTATACAAATCAAAATATAACGTTTTTGCTGGAGTTTCCTTAGAGAAACAGAGGATTTCATTGCTAACTCATTTTGCATATTCGAGTCGCTTGGCTGTCATGCTAATCTTCCAGCTTCAATACCTTAAGTCAGGGGTGTAAATACAATTAATGGGGCCCTGTGGCAAAATTTTCATGAACCCCCCCCCCCTTTCCCCCCAGCGACTACTTTTTGTGGCATTTGGTAGTGTTAATTACAACAATAATGATCCCAGGCTGGGTTCACACTGAATTCAGATGCAGCTGACAGCAGGGACGAATCAGGCCCTTTTTTTTTGGCTGGATTTTTTTTCCGGCTGAATTCTGTCTGGAAACAAAGCCAAAAACGCACTAGACCTGTGCAATCCACTCTGCAGCTCCCCAGAGATGTGTGAAGCAGTCACAATCTCCTGTCATGCGAATTGGATGCGGAGAAAACCCACATCCAATTCCCATAAGTGTGCCACCCAGGCCAATTCTGACACTTCGCCCCTACATGTAAAAATCATCATTTTTACTCAGAACCCCCAAACATTATATACGTTTTTTTAGCAGAGACCCTAAGGAATAAAATGGCGGTTGTTGCAACTTTTTATCTAACACGGTATTTGCACAGTAATTTTTCGAACTTATTTTTTTTGGAAAAAAACAGTTTCATGCATTAAAAAAACAAAACAGTAAAGTTCGCCCAATTTTTTTGCATAGTATAAAAGATGATGTTATGCCAAGTAAATAGATACCTAACATGTCATGCTTTCAAATTACGCACACGTGGAATGGCGCCAAACTTCGGTACTTAAGAATCCCCATAGGCGACAATTTAAGCTTTTTTACAAGTTACCTGTTTAGAGTTACAGAGAAGGTCTACCACTAGAATTATTGCTCTCGCTCTATCGTTCGCGGTGATACCTCACATGTGTGGTTTGAACGTAGGTGGCACTGGGCACTGATAGGTGACACTGGTGGGCAGCGATAGGTGGCACTGATGGGCACTGATAGGCGGCACTGTTAGGCAGCAGCTATAAAGATGGCACTGGCAGGCATCACAGATGGGCACAGTGCCATCCCTATTGGGCATTGTGTGCTCCTTACCTGGTGGTCTTGGGTGGCATCCCTGGTGGTCCCCGGGTGGCATCCCTGGTGGTCCCTGGATGCCATCCTTACTGGGCATCCCACAGTGATCCCTAATCCCTATCCAAGTTCAACCCCTAAATCAGGGCTTGACAAATTTGCCTTGAATCTAGGAGCCGGCTAAAAAAGTTAGGAGCCAGTTTTTTATAGCGTAGTGTGGGGTTGTCAGCGCCAGGGGTAAGACAAGTAATTTGCGCCCCTAACCCTAACTTACTCACAGCAGAGCAGCCAGTCAATAACTCCACCGTTACATCAGGGTTATAGGCTGCCCAGAAAGAGTGACACTAAAAAATCTTATGGAGGAAACTCCTTATTATGCCGAATGCATCGTGACTGTGGCATGTAAAACGCCCCCATCTCCTGCCTAATGGAGCTTAAGGGTGGCAAAACATGTCTCTACTGCACATTATTACTACCCAACTTGCACATCTAAACAAAGCCTTAGTGACATTGTAAATAAAATACAAAAAAAAAGGTGAAAAGTATTCCAGCGCTGCTGATCTTCTGCTGCCATTTTGCAGCCAGTTCCTGCCTACAAGTGTGTCCCCCACAGTGACTTTTCATTGCTCTGGTGGGTTTCCGGTCACCATGAAATACTGGAGCCCAGCTGCACATAGAGTGGTAATTGTTGATGGTACACAGGGCTTTATCACAATTTTGTTGCTTAGAATAAAGGTCACATTTCTCGCGGTGTGACATCATCTTTCATATTATACATAAAATGGGCTAACTTTACTGTTTAGTTTTTTTTTGTTCATTAAAAGTGTATTTTTTTCCAAAAAATTGCGCTTCAAAGACCGCTGCGCAAATACCATGTGACATAAAATATTGCAGCAACCGCCATTTTATTCTCTAGGGTCTCTGCTAAAAAATAATATATAATGTTTGGGGGTTCCAAGTCATTTTCTAGCAGAAAACACTGGATATTTAATTGTAAACCACTAATGTGAGAGAGGGTTTAGTCTTTAATTGGTTAAACTTTCCTGATAGCCCGGAGATCATTGCTTTGAAAGAAGAAGATACATTGTTTGTTTCTACTTAGAATGAAGAAAAGTAACAAATATCCCGGGCAGCCGGCCAAGTTTAACAGCTGTTAGATGAAGCAGAGAACTCTGGGCTCTCGCTGAATCTGACAGCTGTTTTAACATGGGGAGAGCAGGAACGGCAGTCACTCGCCAGGACGCTATTTCTGGTTGCCATGGCGACCTGGCGCCCGGGGTTTGTCGAGGCCTGGGCTAAATAAAACAATAAAAACAAAGTACCGGCCTGTTCAGTGACTTTAGATGTGTGGAATTCGTGTGATTGAGGGCAGAAGGCGGGTGGACCACAACTTTCAGCCACTCTTAAGGGAGCACATGGCTACACATGCTTACATACTGACCGGGATTTGGGGACCACAGTGCTGCAAAGCAGAAAAGCTAACCACTAAGCCAAGATTATTGTAAAACCTGTTTTAGATATACAGGGTTGATTTCAGAGAGCCAGCCAGGATGACCAAAAGCTCTGAAGGCAATAAATCTACTCACAGATAGGGGGAGAAATGGAGATCTAAAAACAGCTTGTTTCCAAAGCTTCGCCCTGCGCATGCGTTTGACCGCTAGCTCTTCTAGCATGGAGACCTCAGAGGATCAGGGTTAATGATAAAGTACTGGATCTGTTATCTTTACATGCAAACTGATTTGCAACAATTTGCCTCAACAACCTTCCTAGTGGGCCCCCCACCCACCCCGAACCCCCTTAGCAGCAGGGCGGGTTGCTATGAATAGAGTAACGCCACTGCCTTGAGCCATGTAACATGCAGATAAGGACTTCTGACTTTACTCTGACCTCCATGATCTTCTTATGATATATTTGTTCTAGGTCAGTGACTCCAATAACACTGAAGACAGATGATCAGCTTTATAGCCAGGTAAGTGGCATTTTCAGGACAGCAATGGACTAAACAAATTGCCAAAAGTGTATAATATGAAAAGCCAAGTCCTAAATAGATGGATAATATTATTTAAAGCCATTCAACATTATTGATGTCCATGAATGATGCCACAAAGCCATAGGACTGGAAGAACTGGCTAACTGGCAGTGTCTAAATCTCTCATC
Source organism: Glandirana rugosa (assembly GCA_018402905.1). Lineage (NCBI taxonomy): Eukaryota > Metazoa > Chordata > Amphibia > Anura > Ranidae > Glandirana > Glandirana rugosa. The sequence continues at coordinate 2,112,959 of BLSH010071284.1, read as the reverse complement.
TAAAGCAAAACCTGGGCAACCCTCGCTGAGCAACCACATAAAACAAATAACAAAAGAGAGAAGCACAATTGTATCCTACTATGTAGTAGTTTTATTACATTGTAAACATAAAAACGAATGAACGCACATGAAATGAATGTAACCAGTATCATATAAAGTTGTCCATCAGGTGGCAGACATCTCCCAGGGAGGGCACAGATGGAATATTGAAGAACCTGATGTTGTATGGGGTCTGGATACGTAATGCACCTTAGTCAACTGGCTTGACAAAGGGGGGGGGGAGGCAACTCTGCCCTGAAACGCGTTGCCATGCAATCGCATTGCGTGTGACATCATTGGCTCATTTGTGACCCCCTTGGATTCCCTAGGTGATGTCTGCCAGATTCTGGACAACTTTATATGTCACTACACTGAGACATTGGCACTTCACTCAGGACAGCAATGGCAGCTTTTGCATTTTTATTAGAAATAAGCCAGTAAGGACAACCCCCATATAGCAGAGGTTACTCCGAGCGAAAACTGGGCCAAAATACCAGGTAGATTCAGAGATGAGACAGCTGAAGTTATGTGCACAGTGCCAGGACACTGGTCAAGTGCCTGGGGTGAAGATGTGGAACTGCAGTCACCCCCTACTCTGCTAAAGCATGATATAATGGGTATACAACCCTGCATGATCTGATGTGCCCATTCTCTAGCCCTGTGCTCTGGCTTCCGATAGTTGGCATGAAGGGTGTACTGCTCAGGCATAGCCATGTATTTGCTTTCTAGCACCTGGGAGTGGCACATGCGTGCTGTGTTTTTAGTGTCAGTTACAGTGGCAGCCGCTCATGCAGGGTGCAGGAGCGTCATCCCCCCCCCCCCCCAAATCCACACGCCCGGCCTCTAATCTACATGCGGGGCGCCAGACGCATGGATTTCAATGTGAGTGGGGTTTTTTTTAAACACATGATTAGAGCCTGAGGCTCTAGGGAATCCAGGATTCCTGATTGGATGGAAGGAGACTGCTGGGACTCGGGGAGAGAGACGCAGGGATTAAGGTACATGCAGGGCTGACGGGCGATGGGCATGCAAGTGAACTGGCGCTCAACTGGGGGGGGTGTAGGGGTAGTGGCAATCGATCGAGCGGCGGGGGGGTGGGAGGGGGACTTCATGATATTCAGATGGATGGCTGGCTGGGTGGGGACTGCGGCCCCCCCAGGTAAATTTGAGCACCAGCCGCCACTGTTCAGTAATGAGCATGTAAAATTTAGAAAAAAATAAAATAAAGCAACCCCGTCCCTTGTCTTCATGCACAAATGCCCATGTAGATCCCATACATATATGTAACCAGTGATTGCACCACACATGCATCATAAGGGCATACGAAATGTTACATCTTTACATATCTGGTATCTGTTTACTTGGCTCAACATCATCTTTTATCTTTTACCAAACAGGGCTTCTGCTTTCAGAAAATATATCATGTTTGGGGGTTCTAAGTAATTTTCTACAAAAAAAGCTGATTTTAACAGGTGAAAAATGTCAAAACTGGAACGGACGGCAAGTGGTTAAAGTGTAACTAAAAGACAAAACTTCGTTTTGGATAGAGTAGAGAGGGATTAGAACCCCTGTCAGTTTTTATTGCTGTCTGTGCCCCCCATTAACCACTTGCCTACCAGGCAATTTTACCCCCTTCCTGACCAGGCCAATTTTCAGCTTTCAGCTCGGTCACAATTTGAATGCCAATTGCGCAGTCGTGCTACACTGTACCCATTTTTTTTACACAAATAGAGCTTTCTTTTGGTGGTATTTAATCACCACTGGGTTTTTTATTTTTTTCTAAATAAACAAAAAAAGACAGAAGATTTTGAAAACAAAAAAATCTTTTTCATAGTGTGTTATAAAAGTTTGCAAAGGGGTAATATTTCTCCTTCACTGATGGGCACTGATAGGTGGCACTGAAGGTTACCGATAGGCTGCACTGATGGGCACTGATGACGTGGCACTGGTGGGCACTGATAGGTGGCACTAATGAGGCTGCACTGATAGGCAACACTAATGGGCACTGATAGGCAGCACTGATGGGCGCTGATAGGTGGCACTGAAGGGCAGCGATAGGCTGCACTGATAGGAGGCACTGATGAGGCTGCACTGATAGGACTGATAGGTGGCACTGATGGGCACTGATAAACAGCACTGATGGGCAGTTATAGGTGGCAATGATGGACACTGATAGGAGGCACTGATGGGTGGCAGTGATGGGCACTGGTAGGCCACACTAATAGATGACACTGATGAGAAGGCACTGATGGGCACTGATATGCGGCACTGGTAGGCAGCACTGATAAGTGACACTGATGAGGCTGCACTGAAGGGCACTAATAGGCAGCACTAAAGGGCACCGATAGACAGCACTGATGGACACTGGTAGGCAGCACTGATAGGTGACACTGATGAGGAGTCACTGATGAGCACTGATTGGCAGCACTGGTGTGGGCACTAGTTGGGACTGCACTGATAATCAGTGTAGATGTCCCTTTCACACAAGTGGGACACAGTGATCACAGAGCATGCTGCCCAATCGGCACATGCCAGACGTGCTCACGGGAGGACGTCATATGATGCCCTCCCAAAACTGGACAACCATGCTGTAGCCGTCATTCGGCTGTAGCGCGGTCGACAAGTGGTTAATGAGATTCCCCTCTCTATTTGTCCTGTTTACATTATCATTGAAAGTGAAAGTAAAAGAAAGTCGCAAATTTTTGGTTGTCCCCAAAAAAGTAATAGAGGGGAAATCTTCCAATCGGGACACTCGTTCTGGTGACCTGGGGGGTCCCAAGGAATTCCCGTATTTACAGGGATTTCCTCTGACTTCCTGTTTGGCTATGGGACAGGAAGTGAAGGGAAATCTTCGCAATGGGACACAGATGTTGGAAAACATGTCCGACGGGTTATAACCCTCCCTTACTCTGTTCAAAATGAAAATGAAAAAGTTTTGCCTATAGTTCTACTTTATTGATGTATCTCCCCAGAGTTCAGCTTTAACACCAAAGTCAGGAATCTCCGATATAATGGACGCATGAGAGGAATTTGTGATTTTCTTGATTATTGGGGCGTTACTGTGCAAGCGGCATTAAAAAGAATAGTTTGTTTCTCTTTAAATGAAATCGATCGGTCCGCAGGCTGCCGAGGAGCCATAAAGGTGGTTTTGAAGGCGATAAGAGGAGAACCTCGTTCTTCCCCGGCGCTGGCGTCCTGTGGCTCTTAGTTCCGACTCCGATCATAATTCTCATTGTTCGTGGCTTCCTGTTGAGAGTGCTCTGGAATTTTCTGCCTGTCGTGCTTCTGTGTCTCATTTCTCATCCGACATGCGGCGTGCGTAGCCTCAGCCAACTCCGCTATTTGCGATCATACAAACACTCCGCAGCCCCCATTCCCAACATCCCACTGAGTCCTCCAGACTCCGAGAACATTGTCTGATCCAGGGAAAGAGACTGATGGTGTGAGCCGTGCCAGTGATGTTCACCGCAATTTCTTTCTGAGTAACTCCAGACATTAAATTACTGACACTATGGAGAAAAATATCAGATTTTGGGCTTTTTTAGCTTTTTTTTTTTTATAGCATTTGTGGTTTTTAGCCTTTTCAGCTTTTCTCATGAAGAAATGGTGGGTGGGGGGGGCAGAACTAGGGCTGACATTACTGAGCTCATGGCTGCTGCACCTGTCACATAGGCGGGTGCAGCAGTCCAGCGTCTTTAGGGATAGGGAGCCTGTCAAGGCTCCATTCCCACTTGTGCGACTTGGACACAAAAGTCACGTGACAAGTCGCACCCCGTGTTTTTCAATGACAACCATTCAAATATCTGCGACTTAAAGTTGCCTTTCACTGCTTGCCTACTGGGCACTTTTACCCACTTCCTGCCCAGGCCAATTTTCAGCTTTCAGCACTGTCACACTTTAAATGACAATTGCACGGTCATGCAACACTGTACCCTAACAACATTTTTATCATTTCAGATAGAGCTTTCTTTTGATGGCGTTTAATCACCACTGGGGATTTTTTTTATTTTTTTTGCTAAAAAAATAAAAAAGATTGCAAATTTTGAAAAAAAAGTGTTTCTTAGTTTGTTATAAAATTTTGTAAATACGTAATTTTTCTCTTTCGCTGATGTGTGCTGATAGGCTGCACTGATGGGCACTGAAAAGGCTACACTGACAGGCACTGATGAGGCGGCACTGATGGGCACTGGTGAGGCAGCACTAATGGGCACTGATGAGGCAGCACTGATGGGCACTGATGAGATGGTACTGATGAGGCAGCACTGATGGGCACTCATGAGGCAGCAATAATGGGCACTGATGAGGCTGCACTGATGGACACTGATTCGTGTGTAGTCGCTTTCTCTTTTTAATGCATAAATGTTTTAAAATATTGTTTGATTCTTTGTGAAAAAAAAGTTTTAAACGTTAGAAAAAATAAAAAAATCGTTTTTTTTATTTTTTTTAGGGGTCACCACTAATTTGCGGTAGTTTTCTTTCGAGATAGACTTTACTATTTTTACAACAATCCCATGTCACAACGTACTGGCACGTTAA
>BLSH010071284.1:2086072-2105492 GCA_018402905.1 Glandirana rugosa | reverse complement strand
CCCTCGTCTCTCAGCCCCCTGTCTCTCAGACCCCCCACAATAGCTGAATGGGGGAGATCGCTGTACTAACATCAGAGAGTTAGTACAGCAGCTCCTCCCAATCTCCTCTGTTTGTTTTTTTTCATTCAGAATGCTGGGTTGACCAAAAAAAAAAACTGATAGTGTGTTCCAGGCATCAGGATTGGTTAAGAATAATTAGTGCCCAGGTGAAATTATCTCTTCTGCGGCCTGAACAATAGGAACGAAAATAAAAGTTTTAGGAGGTAAAATGGACAACCATTGGTTAATAAGAGGTCAAACAGAAAGATATTTTATATGGAAGAATTTTTTTTTTGCTTGTAAGGTTGATGGAATGGGCAAATCAAAGGACAAACATTGTAAAAGAAAATACATTGTAACTAGGGATGCACTGAAATGGATTTTTATTGGCGAGTATGAGTACTGATACTTTGCTGTTCGATTTGCAGCCATACAAAATGAATGAGCGCAAATCACACTGCAAAGAATCGCATGGGATTTCCCCAACAGCCCCTGTACAGTGCGTCCGAAAAGTATTCACAGTGCTTCACTTTTTCCACATTTTGTTATGTTACAGCCTTATTCCAAAATGGATAAAATTCATTATTTTCCTCAAAATTCTACAAACAATACCCCATAATAACAATGTGAAAGAAGTTTGTTTGAAATCTTTGCAAATTTATTTTTAAAAAAATCCCATGTACATAAATATCACAGCCTTTGCCATAACATTTAAAATTGAGCTCAGGTGCCTCCTGTTTCCACTGATCACCCTTGAGATGTTCCTACAACTTGATTGGAGTCCACCTGTGGTCAATTCAGTTGATTGGATGTGATTTGGAAAGGCACATACTTGTCTATATATAATGTCCCACAGTAAGGCTGGGTTCACACTATCCCACGCAATAATGGTCAGACTTTTGATCCTACTTTGGTCCTACTTCCATCCCACTTGAATGAACAAGAGAAGATTTTGCTCCGACTTTGAGATAGTGACTTGTCCTTTGTCCAATCAAAGCAATCCCAGTGTGAGATAAATTCCTTTTACTGCTTCAATGATATTCAATGGGCTGAAGTCGGACCAAAGTAGTACAGGAACCTTTTTCAAAGACGGACCGACTTGTGTTGGACCAGTTAAGACGGCTCTCATAGGGAAACATTGATTTGGTGACGTCATGCGACTTGTGCTTACAATGTCGCTCCGTTTGTTGGACAAGTGTGAACCCAGCCTTAACCATGCATATCAGAGCACAAACCAAGCCAAGAAGTCCAAGGAATTGTTTGTAGACCTCCGAGACAGGATTGTATCAAGGCACAGATCAAGGCTTGCCACCTCATCCCCTTAAACCCGAACACCCATGAATTACACAGGTTGTTCTGAGACTAATTTAATGCAGATGAGGCACCAAGTGAGTTTAATTACCACCTTAATCAGCCACAGAACCTGTGTAATTAATGTGTTCGGGTTTAAAGGGATGAGGTGGCAACCCTACACAGATCTAGGGATGGGTACAGAAACCAGGACTCTTCCTAGAGTGGGCCGCCTGGCCAAACTGAGCGATCGGGGGAGAAGGGCCTTAGTCAGGGAGATGACCAAGAATCCGATGGTCACTCTGCCAGAGCTCCAGTGTTTCTCTGTGTAGAGAGGAGAGCCTTCCAGAAAAACAACCATCTCTGCAACACTCCATTAATCAGGCCTGTATGGTAGATTGGCCAGACATAAGCCACTTCTCACTAAAAGGCACATAACAACCCGCCTGGAGTTTGCCAAAAAGCACCTGAAGGACTCTCAGACCATGAGAAGCAAAATTCTCTGGTCTGATGAAACAAAGATTGAACTCTTTGGCCTGAATGGCAAATGTTGTTATGTCTGGAGGAAACCAGGTTCCGCTCATCACCTGGCCAATGCCATCCCTACAGTGAAGCATGGTGGTGGCAGCATCATGTTGGGGGAATGTTTTTCAGTAACAGGAACTAGGAGACTAGTCAGGATTGCGGGAAATATGAATACAGCAATGTACCGAGACATCCTTGATGAAAACCTGCTCCAGAGCGCTCTGGACCTCAGACTGGGACGAAGGTTTGTTTTCCAACAGGACAACAACCCTAAGCACACAGCCAAGATAACAAAGGAGTGGCTACGGGACAATATTGTGAATGTCCTTGGGTGGCCCAGCCAGAGCCCAGACTTGAACCTGAACACTGGAAATATCTGAAAATGGCTGTGCACCATAGGTGTGCAGCCTATTGCATTAGGGTGTGCACCCCAAAGCTCAAACACACATTAGCAGTATATGTATATACATACAGACACACACACACTCTCAAAGCCGGTTCAGTGAAAGAGAAGTACGGTAGCTCTTCAATAATGGTGGAACTGGTCAGAGGGAGAGATTTCCCATCTCTCCACCGGCACACAGAGCAGTAATGCTAATGCCCTTGGAGTGATTAGGGTGTGCCCAAGTACACCTGGCACATGCCTATGCTGTGCACTGATGCTCCCCATCCACCCTGATGGAGCTTGAGAGGTCCTGCAAAGAAGAATGGGAGAAACTGCCCAAAAAGAGGTGTGCCAAGCTTGTAGCATCATACTCAAAAAGACTTGAGGCTGTAATTGGTGCCAAAGGAGCTTCACCAAAGTATTGGGCAAAGGCTGTGAATACTTATGTAAATGCGATTTTTTTTTTTTTGTTTTTTATGTTTAATAAATTTGCAAAGATTTCAAACAAACTCCTTTCAGGGTATTGTTTGTAGAATTTTGAGGAAAATAATGAATTTAATCAGTTTTGGAATAAGGCTGTAACATAACAAAATGTGGAAAAAGTGAAGCGCTGTCAATACTTTCTGGATGCATGAAGCGAAGCGCCATGTAATGCAGCAATAGTCAGTTTAATAAAATGTTATAACAACTCACAAAGTAAATATCTAGTCAAATCCATATGTGCTGTGTCCCCGCCCTGCTGATAGTGAACCACGGCAGCTGGAGGTGCTCACAGGGCTGGAGGAGATGTCCGGCGATCCACCCCCAAGCTGACATCACTGCCGCAAAAACCTCCAATGTGTGTCCAATTTCATTCTCCAATGTCCATGTAGACATAAAATGTCGGGAGGCCAAACGAGCGAAGCGAGGACGTGAGGCCCGACCGACCACCTTCCCATGTCCACGACGGCGGACTATATGTTTTTTTGTATTAACAGGAAGATGGCGCTATTTCCTAAAGTGTTGTTACACACAATTAATTATAACCAGTGAGTAAAATAAAATAAATAAATAGATAAATGAATAAGTGAATGAATAAATGGTGACCCCTTACTAAAAACCTTGTATAATAAATAAATAAAATCATAAAGGCTGTGAATATATATAATGTGTACAATCCCAAACTGTGATTATATGTGAAAAACTGTGAATCCTCTCTGTTATTAATATTAAATTTGTGTAAAAAGCATGATTAATATGAACATATATAAAACACTCCCATCAAATACAGTACACCTTGTTCAAAATACTTAAAAAAGAAGGAAATAAATAAATAGCGTAAAACAGAGTTCCCAAGCGGTTTTACCCACTTATCCTTTCTCAGTATTTATGTCCAATAGTATGTTGGTGTATAAATAAATAAATAACAATGGATTTTCCACTCCAAAATCAGTCTATGATAAATATGGGAATCCTTGCTGAAAAAAAGTTCTTTGCTGAAAACACTATGCTGTAGAAGACTGTATAATGCATAAATTCCACACAGTGATCCGGTGACTTCACACACTCATATGCGATAATCTTGTGACTCCAAATCAGTGCTCCCCACATGCGTCCCCACTCACCAGAGAGAAGTACCCCTGCAGGGGTGGCCCGCCTGTGCTGTATCTTTACCCCGGTCAGCTCGGGTCTTGGCCAGCCTGGGCTTCTATCTTCTTGATGATCCTTGGTTATGGTCCGCAGATCCTCCGGTTTTGGGGTTGTGGGTGAAAAGAAACCCAAAATAGTGTAATGCCGTAAAAAACCTCGGTTTATTATTAAAAAACAGGTTGTGAAAAAACAAATTGTACACTTGTAAAAATAATTATAAAAATATCATTATAAAAATATCACTTCTCCGGGAGGTACAACTAAAATAATCCCGGGAAATAAATGTTAAGGGTTATTGTAGTAATGGCAGCGCAGCTGCCGTGTTGAGGAAGGGACGTCTCCCTTCCCCTTCCTGTGGCTTGCGTTCCAGCGAGGAAAAAACGTTAGCCAGGAAAATCCGGAAATGATGTCAGAGCGGCTATGCGTGATGTTGGCCCCGCCTAACGCGTTTCGTCATTGGACGTCGTCAGAAGCGGTCTTTTTTTGTTTTGTTTTTTTGTAATGTGCAAGGAGGGACGCATGCGCAGTTGTTCTTTTTTCTGGAAACGTCACTTCCGCTTTCCATTTTGTGGGGCTATCAACTGACGCTACACCGGAACTTCTCCTCCAGTGGCTGTAGTTTACGATCATCAGCAGGGCGGGGACACTGCAGATATGGATTTGACTAGATATTTACTTTGTGAGTTGTTATAACATTTTAATAAACTGACTATTGCTGCATTACATGGCGCTTCACTTTCTTTACTGGGTTCACACATACAGGAGCGGTAATGGAAATCGCATGTGATTCGGACAGGAATCGCACTGCATTCTTGTTCAAATTGCATATGATTCTTTGCAGTGCGATTTGTGCCCATTCATTTTGTATGACAAAGAAAACAAATGTCCCCAGCACACCAAGGATCTCCAGAGTGGGTCCAGACTTTAAACCACTTACTTACTGGGCATTTAAACCCCCTCCTGCCCAGGCCAATTTTCAGTTTTCATCAATGCCTTTTTTTCCCCACAAATAGAGCTTTCTTTTGGTGGTATTTGATCACCTCTGTGTTTTTTATTTTTTGCGCTATAAACAAATAAAGAGCGACAATTTTGATAAAAGAACAATATTTTTTACTTTTTGCTATAATAAATGTCCAAAATAAATAAAAAAACAAATGTATTCATCAGTTTAGGCCGATATATATTCTTCTACATATTTTTGGTAAAAATATTGATTGGGTTGCGTAAAAGTTATAGCGTCTACAATCTATGGGAATTGATTTGTGGCGTTTTTATTTATTTATTTATTTTTTACTAATAATGCTGGCGATCTGCGATTTTTACCGGCACTGCGATATTGCAGCGGACTTGTCTGACATTTTTGACACTTTTTTGGGACCAATGACATTTATACAGCGATCAGAACCAAAAATAGCAACTGATTACTGTGTAAATGTCACTGGCAGGGATAGGGGTTAACACTAAAGGGGCGATCAAGGAGTTAACTATGTTCCCTCATTGTGTTCTAACTGTGTGGGGGCTGGGCTGACAGGGCATAACAGATCTAACTGATCCCGATCACAGGGATCAGTAGATCTGTCATGTCCCCCCCTCACAGAACGGGAAACCGCTGTGTTTACATCGTTCTAGCTCTCTGTTACACCATCGTGGGTCTCCAGCGGACATCGAGCCCGCCCAAACCCGTGGGCACACAGCATGCGACGGGCGTGAGAACTCGCCGCTGCCGGCTGCAAGGGCGCGCAGGGAGCATGCAAAGGGGCGGACGCAGGGCTGGTGCAAGGATTTTTGACACCCTAGGCGAAACCTCATTTTGCCACCCCCCTTTGGCTCTGCCCCTGACTCCAGCCCCTTTGCCCTGTCAATTTATACGATGGAGGTGGCAGAGGCAGAGATTTTTTGCAGAGCCTCTCTACCCATTTCTTTAGCCGTGGTCCACAGGCCCACACCTGTGCCCCTGGATCTGCCTTATTTTACCGCCCTGGGGTGCTGCCAGCCGCGGCTCTCCAGTGACATGAGTGATTGATGCAGAGCAGTGACGGATGAACAGCGGATGGGCTCCCCTGGTGGTAGTGGCGCCCTAGGCGGCCGCCTACTCCACCTAGTGGTAGAGCCGGCCCTGGGCGGACGTCAATTGACGGCACCCCGGCAAAGTAGATCCGCGCTGTAGCCGTCAATCGCCTATAGTGCGGATTTGAAGTGGTTAATCGGCGATCACATTGGTAAATTACAGCAGATTGCAACGTTTCAGAGCCTTGCAGGACTCCTTGATCATCGCATTCCTGATGAAGGGGTCCTGCGAGGCTCAGAAATGTTGCAATCTGCTGAACAATGTGATCGCTGATTAAAGCTCTGGACCCATTCTGGAGATTCTTAGTGTGTTGGTGACTTTTGTTTTCTTTGACTTGACGCGGTTCCAGCCGTTTGTGCAGTGGGGGCCGGTACTCAACTTTCTTGGGGGGGGCGCCCGAGTCCCAGTGGTCGCTTCTCCTCCTGGCCAATCAGGATTTTGGACTTGGTTGTGCTCTAAACCAAACTGTCAAACCATCCAATGGCTGGTGTCATAGCTGATCACATGTGCAGCATCATGGCAGTTGTAGGTGAAACAGAGGCCAAGATGGCAGCTTCCTTGGCTGAAGATGATAGGAGGGTTTACTACCACTTTAATGATCCTCCTGTTAGGCAGAAAGTCTCAAATCACACTCTATTCTAGCACCTATCTAGGAGGGTGCTACATCAACATTGACTGAGGCAGTGGTTCTCAACTCCGGTCCTTGGGACCCCCCAACAGGCCAGGTTTGCAGGATAACTGAAATACATCACAGGTGATATAATTAGCTGCTCAGTGATTGCAGTATTCTAGTCTGCATCTCCCCAAGGTAATACTTAAAATCTGGCCTGTTGGTGGGTCCCGAGGACCGGAGTTGAGAACCACTGGACTGAGGGAACATCAAAGAAGTGGACAGGGTCTAGGTAGGACTAAACCAAACAGCACCAAACAGGAGGGGAATACAGAGGAAGATACCAAAATCACAAGTTGCAGTGATAATAAAATGATAACCTCATGAGGTACAATACAAGGCATAATAAATGCATGAAAGTGGGGCAGAACAACCCCACCCCCCCACACAAAAATACTGAATACAATTTTTATCATTCACATTTCACCTAAGCAGCTCAATAGGCAAAATCAACAGTTACTGCTTTGCCAAAATCCCACCCATTCCTGCCCATGGCCTGGATACTCTGGAGCAGCCCAATGCCCGCTCTTGGTTTTGGAGGGCCCCTGTACCGTCGGGTTAAATCTGATTGCCAGGCCTGTGCCAGACAGAGATACGTTCTTTTTTTCTCTTCAGAGCTCAGGATTTAGTCCTCGTTTATTTTATTAAACGTTGGGAGCAAGGTAAATGTCAGACGCTTTCACGAAAAACAAATTTGATCGACTATTGAGGTAGCGGTAATGTGGCGGAGAAATGTCACCGTTAAGAGAGAATCATTCACTAAGCCAGTGGCGGATGATGGAGTGTATTATGAAATCAATCTGCCACACAGTACATTCAGATTACAGGGATAGAGAGAAGAATTCTGTGTATACCTCATCCCAGGCACAGCATTGTGCTATCGCTGCCTGTATCCCCGGATTACCCTCCGCAATCTTTTCATTCCATATTATACTTTTCATCGTCAGCAAAAATGTAATATTGCAAATGGGATAGGAGAGCCAACGTGGCACTCTTATATGATACCGACATTTATTAAAGGTGGTGGAATGGATAAAATTGATATCTAAGCAACACTGATATAAAACTAACATACAATCCCTGGAAGAGACTACAAGTAGCTTTGTTAAGGCCGATGAAGATCCTGAAACAGCCATCAAAGGTTTGCTGAGCAGTGGCGCCGCTTGATCTTCCAATGTAAAAATGCCTGAGGGTCGTTAGCACTTTGTCCAGTATGACCCCCCCTGGTGGTATATACTGTCCGCCCCCGATAAGTGTCGCTGCATTCTAGCTGGAGGGAATGGTTAGGATCACATTTCCATCCCATGTAACTATATGTACATAACTCAGAGCCTAGGAGCAAGGATCGTGGCAGTGACCCCCCCCCCCTTCAGTGATAATTGATACCCCCTTCATTGATGGTTAGTGGCAATGATAACTGATTCCCCCACACCCTTTCATAGATGGTTAGTAGCAGTGATGACTGATTCCTTCACCCCTTTCATTGGTGGTAATTGATTCCCCCGCTCCCTTCATCGATGGTTAATAGTAGCAATCATTGATTCCCCCACCCCTTTCATTAGTGATCAGTGGCAGCGATAATGGATTTCCCCACCCCTTTCATTGGTGGTCAGTAATAGTAATAATTGATTCCCCCGCCCCTATCATTGATGGTCAATAGTAATGATAATTGATTCCCCCACCTCTTTCATTGATGGTCAGTGGCAGTGTTTTATTTGATTCCTTCACCCCTTTCTTTGTTGGTAATTGATTTCCCCAACCCCTTCATTGGTGGTCAGTAATAGTGATAATTGATTCCCCCGCCCTTATCATCAATGGTCAATAGTAATGATAATTAATTCCCCCACCTCTGTCATTGGTGGTCAATGGCAGTGATAACTGATTTCCCCACCCCTTTTCATTGATGGTCAATAACAGTGATAATTGATTCCCCAACCTCTTTCAGTGATGGTCAATAGTAGCAATAATTGATTCCCCCACCCCTTTCATTGGTGGTCAGTGGCAGTAATAATTGATTCCCCCACCTCTTTCATTGGTGGTCAGTGGCAGTAATAATTGATTCCCCCACCCCTTTCATTGGTGGTCAGTAGCAGTGATAACTGATTCCCCCTCCCCTGGTCAGTGGCAGTAATATTTGATTCCCCCACTGTTATTTGGTGGTCAGTGGCAGTAATAATGAATTCCCCCACCTCTTTCATTGGTGGTCAGTGGCAGTAATAATTAATTCCCCCACCTCTTTCATTGGTGGTCAGTGGCAGTAATAATTGATTCCCCCACCTCTTTCATTGGTGGTCAGTGGCAGTAATAATTGATTGCCCCACCTCTTTCATTTGGTGGTCAGTGGCAGTAATAATTGATTCCCCCACCTCTTTCATTTGGTGGTTAGTAGCAGTAATACTTAATTCCTCCACCTATTTAATTGGTGGACAGTGGCAGCCATAATTCACCCTCCCATCTCTTTTATTGATGCTCAGTGGTTTTCTATACCTGATCACACACACACAATTCCTGTTCCTGTCCACCTGGGAGTTTTGGTGTTTTGGTGTCCTCCCCCACCTTTGTGTGTTTCAACTCCTCCATTATATAAAATAAATATGAAATCCTACAGGATGGGAGCCCCTCATAATGGCCAAAGTGGGGACACAGACCTTGTAACTCACAGAGATCCCAAAATATGGAAGAATCTGCCAGGTGCTTTAACATCCATCAACTAGAAAACCATGTTTGGTGAACTGACCCATATAGCTATAAAACATTTCCTGTAATTCTCTACACAACATCTTTGACAGTAGAGAAGAGTGAAGTTGAAGACCGGTCTAGGCAATCGGATAGATGTGCCTGGATCAGAAGACTAGATGAATAGAATTCCAAATCTTTGGTCAGTAAAACAATATATCGATATGTAGCACTCACTCCAAAAGGTGTTGCCGGAGTTTTATGGGCTTTCCTGACCTTCCTAATGGTGACCTGCCCAGTAGCTGCACCCAACAACAGACAAACCCTCCAGTGCCGACTCGCAGGCATCAGTTTCTTTAGCTTTAGAAGTTTATTTGCTCAGTTAACTTGTGGAAAGAGGATTAGGGGAACAGGACACCCCAAAAACAGAAAATACTTCCTCAGATTTTCCAGAAGCAAAAATAATGGTGGATCTAATACCCTCAGCAATATCCTTCCAATAATATATTGGCCCTTAATAAAGTTGACACGGCCAATTAAGCTGCAGTGAACCTTATATAATAGTAGCAATCACCACATGCAATTAGTGGAAAGACATTCCCTTCTCCTTTGATTGAAGGTATTTCTGGCCCTTCGCTCTACTCTATTCGACAGGTTTCTTGAATGGTTGAGAAGCAGAAATCTTCAAACAATGTTCTCTGGCAGCAGCTTCTCCCAAGCTCTCAGGGCTACTTTACAACACAGCAGGCTCCTCAGAAGATGCTCCCTATTGGTAACCACCTTTCTGTTTTCTTAGGCCTATGCCTCAGGCCATCGTTTATGGGATCTTCAGGCCTCCATCACAGGCCAGCTTTAAGTTATTTAGGTCTCTGTCACATGCAGCCCTTATTCAATTCTTTCCAGGCAGAAGCCCAGCAGCCAAGACAAGACCTCTACGCTGATACCAGACGAAGCATGAGTGGCAAGGACTTTCTCTCTAGAACAGCCATTCTCACCCAGTGTTCCATTGTACCCAGGGTTCCTCCAGAGGCTGATTGACCTCCCATTTGATGGTGACGGCATAGTTCCAGGGCCAAAAGAGCTGGGCAGAGCCAACTGCATGACACCAATAATCTTTTTAGCTGTCTGTAAAGTTGGCATTTAGACCACTGGCCACCAATATAGGGAGCATTTTTCCTACTGATCCCCATTGAATTGGCTGTAGCATGGGTTGAGCATATTGGAGCAGCTTCTTAAGGCATTTTTTCAACCTATGGACCCCTGCCAATTGTATGATTAATTTTACTAGATCAGTGGTTCTCAGCCTTACTGAGACCAGAGCCATTATATTCTACCAAAACCTTGCATGCTCCAACATTTGAAAAAAAAGTTCATACTCACACAATAAAAGTACCGGATATAAAACATGTATTGATAAGCTGGAAGACTGCTTCACAATAGTTTCATTACATTTTTTAAATGTACAATGAACACTGGTGTGGAGTATGGGTATACAGATATAGCAAAAGAAAGAATACCAACACCACTACCAGAATACAAATATAGAGACAAATAAAGATATATTTATATATTTCAAGGTGATATGTGATAATACATAAAAGATGTATTTCACGGTGGACAAAAATCATATGGGGATTCCTCATAAACAAAGCCGATGATTACCCCTGTATAAGCAGGAGGAATAGGGTGACTTAGGACTAAATTATTGAAAATCTGGAAGAGGAAGAAGAAACACAAAGAAGAAAAAAAATGCAGAAAAGGGGGATCTAAGGAGTTCAAGAGGGGTGAGAAGAAGGAAGGATAAGGGCAAAGAAGATTTCTATGAGGCTCAGCCAAACAGAAGTACCCACATGGACCAAAGTATCAGGTCATACCAGGAGTCTCCAAACTTTCGAAACAAAGGGTCTGTTTACTGTCCTTCAAACTTTGAGGGGGGGCCGGACTGTGGCCAGTGAGAGTAGAAAACACCCCGGCAATAATGGGAGTAAACAATACCCCATCGTTGGTATGTTGGTATCAATGGGACTACTAGCACCCCATCATAGCTGTCAGTGGAAGAAATAGTGCCCCATCATTGGTATCAGTGGGAGGATTAGTGCCCCATCATTGGTATCAGTGGGAGGAATAGCGTCTCATCATTGGTGTCAGTGGGAGGAATAGTGCCCCATCATTGGTGTCAGTTAGAGGAATAGTGCCCCATCATTTGTGTCAGTTGGAGGAATAGTGCTCCATCATTGGTGTCAGTTGGAGGAATTGTGCCCCATCATTGGTGTCAGTGGGAGGAATAGTGCTCCATCATTGGTGTCTGTTGGAGGAATAGTGCCCCATCATTGGTGTCAGTGAAAGGAATAGTGCTCCTTTATTGGTGTCAGTGGGAGAAATAGTGCCCCATCATTGGTCAGTGAAAGGAATAGTGCTTATTTATTGGTATCAGTATGAGAAATAGTGCCCCATTGTTGGAATCAGTGGCAGGAATTATGCCCCACTGTGGGTGTCAGTGGGAGGAATAGTGCCCCAAGGGAAGAGAAAGCAAAGAGAAGCAAAGGGCCGCAGTTTGAAGAGCACTGAGTTATACCAAGAGGAGGGACCAGTCCAAGTCTAAGTGGCCGTTATAATTCAACGAAACCTTAAGAAAGTTAGCATACGTATTGGTAAGTATGAAGGTGAGCTTCTTATGTATAGCTGGAAGATACTGGACAGGGTTGGGTGTCAATGTGTGGGGATGGGGATTCTAGAGGGAGTGAGGGGCTCTGCAGCAGACTTGGTGGCCCCATAGAAGATGAGGTTTCTGGAGAGGATGCAGGTCTCTGGAAAGAGCTGGGGACTTTGCTTGAGTATGGAAGACTAAAGGGCACTGTAGGGACTGGGGAGCACTGAGGAAGGTTAGGGAGCACTTTGGAACACAGATGAAGGTCAGGGTGGAGGTCAGGGGCACTATGTGGGATGGAGGCTCCTCAGCAGGCTGGAGGGGGCACTGCACTGGGATGCTGGGCACTGTAGAAGGCTTGGCAACACTGTGGGGGCTGAGGGCTCTCAGGGAGGCCTGGGAGCTGGGAAGCACTGTAGGAGGAACCACTTTAAGGTTAGCATATGCTTTAAGGTCCAATGATACCAATGATAGGGCATAATTTCTGCTACTGACATCAACAATGGGGCAGTATCTCTCCCATTGACGCCTCTCTTGCACAAAGCAAGGTTCATAAAGACATGGATGAGCGAGTTTTGAGTGGAGGAACTTGTCCTGACCTCAACCCAATAGAACACCTTTGGGATGAATTGGGATGAATGTGAGCCAGGTCTTCTCGTCCAACATCAGTGCCTGACTTCACAAATGTGCTTCTGGAAGAATGGTCAAACATTCCCATAGACACTCCTAAACCTTGTGAACGGCCTTCCCAGAAGAGATGAAGCTGTTATAACTGCAAAGGGTGGGCCAACTCAATATTGAACCCTACGAACTAACAAGTGGGATGCCATTAAAGTTCATGTGTGTAAAAAAGGCAGGCGTCCCAATATGGTTGGTAATATGGTGTATATTAATCGTAGTCTGTTCTACTGTCAGCTCCATGTAATTAGATTGTATTCCTTTATGCTTTTGCAAGTATACGCGGCTATGAAATGTGCCAAGCTGTATCATAGCCGCGCTCTCCCTAGACGCCCCCGTCTGTCTTACAATTCCTTACAAAGTTATTCCCCAACACTGTCACCAGACGGCTGACCCATCGCCGTTCTATCATTTTATTGCAAAGTCTTTAAAGAGATGAGCTTCCAGTAGCCTGTTATGAGTTGTGCAGTTTAATAATATAGAAACAATTACTGCGGGTTTAATGGGAATTAATGGCGCTTCCTTGGGTTCAGAACATTTAATTAGAGACAAAACTTTCAATCGATGGAAATGAAAGATGGCAGACCAGAGCAGCGGTTCTCTTTTGGAAAAAAAACTCAATTATAATTTCTGATTAGATTTATTGTCAGAGCCGCTAAGTAAACTGGAACCGAACGCTTTGTGTAGGTGTCAGAAAAATGTGCTTATTATAGCGAGTATTGTATGTTTTCAGCGTTGGGCCTCAAACAGAAGATTATCGCAAGAGGTCGCTTCACAACATTGACCCCGCTTGAGGCCCTATAATGCTCAGTACACCATAGCTTTCCCAGGCTTGTCTCACTGCTACCACAAGCGGGCCTAAAAGACAAAAACCTCACTTTAGATTATGATTTTCCCAATTGCTCCTCAACACCACCACTCAAGTGTTTGATGTGTTTCACCTCTAAGGGCTTAATTAACGAGTAAAACCCTTCAAATATACGAGGTGGTATCAAAACATTTAGAGACTAGTTTTGTAACACACCAAGGCTGTATGCACAGTAACAGGGAGCATGGACCTTCATAGGTCAGTATGCCAAAAGACATTATCCTGTGTACATCGGGAGCTGTGCAACCGGTTCTATTCTGACCAAGTGCATTACCACTAGGGTTGCACCGTTCAATAAAGGAACGGTAGCCCCTGGTGTCCTACTGCACTATATTGGTACTTGTGCAAATACTCCGATATCTAAAACTGATACTTTCAGGCTCGGTTCTTTCAGCTGTCAGCGGGAACCCCACGCTGACAGCTGAAATATAAAAAAAAAAGCTGGCAATTATCAGTTGTTAAGAAGTGAGGCTGCTGCGTCCTTAACAACCGATGACTCATTCAGCTGTCGGTGGGATTCCTCTGTTGACAGCTGAAATGTTAAAGAAGTCCAGCAATTGGACCTGTCAGGAAAAAAAAACAGCCATGTTTATCAACAACATTGCTCAGCTGACATAAAAGACAGGGGGCAAAAATTGGGACTTTAAATGAAGGCTTGGCTGGGTAGAGGCACAATCTTCCATCCCTATAATTGGAATAAAAAGAAAGCTAAAAAAAGCTAACTAGGAGGGGATTGGGACTTTAAATGATACACGAGTGTGAGAGAAAGATACTGGATGGATATGGTAAAACAATTTATTTTAGAAATAGAACAATATTTTCATAGTATACATCATATAGTCAATATTCAAATAGGTCAGTACAGACCCAATATATAATATGTGTACATGGATACAAAGATACAAAGCATACATTTGATGGTATACAAAAAATTGCCCTCATCCATCACATTGATGTGGTTATGTAAAATATTCCATTACCGATAAACCTGCGTTTGTCCATGATCTCAAGTACCCCCCAAGGGGGTTGGTCTAGAAGACCTTGTAAAAAATTGTCTTAGGTACAGCGTTTGATGGCAGCTGGTGGCTCTACGCACGTTTCGTGACTGAATGTCACTCATCAGGAGCAGGCTCGTCACTTGTCTAAGGTAAAGAAAAAAATCATATAGATATATTGGGAAAAATCACCATGCGGGAGGAAACGATAATCCTCCATAATAAAAATTCCCAAGAAAACCAACCTGTTGTATCCAAGGACCGTGCACACGCAGGCAGGGAGGGGGGACCAACAAGGGGCATCCACAAATGGGAGCTGAGGCGGAATGCATGGCAGCAAGATCCCCCCAGGCATTCCGACATGCAGGCACGGGCGTCTCCAGGGTGAAATTTAGCTTTTTTTTAGCTTTCTTTTTATTCCAACATTGCTCAGCTGCTGAAATACTATAATAAAAAAGAAGCATTGTTTCTTGTTGTATCTTTCTGTTTCTTCATCTACAGATCAAAGGGATGAATTTCAATCTGCAGATGAAGTCAGTTTAAAGCAACCTGTGAAGTAAAAATATATATATATTGTTTTTTATTAAATTTTCCTGTTTTAACCCCTTATTAACCCTACTCTAATCAGCCTTAAAGTGGTTGTAAACTCTTTACAACCACTTTAACCTACAGGTAAACCTATAATAAGGCTTACCTATAGGTACCGTTCATATCTCATAAACTTGCATAGTTTAGGAGATATGCACTGTAATAGCATGTGCCAATGTCATCGGCACATGTGCACTGAAGAAACGGCCCGAGTGGGCCGTTTCTAAAGTGACTGTGCTGTGTCCGACGGCTCCCGCGCGCATGCGTGGGAGTGATGTCATCGCGGCTCTGGCCAATCACAGCGCCGGAGCTGGCGAACCCGGAAGAAGCATGTCGCCGGTCACATCGGTGTGCAGGGACCGCTGCAACAGCTTCATTCTAAGGTATTTCATAATGAGCAAGTATGCGATGCATACTAGCTCATTATGCCTTTGTCTTGCAGGTTTTTTTCTTCCTGGGTTTACAAGCACTTTAAAGTGATTGTAAAGTCTCTTTTTTAAAAAAAATAAATAAACAACAAACATGTTATACTTACCTCCTCTGTGCAGTGGTTTTGCACAGAGCAGCCCCGATCTTCCTCTTCTCGGGTCCCTCTTCGAGCAAACATGAAATTCTGCGTGAAACTGGACAAATCTTCCACAGAGACGTTTGAAGTGATTCGACAATGTTACGGCGATGGTGCAATGAGTCGTTCAAGGTGTTTTGAGTGGCACCTGCGCTTCTAGAGCGGAAGAACATTACTGGAAGATGACGAGAGATCAGGAAGACCTTCAACAAGCTCAACCCCTGAAAATGTTGAAACCATTTGGCAACTTGTGCATGATTGTCAGAGAACGATCGCGTGTGCCACTCAAACGACTCATTGCAGCATTGCCGTAAACTTGACGAATCATGTCAAACATCTCTGTGGCAGATTTGCCCGGTTTCATGCAGAATTTCACTTTGCTCTTTTTTCTGACTTGCTGTCCATGATGAAATAGCAGACGTGGCAATGCACGTGGTCAGAATAGCACCAGTTGCACAGCTCCCGATGTACACAGGAAGATGTCTTTTGGCACACTGACTTATAAAGGTCTTGTGCTGCCATCTGTTGGCGTGTTACAAAACCAGTCCCAAAACATTTTACTACCACCTCGTAAGTGCTTGAGCAGAGGTGCTATGGATCAATAAAGCTTTGAGACAATCATATTCCAATGTGAGGCTGTTGGTTGTTTAGTACAGTAGTGGTGGGATTGTCACGTGGTGGAACCCTCACGGTGTAAATATCCAATTGTCTGAATGGGGCACCATCCCTACTTTAAAAACAAAACTTCCCCTTAACCTCTACCAAGGAGGCAAGAGGGGACAGACATAAATTGGGATTTTAAATGTGCCACCAGAGAGAATGCAGTCGATATAAATCTAAAACATAAGTCCTTATTAACAAAGTTTAAAACACAGTAAAATATTACATATCTGGTGCCCTGTGCCCATATCATCAAACATATATATAATAAATTCCATAAAATGAATCAACAGGTTTCGCGAACAGGTCGCTTCCTCAGGATCCACGCCTCTTGACAATATCTTTGTTGTTTATCTATAAAATAATGAATGACATACACAGAATACATGCAGTTCCAAACAGAAATTTCAGAGCAATTAAATTATAAAATGTCACACGTGTGTGTGGTTAGATGATGGAGGCAGAGAGAGGGGTAGGGAGAAGGAGGGAAAAAAAACAATGCAAACACCTGACAGACATACTAACCCTCACAAAAGGATGGGGGGGGGTCACAACTGTGGGGTGACAGGATGACCAGAAAAAATAGGTAGACCAAGATCCATTTTATGTCATATATACTGCATATAATGAATGGCATAAAATTGATTGACACATTTCACAAGCAAGTCGCTTCCTCAGGATCCACACCTCTTGAGAATATGTATGTTGTTTATCTATAAAAAAATCAATGACATATATAGAATACAGTCAATTCCATGTAAATGCAGCCACCACATCTAATGATTGGTAAGCTGCAATATAGGAGGACACATTTGGTTTTTGGTTTAACCACTTCCCGACCGCGTGCCGTGTTTTCACGGCGGCAGTCGGGATGCTGAGCACGAAAAAGACGGCGATCTGCGAACAGCCGCTAGGGGGCGCACACACCCGCCGCACTCCTGAGGAGTGTGCCCGCGGCTGGGGCGGACCCGATGTCCGCCGGCGAGCCGCGATGAGCGGCCACAGGGAAAGAGCGGGTCAAAAATGCCCGACATGTCCGCTGCAATATCGCAGTACCGCTAAAAATCGCAGATCGCCGCCATTACTAGTAAAAAAAATAAAATAAAATAAAAACCCCAGAAATGAATTCTCATCGTCCGTAAACGCGGCCACTTTTGCGCAAACCAATCAATAAATGCCGATTGTGATTTTTTTTTTACAACAAATATGAGGAAGAATATAAATCGGCCAAAACTGGTGAAAAAAAAATTTTTTTTTTTTTTTTTTTTGGATTAGAATTTTAGCAAAAAGAAAGAAATTTGGGTTTTTTTGCAAAATGTTCGCTCTTCTTTTGTTTATAGCGGTGATCAGAAATGACGCAGAGGCGATCAAATACCACCAAAAGAAAGCTCTATTTGTGGGGAAAAAAAGAACACAAATTTTGTTTGGGTGCAACGCCGCACGACCGCGCAATTGTCAGTTAAAGCGACGCAGCACCGAATCGCAAAAAGTGCTCTGGTCCTAAAGCTGGAAAACCTTCCGGTTGGTAAGTGGTTAAAACCGCTTTAATTTTTGCTGAAAGGACTGAAACTGATCTAAAATGTTGCTTTGTTTTTTTCCGGTGCTGACATATATGCATTAAAAGAACAATTTTATGCTTTTAAATTGGAAGCCCCGCGGAGCAGGTTACTGGCGGAAATTGAAAGGTTAATCAGCGGAATGCGCGGATGTGACTGCAATAGGGACATTCAATTATGAGGCTCTTTGGGGGGCCAAGAATGGAAGGAACCAGTTCAATGTTTCCTACAAAGTGCTACAAATATGTTGATGAATAAACAAAATAAATAAAGATATAAAATAATAGGAATACAAATTTAGCTGGGTTGTGGGTCGCAGGGGATGCTGAGCCCCCTAGTCCGGTGATGAGCGCATCCTTCGCAACATCTCTTATTATAGAAGAGGCAACAAGGCAGCATCCCAATATTTTATTCCTTTTAACGTGACCCCCGACGGGGCCCTTTTCTGGGCCAAAGAAGGCGGAGTCTAGGTGCTCTGACAAAGGCGCCATTATACTGCTATGAACAGAAGTGAACTGACATAGCAGGAAAGTTAATGATGTGTGCTGGGAAGGGATGGAGAATCCTACATCAGCCAAGACGAGGAGATTATCTGGCCGCCGTCGCTGTTAACCCTTCTTTTAATTCATTTGAGATCTCCTCTTTCTCTACAAGCAAAGCCGTCTGAAAATGAACTCGTTGCTCATCCGCTAGAGTAGATGGCAACCCTAAATGAAGGGCATTGAGTTTGCACCGTGCATCATAAACAATGCTCCCTTTTACCGTTCAATTTTTATTGCAGATTTTGCAATCAAGACAAGAAGATCCCAATGTCCCAACGCCATGGGATGTAATTATAGCAATACATTGCTCACAAGAATACAAAGCAGTACAAAGGGAAACCACCACCATGAAGCTTCTACTCCTGATGCCTGAACGATAACGTAATCCAGCCTTTCCCATCCTTTGCAACACAGAGCAACCATTGAAATAACTTTGGAGGTTCAGAAAACACCCGCTAAAAATGACTATATCTATAACGCATGATACATGAGTGCAGTGGCCTCCAAACTGCGCCCTCGGGGGCCTGATGCAGCCCTTTGCTTGTCTTTTTCTGTCCCTTGGGGCCACTTTTCCTCTCACTGAAACAAGACACTATTCCTTCCACTGGCACCAACAATGGGGCACTATTTCTCCCACTGACACCAACAATGGGACATTATTTCTCCCACTGACACCAACAATGGGTCACTATTTCTCCCACTGACACCAATGATGGGGCACTATTCCTTCCACTGACACCAATGATGGGGCACTATTCCTCCCACTGACATCAATGATGGGGCACTATTCCTCCCACAGACACCAATGATGGGGCACTATTCCTCCCACTGACATCAATGATGGGGCACTATTCCTCCCACAGACACCAATGATGGGGCACTATTCCTCCCACTGATACCAATGATGGGCACTCTTCCTCCCACTGATACCAATGATGGGGCATTATTCCTCCCACTGATACCAATGACGGGGCATTATTCCTCCCACTGATACCAATGACTGGGCATTATTCCTCCCATTGATACCAATGACTGGGCA
>BLSH010071284.1:2039428-2056617 GCA_018402905.1 Glandirana rugosa | reverse complement strand
TCCCCATTTATTTGTAGGGCACTTGCCCTAGTTTGAAGATGATTTTAGAACAGTTATATGGCTTCTACCGTTAATTAATACTTTTCAGACACAGTTTGAAGATGATCCACATTCACCTCCATTTTTGCTTTTTTTATGTTTTTATTTTTTTAAAAATATTTACAGTTATTTCCCTGTCCCCATTTTTTTGTAGGGCACTTGCCCTACCCTTACCCCCATTTTACTTCCTTTTGCAGCCCTCTGGGGCTTTCCAGGACTTTCCTACAGCCATTTTTGTGCCTAAAAGTTCGGGTCCCCATTGATTTCAATGGGGTTCGTTGTCCGTGCGATCGTTCGGGTTCCGTCCGGACCCGGACCCGGACTTTGTCACGAAGTTCGGACGGACCAGCAGAACCCGAACTTCCAGGTGTTCGCTCAACTCTAGTGCTAACCCAATTTATTAAATGTGTAATTTAGGTGTTAGCTATTGGGTACCCAATATTAGCCTGGGGCACTGTGCGTGCCATGAGTTTAGCAGATAAAAAGCCAGGGGCTCCTGTGGACAGCTCTAGATCTGTTTCCAGTTTACTGAGCCCTGGTTGCTGTAGGTTACTACACTGTGAACATTGTCTTTGCATATGTCACTAGCCCATTATATTACATGTAATACAGATAGTTGTTATGTTTTATTAATATTGGGCTGGGACACTGTGCATGCCATGGAGATATAAACAGCAGCTAAAGTGCCAGGGGGTCCTGTAGACATCTCTAGATCTGTTTACAATTTTACTGAGCCCTCCTTGCTGTAGTTTACTACACTGTGCACATTGGCCTTGTATATGCTGCTAGCCCAGTTTAATAAATGTGCAATGCTGGTATTAGTTCTGGGGTACCCAATATTGGGCACTGTATGTGCCATGGGTTTAGAAACTGATAAAGTGCCAGGGGCTCCTGTAGATGGTTATAGATATGATTCCAGTTTTTATGGGGTAACTGATTGGTCTAGGACACTATGTGTACCATGGAATTAGAAACAACAGCCAAAGTGCCAGGGGTTCCTGTAGATGACTATATAGGTATGACTCCAATGTCACTCAGCACTGGTTGCTGTAGGTTATTGCACAGAGCACATTGGCCTTGCATATGGAGCTAGCCCAATTTAATACATGTGCAATGCTGGTATTAGTTCTGGGGTACCCAATATTTGGCACTATGTGTGTAATGGGTTTAGAAACAAATAAAGTGCCAGAGGGTTCTGTAGATGGCTATAGATATGATTCCAGTTTTGTATGAGCCCTGATGGCTGTAGGGGATTATGCTGTGCACATTGGCTTTGCACAAATGATGCTATCCACATTTAATAAACTAAGACATTAACTGAGCCCAGGTTACTGCACTGTGAACATTGGCTGTGCACATGGTGCTACTCCAATGTATTAAATGTAATGCAGGTGTTAGTTATAAGGGAACCCAATATTGGGCTGGGACATTGTTAGTGCCATAGGTTTAGAAACAGATAACCTGCAAGGGGTTCCTGTAGATGGCTATATGCATGATTCCAGTTGTGTAGGAACCCTGGTTGCTTTAGGGGATTATGGGAACATTGACTTTGCACATGGTGTAAGTCCAATTTATTAATTGCAATACAGGTGTTATGGGACCCAATATTGGGCAAGGACATTGTGCATGAGCATGCCATGGGTTTAGAAACCGCTAAAGTGCCTGTACTTGGCTCCATACCTGTTTCCAATTTTACTGAGCTCAGGTTGCTGTAGGTTACTGCATCATGCACATTGGCTTTGCATATGGCACTAGCCCGGTTTCTTGCATGTGTAATACACAAATTAGTTATGGATTACCAATATTGTGCAGGGATACTGTGCATGCCATGGGACACAAATAACAGCAGCTAAAGTGGCAGGGGTACCTGTAAATGGCTCTAGATCTATTTTCAGTTTTAATAAGCCCTGGTTGCTGTAGGTTACTACACCAAGAGCTCAGGCTTTGCATATGGTGCTAGCCAATTTCAATAAATATGCAATACATGTATTAATTATGGAGTATCCCATTTTGGATTAGGACACTGTGTGCCCAAGGGACTAGAAACAGCAGCTAAAGTGTCAGGAGTTCCTGCAGATGGCTATAGGTATGTTTCCAGATTTTACTGAATCCAGGTTACTGCCCTGTAAGCATTGACTTTGCACATGGTGCTAGCCCAATTTAACAAATGTGTAATACATGTATTAGTTATGGAGCACCCAATATTGTGCATGCTATGGGTTTAGAAACAGCAGCTAAGGTGTCAGGGGTTCCTGTAGCTGGCTATATAGGTATGTTTCTAGTGTTACTAAGCACTGGTTGCTGTAGGTTACTGCACTATCAGCATTGCCTTTGCACATGGTGCTAACCCTTTGATCAATAAATGTGTAATACAAGTATTAATTAGGGGGCCCCCAACATTGTGCATACCATGAGTTTAGAAACAGCAACTGAAGTGCTAGGAATTCCTGTACTTGGACTTATAAGTTTGTTTCTAGATTTACTAAGCCCTGGTTGCTGTAGGTTATAGCATTGGTAGCCTTCCTTTTGCACATGGTGCTAGCCCAATTTAATAAATATTACTTAGGGGGCACCCAGCATTGTGCATACCATGTGTTTAGAAACAGCAGCTAAGGTGCCAGGGGCTCCTGTAGGCTGTGTAGGTATCTTTGGAGTGTTACTAAGCCCTGGGTGCTGCATTACATTGTGAACATTGCCTTAGCACATGGTGCCAGGCTGCCAGCCCAGATCAATAAATATCTAATACATGTATTATGTATGGAGCAGCCAATAGTGTGCTTGCCATAGGTATAGAAACAGCAGCTAAGGTACTTGGAGTTCCTGTAGCTGGCTATGAAGGTATGTTTCTAGTGCTTCTGAGCCCTGGTTGCTGTGGGTTATTGCACTGTGAACATTGCCTTGGTGCTAGCCCAATGTGCAATACATGCATTATTTATGGGGCACCCAATCTTGTGCATGCCATGGGTTTAGAATTAGAATCAGAATTTAGAATCAGAAGCTAAGGTGTCAGAGATTCCTGTAAATAGCTATATTTCCAGATATACTAAGCCCTAGTTGCTGTAGGTTATTGCACTGTGAGCAATGACTTTGCCCAATTTATTGCATGTATTAGTTATGGGGCACCCAATCTTGTGCATGCCATTGGTTAAGAGACAGCAGCTAAGGTGCCAGGGGTTCTGTAGCTGGCTATATAGGTGTGTTTCTAGTGTTACTGAGCTGCATTTATGTAGGTTGTTGCACTGTGGGCATGGTGTTACCCCAATTGAATAAACGAATGTCATTAACTGAGCCCTGGTTGCTGTAGGTTACTGCACTGTGAGGTTTTGCAATTAGTGCTAGCCCAATTGAATAAATGTACAATACATGTCTTACAATATTGTGCATGCCAGGGGTTTAGAAGCAGCAGCTAATGTGTCAGGGGTTCCTGTAGATAGCTCTTGTCTTGATATATTTCTAATTTTACAGATTCCTTATTTTATTGATGTGCACCTTATCAGTAAGAGCTGGAATTTTTGTCCACTAGAGGGCAGTCAAAGACCAAATACCAATGTTCTACCGACTGGTGTAGGGAGTAATACCTGTACTGTATATGGCATTATAGCACCAACCTGGGTGCATCGATGTCAGACACTGTGTGCCTGAGCATGGCACAGCAACCCCACTGCCAAGACTGACATCACAGTGCAATGCCAGGGATGACTTACAATCTCAGGGGCAAGTCATAAGCAGCTTACATCCCATAATGACACCTACTATGAATTGGCATGTGAATGCATGGCAGTGTGGTGTAAATGTGGGTGTATGTTGGATGGGGGTGCCCCCTGGATCCATACCTTCTAGGATAAAGTAGACTTTCTCCAGTGCCATGGTGATGCCTCTTATAATCCAAATGTCAGATGAGCTTTGTGGTGCCCCAGTGCCAGGTCAGAAATCCACAGGCAGAGGGCATTCCATGCCAGGTCCCCCCATGGGTATCCAGGAAGGGGGGGTGCTGGGGGTCCTGTGTGCTCAGAGCCTCCGGGTGTCAGGATCCCTGAAGTGTACCAGCAGCCCTGGGCAGAGAGGGGGCTCTGTGCTGAAGATCTGCAGCCCTGGCAGCACTTCACACCACTGCCCACAGGTACCCAAATCCATCAGGGTGACCACCCCTGGGTGCCCCCTCTCAGCTGTGTCCTGGGGGGCGATGCTGGGCTGCCATCCTTGGCGGGGGAGGAAGAAGGATGTCCAGGGTAGGAGGAGGGGGTGCAGGAGACAGGAGCTGGGCTGGGTGGGCTGGCGGCTCAATGAAGAGTTGCCAACAAATGTGGCTCATTTAGGATGAGAGGCTGCAAGAGCTGCCACTGCGCATGCGTCCTCCCAACTCTCCATCCAGCGGAGCCAGTCAGCTGCTCAGCATCCTATGGAGCTCTCTGCCTGTCTTCATGTCCATCCATCCATCCATCCATCCATCCATCTCAGCCTGTCCCTGCTAAGAGTCCCTCTACACAGTGCCTGTCCATCCATCCATCCATCCATCCATCCATCCATCTCAGCCTGTCCCTGCTAAGAGTCCCACACAGTGCCTGTCCTTCCATCCATCCAGCACCTGTCCCTGCTAAGAGTCCCTCTACACAGTGCCTACCCTTCTATCCATCCATCCATCTCAGCCTGTCCCTGTAGAGTCCCTCTACACAGTGCCTGTCCATCCATCCATCCATCCATCCATCCATCCATCCATCCATCTCAGCCTGTCCCTGCTAAGAGTCCCTCTACACAGTGCCTGTCCATCCATCCATCCATCCATCCATCTCAGCCTGTCCCTGCAGAGTCCCTCTATACAGTGCCTGTCCTTCCATCCATCTCAGCCTGTCCCTGTTAAGAGTCCCACACAGTGCCTGTCCATCCATCCATCCATCACCTCTCCCTAAAGAGTCCCTCTACCCTCTACACAGTGCCTGTCCTTCCATCCATCCATCCATCCATCACCTGTCCCTGCAGAGTCCCTCTATACAGTGCTTGTCCTTCCATCCATCCATCCATCCAGCACCTGTCCCTGCAGAGTCCCTCTATACAGTGCTTGTCCTTCCATCCATCCATCCATCCATCCATCCCCTGTCTCCATTCTCTGCCCCCTCTTAGTGATTCCATCTCTCCTTGCACTGCCTGTCATCTTTCTATCACACCGCACCTTCCTATGTGCCTTGCACTGTGCATTGTGTTAGTAGAACATATCAATCCTAAATGTGATGTTCAGGGGTTGTGAACTCCCCATCCATCCCACCCCTCCTTTGCTTTCCTTGTATTGCCTCTTATTTCAGCATTTTGCTCTGACACCTTAAATTAACTCCTTCCCTTCCACCCCTCACTAAGTACAGCATAGCTCTGCACACATAACAATGTCCTTTAAAATGCAGGCAGCCTGCTGAGCTCAGGTCAGGGGCCCCATCCATCACATTCATCATCTCTATCACATTGACCCTTTCACTGCCAGGGACAACAAATCCATAACACAGTAGGTGCAATTGGCGGGCATCTGCTTTTAACTGCTTACTGTGCAAATAAGAATGAGCTCCATGTCCTATGTGCCAAAATATATCATACATCCCATAGACTATTAACTTGTTCACTGCCAGAGAGAAGCAGTTTATAGGGAGTTATTCTGCATCAGTTTATTAACCTGTGCATTTCCAAAAAAGGAATGCAGCATGCCAGGGAAATATCCTATACAATGTATATCATTCATTACCAGCTCTGGTGAAATGTAACACATCCAGAGGTGAGCTGCGCACCATACAGCCTAGCAGAGCTTTAACCATTTCCATGTGCACAGCACTGAACTATAAGCAAAATAAATATATTAACCCGTTCAGTGCAACAGGACTGTGTATGGAGTTTTCTATTAAATTCTCTCAAAGCTTTAGCAGCATGCAGGGTGGAAACTTGGGCTAGCAACCAACCTATTACAGCACATGGGGGTACAGTGCCCACAGCACACATATAATGCTGATATACATTTCTTCCCTTGCCTTCCCTGCCACAGTGTATAATATATATATAATGGCACCTATAGCATTGCATGAACTAGGATATGGGATTGCTCTTTTATTTAACCCCTTCTCGCTTTGCTCCCATCATCCCTCTCTCATATGATAAGGGGCTTGCAGAGGTCAGATATGTGGAGGGAAGAAGGGCAAAAGGCTGCTGGAGGTGGCTTGGAAGAGAAATTGTTCTTTGTAAGGGGAGGGAATGGATGTAGAAAATCTATGAGACTTCTCAGTCTAGCAGCAGGCAGGAGCTGTCCTTTCAGCACCATTGCCCAGAGCAGAATGCACTCCTAAAGGTGGGGTAAGACAAGAGCTGCCCTCTCAGTACCTCCCCAGAGCAACCTGGGGAGAGAGTCGGCCCTCCTTCCAGGTGGGGGAAGACAAGAGCTGCCCTTTTCAGCACCGCCCCAGAGCAACCTGGGGAGAGCCGGCACTCCTTCCATGCAGGCGGCTAAGACAACATGTGGTAAGATAAGAGCTGCACTCTCAGCACCGCCCCACAGCAATCCGCGGAGAGAGCCAGCACTCCTCCCAGGCGGGGTAAGACAAGAGCTGCCCTCTTAGCACCGCCCAGAGCAACCTGCGGAGAGAGCCGGCAATGTTTCCAGGTGGGGTATAAGATCAGAGCTGCCCTCTCAGCACCTACCCAGAGCAACCTGCAGAGAGAGAGCCGACAGGACTATCAGACGAGGTAAATCGGGAGCTGTGCTTTCAGTACAGCCCCAGAGCAACCTTCAGACAGAAAACAAGCATTATACCAGACGAGGTAAGAAAGGAGCTGTCCTTTTGGTACCACCACACACAGTGCAGCCTTTGGAGAGAGCCGGCACTCCTTCCAGGCGGGGTAAGACAAGAGCTGCCCTCTCAGCACCGCCCCAGAGCAACCTGCAGAGAGAGAGCCGACAGGCCTACCAGACGGGGTCAGAGGGGAGCGGTGCTTTCAGCACCGCCCAGAGCAACCTGCAGACAGAAAGCCAGCATTATACCAGACGAGGTAAGAAAGGAGCTGTCCTTTCAGAACCGCCACACAGAGCAGGCTTCGGAGAGAGCCAGCACTGCTTCCAGGCGGGGTAAGACAAGAGCTGCCCTTTCAGCACCGCCCCAGAGCAACCTGGGTAGAGAGAGCCGGCACTCCTTCCAGGCGGGGTAAGACAAGAGCTGCCCTCTCAGCACCGCCCCAGAACAACATGTGGAGAGAGAGGCAGCAGGCCTACCATGTGGGGTAAGAAAGGAAATGCCCCTTCGGTACCCTCTGCCCAGAGCAGCCTGCAGGCAGAAAGCAAGCATAAGGCCTCATACACACGGACGTTTCTTAAAAAATAAACAAAACGTCGGCCCGACGTCAAGGAAAAAAAATCAGTGTTTTTCAGCGTTATGCATGGGCGTTAGTGAGCGTTAGTGAGCGTCGGCGTCAATAGGCGTTTTTTTTTTTAAATCATCCCTCTGCTATTTTTCAACCTAAAAACGTCGGCGTCAAAAAACGCCGGTTAATGCTGGTACGGCGTTAGTTGGCGTTAGTGAGCATTTTGTGCCGTCGGCGTCAAAAAAACGCCAAAACGTTACAGCCTCAGAACGCGCTGGCCGTGGGTTCTAGTTTCAGCTCACTAACGCCGACGCCATCTACAGCTCAAAAACGTTGGCATTTTTATAGGGCCATTGACTAACATGGAGAGTTGCAAAAAACGCCAGAAAATGCCAGCTTCAAAAAACGTCCGTGTGTATGAGGCCTAAAACTAAACGAGGTAAGAAAGGGGTAGGAGAGGAGCTGTGCTTTGATCACAGCCCCAGAGCAACCTGCAGAAGGAAAGCCAGCAAACTACCAGAGGCGGTAAGAAAAGGAGATGTCCCTTCTGTACCACCACCTAGAGCAGCCTGCAAAAAGAGAGTCAGCACTAAAATCAAGCTGGTAAAAGAGGAGCTGTCTTTTTAGCACCAGTGCCCAGAGCAACCTACCAGAGAGAAAGCCAGCACTCCTTCCAGGCAGGGTAACCCTATAGCAACCTGTGGAGAGAAAGCAGGCAGGTCTACCAAGCAGGGAAAGAGAGGAGCCTGCCAGGACCTTCTAGACCAGTGGTTCTCAACTCCGGTCCTCGGGACCCACCAACAGGCCAGGTTTGCAGGATAACTGAAATACATCATAGGTGATATCATTTGCTGCTCAGTGATTGCAATATTGTAGTCTGCATCTCCCCAAGGTAATACTGAAAACCTGGCCTGTTAGTGGGTCCTGAGGACAGGAGTTGAGAACCACTGGCCTAGGACTTGTAGTTGACCAAAGTCTGTTCAACCACTGATTGCATTTCAGCCAGGGATGCCTTAAAGGAGCCTATTCTGAAAAAAACATGAATAGAGGCTGTTGCTGCTGACATGTAGCTGAAATTGCTAGATTCTTTGCTGAACTTCTCACTTCAATTCTTTAGGTCAGTGGTTCTCAACCTCAGTCCTCACTCAAGTACCCCCAATTGGACATGTTTTCAGGTTTTCCCTTATCTTGCACAGGTTCTTTAAATCAGAGTTATTGGCTTGGTATTTTGGACAACTATTTTATCTAAGAGAAATTCCCAAAACATGGCCTGTTGGGGGTACTTGGGGACCAAGGTTGAGAACCACTGTTTTGGGTCACTGAACTGCATCAAGTAGGCAGATAAGAACTTCTGACTTTCCTGACCTGAATACTGGTTACAAGACAGGGACCCAGAAAATAATGAACTAGGAGGACCAACATAACAGCCAGGCAGTTTGCAAACGCAGAAGGAGGTCAGTTCTGGAGGAAATGTCACAGCTGTGTTCTGGACTTATAAAAATGTTACCTCCAGTTTAGGTTCCTAAGTAACAGTGATTAAAGTGTAGTAAACTCTATTTTTATTTTTGCCTACAACTAAGCTTATACTAAAGTGTACCTGAAGGTTAAATGAATATCTAAACCTGCACCATTTAGGACAGCCTTTCTCAACCTTTTCAACATAGAGGAACCCTTAAAATAATTCTCCGGTCTTGGGGAACCCCTGCTAAAAATTTAAAATCTACAACTCATGATACATTAGTGTGATGGTCAATGGGAAGAATGCTCCTTACACTTGTGGTCAATGGGAAGAATGCTCCTTACACTTGTGGTCATTGGGAAGAATTACCCCCTTACAGATAGCTAAAAAGATCAATGGTATCATTGGGAATTTATCTGAGAGGTAGAAATTGACCGTTGCTCAAGGAACCCCTAGCAACCTTTGGAGGAACCCTAGGGTTCCACGGAACCCTGGTTGAGAAACCCTGATTTAGGAGATATTCTAGTGAGCAGCAGCTGGTGATGTCACCAGTGCATCTACTCCAAAGGAATGGCATACCCGTGATGCCAACGCTGCTAGGCCATTCAATCGGCCGCAGCTTGTGATGCTAGAAAGAAGACTGAGTGAAAATGGCAGCCTCTGCCGCAGTGACAGCGCGTAGCTGGAGGGCTTTGTTTCAATGTAAGTCTTCACAATATGCTAGTGTACAATGCATAGGACATTGTGCCTTTACCTTGCAGGGAGAGTTTTTTTCCAGTGGCTACTGCAGCTTTAATCATTAGTCAGATGAGTCAGTAAGATTTAACAAAGGTTAGAGCAGAATGCACTGATTAAAGTTTGCGGCTGCCAGTATAGAAGCGCACAGCTAGTGATTGACTATAAAAGTCATTGAAGTCGATTTCATGAAGTTTCACGCTTATTGGCAGTGCTAATTTCGACATCAAATTTCAATTTCGTTTTAGTTATAGTCATTTTACTAAAATCCCGTTTTAGTTGTATTTTAGTCATCTGAGTTGTTTTAATTTTAGTCATATTTTAGTCAACTAAAATCTCCAGTACATTTTAGTCGGCTTAAATCGAATGGGTTTAGTTAACTACTTAAGGACCGGAAGGATTTACACCCTTCCTGACCAGGCCATTTTTTGCAATATGGCACTGCGTCACTTTAACTGACAATAGCGCGGTCGTGCGACGCTGTATCCAAACAAAATTTATGTCCTTTTCTTTTCCACAAATAGAGCTTTCTTTTGGTGGTATTTGATCACCTCTGCCGGTTTTATTTTTTGCGCTATAAACAAAAAGCTAGCAACAATTTTGGGGAAAAAACAATATTTTTTACTTTTTGCTATAATATATATCCAAAAAAAAAGTCATCAGTTTAGGCCGATATGTATTCTACTGTTAAAAAATGTAGATTTTTTTTTTTTTTTACTCGACACAGTTTAATGATCTGCACCCACTTCCTCAGGGCTAACATAAACATATTATATCCAAATAAGTGAGAAACACGTTATACTTACCCTTCAAAAATCCATATATATGAAAATGCATTTTTCCACCATTCATTTTGATTTTCATGGTTCACATGCAGATTCTCTCCACATGGGCTATGTCATGTCTTGCATATGCACCTAACTCCTGATGAATGGTAGAGAGCCATGCAACGCGTAGAGTTTTTAGGGTGCCCTGACAAGATTGGCTTATTACTTTTCAATTTTACTGGCCTGTGTTTAAAATGTATATACTGAAATGTTATCAAGTCAAATGTTATACATGTGTATGGTCTATGTGTATATCTATATGACTGGGTTGCCTTGCATATGGTATATCACCTTCCTACTCATTATGTATTATGAACTATGTATCCCTTGACTGTGGAATGTCCATAATGTATTTGTATTTGTTCAATAAAATATTTTATGCAACCCTTGTCTGCAGTGACATCCCTCATTTAAAGTCCCACTTTCTCTCTTTTTGTTTTCTCCCATGTCCTGTGGTCTGATGAGACCAAGATAAATGTATTTGGTTCAGATGGTGTCAAGCGTTTGTGGCGGCAACCAGGTGAGGAGTGCAAAGACAAGTGTGTCTTGCCTACAGTCAAGCATGGTGGTGGGAGTGTCATGGTCTGGGGCTGCATGAGTGCTGCTGGCATTGGGGAGCTACAGTTCATTGAGGGAACCATGAATGCCAACATGTACTGTGATATACTGAAGCAGAGCATGATCCCCTCCCTTCGACTGGGCCACAGGGCAGTATTCCAACATGATAACGACCCCAAACACCTCCAAGACCACTGCCTTGCTAAAGAAGCTGAGGGTAAAGGTGATGGACTGGCCAAGCATGACTCCAGACCTAAACCTTATTGAGCATCTGTGGGGCATCCTCAAATGGAAGGTGGAGGAGCGCAAGGTCTCTAACATCCACCAGCTCCGTGATGTCGTCATGGAGGAGGGGAAGACGACTGCAGTGGCAACCTGTGAAGCTCTGGTGAACGCCATGCCCAAGAGAGTTAAGGCAGTGCTGGAAAATAATGGTGGCCACACAAAATATTGACACTTTGGGCCCAATTTGGACTTTTTCACTTAGGGGTGTACTCACTTATTCAGTTATTTTGAGGGGACAGGAAATTTACACTGTTATACAAGCTGTACACTCACTACTTTACATTGTAGCAAAGTGTCATTTCTTCAGTGCTGTCACATGAAAAGATAGAATAAAATATTTACAAAAATGTGAGGGGTGTACTCACTTTTGTGAGATACTGTATATGTCATTGACATCATTGTTATGAAATCTCATGTCTACAGTTACATTTTTTTTTTTTTACCCGACACATTTCATGATCTGCATCCCCTTCCTCAGGGCTAACCATAAACATTATATCTTATTATTTGTGAAACACACGATATGCTTACCCTTTAGAAATTGCTATACATGCCATTGAAGTCAATGTCATGAAATCTCATGTCTACCGGCAGCAATAGTGGGGCCCTCTGCCCTGGTAGTCCTGGGACAAAAGCCCTTTAAACCTGTTTTATTTAAATGCCCTGAGTTTACCAATTTCTTCCTACGTTTGTAACATTACAGTGGGCAGGAGGGTTAAATCGCCGCACCATGTGGCCCCCAGAGTCACCCTTGACATTACATTTTAATCCCTATTTTATTACACACAGCCGGCGCTCTCCCCGTTATCCGTGCGTCCCATATTTCAGCTGTTAACAGGACACAGAGGATTGAAATGCCGTGTATTCGCTGTTTACATACATATATTAAATATCCGAGCAGCCAGCAGCTGGGAGTTTAGGTGACCTCGACAGCATCCATATTTATGAAGCCAGATTTCCCCTCATTATTGGCAGGGAGCATTGTGTGCAGATGCTTTCAGTGAATGATAATGGTAAGTGAGCGCTATCACGGGGCTCCGGGGGGGTCAGGAGTATGCTCAGAATGAGAGCGCTTTAATACCCATCCGATTAAAACAACAACATTAGTAAATAGATCCGGCGAATCATGCTTAGTAATATGTCACTGTAACACATGCAAGCAAATATTACCTCTCACAAAGATCATCCCTGGCTCTATATGCTTTTCTCCACAGAAGGTCAGCGCCATATTTGTTCAGGCATCATCCAGGATCACTGTCTACCTCCTGGGCTGAGATGCAGTGCAGTTCAGTTCTTGGCAGTGTTTGCAAATGTCTGACACAGATCAGCCCCCTGATGCAGCCTCTCACCGTGTGGCTTGCTACATAGTTTCAATGTGGAGTCTGATCGCTGGGGGGAGAGGAGACTGAGGAAATGTTTCAGCTCATCTCATCCTAGGCAAAGGAGCTGGACTGGAGCTAAGGCTCCATTCACATTAGCGCGTTTCCAAAGTCTCATGATCTCCAGCGCGACTTTTATGCGACATTTGGTGTGATTTTGACCCGACTTTATATTCTATGCATCAAAGTTGTATCAAAAGTCACACCAAAGTAGTGCAGGCACCTTTTCAAAGTCGCTGCGACTTTAAGTCACACCAATTTGAATAGGTGCCATTCATAGGCATGCGCAGGGGGTGTGCCAGGGCGCACCCTAACCACTGTGTGCAGTGCCAATTCCCCCTATTGCCTGGGCTTCCCCCAATGTTGTGCGAACATTTCAAAATGGAAAATGGGGAAAGGGGCTGATAAATATGTAATTTACAAGCCCCTTTCTTTCCTATATGAACACAGTGAACACATTGGGGTTGATTTACTAAAGCTGGAGAGTGCAAAATGTGGTGCAGCTCCACACAGAAACCAATCAGCTTTCAGGTTTAATTGTCTAAGCTTGATTGAACAAGCTGAGGTTAGAAGCTGATTGGCTAGCATGCACAGTTGCGCCGGTTTTTGCACTCTCCAGCTTTAGTAAATCAACCCCATTGACTCACTGTGTTCATTCATAACTGAAGTATAGCAAACAGTGTTTCCTATGCTTCAGTTTGTGAATGAACAGGAAGCCACTCAGCACAGAGCACTTCCCATTCATTCACTGTCTAGTGCAGCTGAGGCTGCAGAGAAAGGCATGCGTGTTTAAGCTTTGGGGTGCACCCCCTAATGCAATAGGCTGCGCACACCTATGCTGCCATTGAAAAGCATGGGGTGTGACTTGTCCTGTCAAAGTCGCATGACAAACCACACAAGCATGAATGGAGCCTAAAGGATGGCTTTTTATTGGCTACAGGTGTTGCTGCACATTGTGACATACCTGGAAGATATCCATGCAGACCTATAGGGTCCTCATACCAGGAGGTGTGTCAGAACGCGCGTTCCCATGTGTCGTTCATTGGCATTGACTTGCCCTATGTGCGTAAAACAAGCAAAAATATGTGCCAGCTCAATTTTTAAAATCACGCTGCGCCAAACTGCATAGCACCGCGGCACCATGCAGTTTGGTGGGACAAGTATAAGATTGTAGAAGCACCAATGGGCTGCCCTAAAATGTGACACATGGGAATGCGCAAAATAGTGTGTGCGCTTGGACACACCTACTGATGTGCCCACGCCATCCTTAATGGCACCCCCATGCGTCTAACTGTGGTGCCATGCTCTTTGGTGTCTCAACATTTTAAAAATGGCACATTTTACGTGTATATAGCAGCCCATTTAGGTTAACCTGTACAGATCCGCGCTATAGACAAAAGACGTCTACAGCGCGGATCTGAAAATCCGGGTGGACGTCCATGGACGTCCGCCCCTTTACACGCCCCCTGCGCGCAAGCTGCGTGGGCGTTCCCGCGGGTCGGGCGGACTCGATGTCCGCTCCTGACCCGCGATCGCCTTACAGAGCTGTAGAACGGGGAACCGCCGATGTAAACACGGCGGTTCCCCGTTCTGTGACAGGGGACAAACAGATCTACTGATCCCTGTCACTGGGATCAGTTAGATCTGTTATGTCCCGGCCAGCCCTGCCCCCCCACAGTTAGAACACAGCCAGGGAACATTGTTAACCCCTTCACTGCCCCCTGCAGGTTAACCCCTTCACTGCCAATGACATTTATACAGTAATCAGTGGACATTTAAATTTCTGATCGCTGAATAAATGTCATTGGTCCCAAAAAAGTGTCAAAAATGACCAACATGTCCGCCCCAATATCAAAGTCCCGATAAAAATCGCAGATCGCCGCCATTACCAGTAAAAAAAATAATAATAATAACGCCATAAATCAATTCCCATAGTTTGTAGACGCTATAACTTTTGCGCAAACCAATCAATAAACGCCGATTGCGATTTTTTTTACCAAAAATATGTAGAAGAATATAAATCGGCCAAACCCAATGAATATTTTTTTTTTTTTTTTTTTTTTTTGGATATTTATTAGAGCAAAAAGTAAAAAATATTGTTCTTTTTTCAAAATTGTCGCTCTTGGTTTTGTTTATAGCGCAAAAAATAAAAACCGCAGAGGTGATCAAATACCACCAAAAGAAAGCTCTATTTGTGGGGAAAAAGGACATCAATTTTATTTGGGTACAACGCCGCACGACCGCGCAATTGTCATTCAAAATGCGACAACGCTGAAACCTGAAAATTGGTCTGGGCAGGAGGGGGGTTTAAGTGCCCAGTAAGGAAGTGGTTAATAGGCTGCCCTAAAATGTAAAATGCGCAAAAAAAGTGCTGGTGTGATCTTTAAAATCGGGCTGCACCAAAATGTATGGTACTGCAGGACCATGCGTTTTGGCATGTGCAAACATTTGCTAGATACGTTAGGAATTAATGGCGTCCATGCAAGTCTGCAAAAGTGCGGGAAAATGCGCAAATTTTGCATGCGCTCCTGGTGTGAACAAGCCCTTAATGAAAGGTCAACTTTACATAAAACGCATTGGGCTCAATTCCCTTCACTATAACACACATGTTTGCAAATGATCCTTCTTTTCAGCCATGTGACCGTTATTTTCACTTCTCATTGGCTGTCATTGATAAAAATAACGGCGATGATCGTTATTTGCATCTACGAAGCTCAATGTGCAGCAGCCAGCGCAGCGCGGTGGATGGGGGCCGAGGCCGCCGCATCTTTAACATATCAATATCAATATAAGGGCAGTCAGCTCATTATGGAAGCTGCGGAGTGACTGCGTCCCCAGAGATTTCCCGGAGAATCCCCTGCCAATGACTACACGCGTGTCATTATTTATTTTCAATCACAAGCTAACACCGCTAACCCGGCCTATCAATCTGCGAAGAGTCTCCAGGCTGAATCATTAATCTGACACCCAATGATCAATATTAATTCATGTCCAGCCCTGCCAAGCTTCCCCGAGCCGAGATTTTACCCAAAGCGTGGAGAGACCGGAAGGGATTATTGGCTTTATATATGAACCTACCTATCCATACACCCCAGACAAACCCAGGGCTATGGATAAGGCAGTACAGCCAGCACTCCTGTACTGGGCCCGGGCCTCATTAGTTCAAAAGGAGGGCCCGGGCGTCTGCCGAGCAGGAGTGCTGGCTGTACTGTCTTATTGTAGACACCAATCCTCTTCTGCCTCCCCCTGAAGTGCTGCCAGCTTATTCTCTTTCCCCCTCGAGCTGCACTGCAGGGGGATTTGTTCTAGCACATGCACCGCTTCCATCTGCTGTCCAGGGCTCCCCTGTGTGCCCCTTTCCCCCGCAGTGCTGGCAGCTTCCCTCCTCTCCTTGGCAGCTGCTGCAGGCACACAGATGGATGTTTCAGGATGGAGAGCAGGAAAAGCAGTCAGTAAATATGTTATTTTCTGGCCCCTTTCTTTCCTGAATGAACACAGTGAGTGATCGGTGCCAATCACTCCTGTGTCCATTCATCACTAAATATACAAAAGGTAAGTGCTGTGTTTAAAAAAACGTGATGTGAAGGCAATACACCCTGTTCCAAATTATTTTGCCAATGATATTTTTCTCATTTACCTAAATAATTGATGTAAAGAACAGTCAGCATAATTCTCATGTTATCAACTATTAAGAGTACAATTCAAATTTTATTCAAACCCCATAATGATAACAGTGTTTTTTTTTTCAAAGTAAAAAACTTGCACTGTTCCAAATTATTACGCACAGTAAGTTTCAAAACACTTTATAGGTTGTAAAGAACTGAAATTTGTCATTTGTTGTGTTTGCAGCAGATTTACTGAAATCAAAAGCTATTTCAATCAAACTTTGAACAACATTTTAACTTTTTAAACATTTTAACATAGGACCCCTTATTTGATAGCAGCTTCACAAGTCTTGCATCCATTGAACTTGTGAGTTTTTGGAGAGTTTCTGCTTGAATTTGTTTGCAAGATGTCAGAATCACCTGCCAGAGCTGCTGTTTGGATGTAAACTGCCTCCCACCCTCATAGATCTTTTGCTTGAGGATTCTCCAAAGGTTCTCAATAGGACTGAGGTCAGGGGAGGATGGAAGCCACACCATTAGTGTTGAGCGAACCCGGACTGTAACGTTCGGGTCCGTACCGAACTTTCGGGTGTCCGTGGCACGGACCCGGATCCGGACATTTCAAAAATCGTTCGGGTTCGGTCCTTATCGTCTTGGGGCCTGGCTTGGGCTTGCTAAAAACTTTACAGGCCTAGGCCCAGGCACGGTGCCTGTGGGCTTTCAAGCCATGCCTGGGCTTGCAATGTCAGGCCCAAGCGAGTTGTGATTACCACACCGAAGGTAGGAGGGGACTGGAGTCAGGATAACTCTTGGAAACCTCTTAGGAGTTCGTTTTCTAGATACTCCCACCCTCCGTCAAATGTAGGTTTGTCGTCGAGACCGTCCACTAAGACTGTAGAACGTTTGTTTAAGTTCGTCTTTGAGAGGTTTTTGAGTGTTCAAGTTACCTACGTTCTGAACACTTCGACGATAGTTT